>JAOUQY010000009.1:8759979-8775586 GCA_028566355.1 Doras micropoeus | reverse complement strand
AAAACAGCACTGTATAGATAATATGATTGTCACATGAAGTGAGAGAAAAAGCAAGAAAAAAGTGAAGAATCATAGAAGCAGTTCTTGAGATATAGAAATGTGTCTCTTGCAGTGCCCCTATGGACAAAATTGGACAAAATTTGGTATGCATTTAAAAATGAGGCAATGATGCAGGATACCAAATTTGATGAAGTTTGACCCTTTAAGATATTGGCTAGTGAATTGCTCAAGTTTTGCTTTGAACATTATTTGCTAGTAGCCCCTTTCAACCAACGTGGAGCAGGTTCTCTTCCCTTTCCCATTGGTCTGCAGACAAAGCATTTCCTTTTTCTCACTCATTCTTTGTTTTATATATAATATGACAAATTAATGAAATGACTCAGAGTTTCCTTTGCACTCATATAGGCTATACATCTGCAAATAAAAACATCTTATACACCATTCGCATTGCACGGAATAGGCTTCCACATCTTCTTATTGTTAAGAGTTGATCTATGTTTGGGGTTTTTTTTGGATAAAAATGAATCGCTCACTGCTGCTGTTTACGTCTGCTGTGCATCCTTGAGCACAGTGGTTCCACCCAATACTGGTCGAAATGCGGGCCGGGTTCGTTATATAGCTATGACGTTCCAAGAATCCCGACCGAAATCGGTTCAAGAACCTGTTCCACATTAGTCAAGAAGGGCTATATGTGATGACCCCACAAAGGAATCCTAATGAGTTAGGAGCTGCCTTGCCATAACATTTCAGAATTTCAGTTTTCTAGCTATTGCTCAAAACATGCCTTGAGCCTCAAGGGGAGCTAGCATGAAAGGCAACACACCTATGTATTCAAACTTTATATTCCATATCAGACATGTGGGGTTAGACATTGGTTAGATTGGTGAAGTACATGATACAAAAATTGGTGGAAAAAAAGGTGTGGCAGCTCATAACGATGCACATACATAACAATTTACTAACACTAAACATGTAAGTATATTAAATTTGTGTCTTCATTTTAAGTAGTTATTTAATAATTGTGAACTGGCATGCTCATGGCACTCACCGTGTCACGTGACAATGAGTACCTGTATCGCGTTGCTGTCTAATTAGCATGCGTATTTAAGTCATGCATTGTATAGTCATTGTCTCAACATGGCTGTGCATGCCATGTTCCCATTGTTGTCTAGCCTAGCTGTTTCTTGTTCATGTTTTCTATTCTTTGTGTTTCACTTCTTGTCACTATGAATAATCCTTTACCAGCACTCCCAGAACTCCCAGTTTCTGACAGTAACATAAATACATATACGTACATATAAATCTGTTCAAGCAAAACTCTAATAGGCCGTTAAATAAGTATAGTATGTAGTATGTATGAGCATAAGCCTTATACAGTTATATTGTATTCTTCTCTATTAATGTTGTAGTAGATACCTTCACTCTTAAATGGTACAGCGTGTGGTAGTGTTGCTGCTCTGGGACCTTTGGTTTGATTTGGAGGTAATCTACTGCAGTAGGTAGACTAGCTAATATCTACTGGCCATAGGTCTGAATGATTGTGTGAAAGTGTGTGAATGTGTGTGTATGGTGATGGCCTGGTTTGACAGCGCTCCTTGAGTCAATCTGATTGCCTGCCATTAGTATGAGCACTGAGGGAGCAGAGAGTCATTTGTTTTAATCTATGGTAAGCCCATGGCTAGAGAGATGGTGAGTCTGACTTTGAAGTGCCTGCAGTTGAAGCCTAAAACTTCAGAGAGAATAAAAATCAGAGGCTGAGAGAAGTTAGATATTAATTATATTAAATATTTATCATACACAGGAATCTGAGCAACAATATTCCATATGCCACATATGAGCCATTCACACATACAGTATATTACTATCAACTGACAGGAAATAATCATTCGTTCATTTTCATACTTTATTTTGGTCAGGGCTAACAGAGCTTATCCCAGTCCACGATCACATGGGCACAAAGCTGGAATGCACCAGTCAATCACAGGGCAACCTGCACACACACTCATTTACACCTAATTAACCTAGCCATTCCATTGACTTGCATATTTTTTTGGGAGGGGGGAGAAAACTCCACAAAGGAAACCCACAGAGACATAAGGACTACAAGTAAAACTCCAGACACACAGTCACCTCAACTCAGCATGTGAGGCAGCCATTTGTATTGATGCTGTTGATATTTGATGCTAATGATGACTGTTTGTAACATCAGATATTAATTAGGAAGTCAATGAGAGTGTAAGTGGACAGACATGCCTTTGAATCAGTGCGCAGAGATGGAGGAGGTAGATGCCTGCTTGCTTTAATAGGAGAAACGGACAGTTATTATTGAGAAACCACTAGCCAATGTCTATTTTTCAACCCTGTCCACATTGCAATAATGTGGATTCACTTTAAGTTACATTCACTATGCATGGCTTGTTTTCTTATAGCTTATACAGTATAAACCTTAGTAATCTGTAATAATAAAAGCTTTTATGGTACATCTTGGGGTTTGTAGACTCAGCAAAATCCCCAATGTTTATTTAAGCCTAAAAGAAACTGTGCAAGACTCAAGGATTTTCTGTGTGTATACATCAGACTTGCATATATCTTTAGAATGAGTAGGGTTAGTGTTAGAGTTAGGTTTCATGTTACTTGCAGAAGCTGGTCTTGGATTTGGAAGCTCGTGTCACACACATACCTCCTAGCTCGTTGAGATTCACCTCCCTCATTTCCATTTGATTCAAGATGGAAATGTTGTGCTTGCATTGTGTCAGACGTGTCTTTTGCCAGCCAATGAGGCTTGAAGAGTGAAAATGAAAGTGCAAATTCACCAGAACCAGTGCTGATAAGTTTCTTGTTAACGAGCCAAGACTTGACATGTGCAGGAATCTCTCTCTCTCTCTCTCTCTCTCTCTCTCTCTCTGTCTGTCTGACTCAACTTCCCTTCCTCAACCCCATCTTTTCTTGTCAGCTTTGGGATTTCAGCTGCTCTCATCTTTACACTAAGCTTCGCTAAGTACAATAAGAACAATGGCTCTCCTCAACCCCCCACCTAACTCCATGTCTTTTTCCAAGCTGGGAATCTGATGAGGAATGTGGGAAGTGGAGATCTGACCCGAAGGCTCTAGGTGTAGCTGAGATTCAGAAGTAATAGCAGTTAGTGTGAGGCTGCGATACACATTCTTCTTCGGTCAGAGAATTTGTATTCACAGGCAAAGCCCTACCTTAATGAATTAATAATATGATTTACTCCCTGATATTAGTTTTCTGATACAGAGTTTTCATGGGTTTGGCCGTATTTTCAGAAATCATGATAATAAAAAAGACAAACAAAGACAAGGTTGTGCAAGTATTAAATCGGGTTTGCGACAAAGTTAAAATTTTGCAACACATTACAAGGGACATGCCACACCTTTTTCCTGTTCCATTATTTCCCATACCAGTATAGCGTAACATTTTCTAACTATTTCCCATTGCTTTATCGCAGTGCACCATCATGCCCTTAGTGCAGAGCTTACTGCAAGAGCCTAACAGTAAAAGAGCAGAAGACTACTGTGAGTCATCCCACCAGTGCTCTTTGAGATGCCGGAGACTGGCAGTGACATTGTGTATATACAGCACTGATAAGATCAGTTTTGTTGGTGTTCTGTAATTTTCATGTTAATGCTGTCAACAAGGTTAGACCAAAAATAAACACTTTCACACCTGTCTGACTTTCACATACTGTGTTTTTACCAAAACTCTAACAACACACTCCTTTTATAACACCACGTTTTCAGTTGTCGTGTTTAACAGGTGGGATTATAAATGTATAATATGACTGGGTAAAGCAGGTGACTGAAAGAGGGAGAGGCACAAAGAGCAGGACAGAAACGACTTGTTTGCTCGTGTTGGGGCAGGTTTGACTAAAGGGTAGCTGCACCTATTCGGATTTTAGGGAACAAAAGAGGCAGCGCTGTCACCAATCCAGCAAGGAGGGAAGACGTTAGAACAGAAGCCATTAAAACCTGATACTTGCGAGCTCTGAGGGTGTGTGTGTGTTGTGTATATGCAGAGGAGGCAAAATGATAAATGTTCTGTGGGGGGGATTGTGGCAGGAGCAGTTGGTGTGTAGGCTACCTCTTTTTTGGAGATCTTCCATGCGGCAAACTAGGGTAAACAAACCGTATAATGTTTGGGGATTTTGAGAGCCAATCATCTCCCTAATTAGTATACAGCATTAACTCTTTCGTGCATGAATCATAAAGAAAAATATGGAGCCGGGTTCTTTCGCTAACTTAAAATAGAATGTTATCTAAATTCTGATTTCTTTATGAATATTGTCTTTTTAAATTAATCAATGGACTGGCTGTATGTAGGAAGACTGTATGTACCTTTGATGACTAAAATCGCAAGCTACAATAATATTTTGAAAATGATGCAATTTAGGACTGATATTATATCTGATTTCCGAGATTTTATCTTCAATATACAGTAGCTTTGACGTTCATTTGAGTGCCAAAAATATTTTTTACTATGATTGATTATTTTTTTGTGTAAAATGGTTGGACAAATCTACTGGAAACCGGATGGGTTGAGAATGGTCTGCCACAGAATTCAGGATAATAGTTTATTTTATAGTAATTGTGCATTATGTTCTCAGGGGATTTGGAGGTGCATGAAAGGGTAAAATGATTCTAATTATTGCTTTGATGTGCAATTTGGCACATAGCTTTTTTTGCAGTTCCAGTTTTGTAAGAGTACAAAATAACAAGCACGTGTCTTCATTTTGTCCAGAACTGAATTGGTTTTCAGAGCTAGATTGCCACTGTCTAAATTAAACCCAACAAAGGAAAGCAGATTCGATTTAGATTCTCTGTGAATCTATAAAATAATAAAAGATAAACACAGCTGGTTGTAAGACAGACTAAGCCAGAGTGTGAATCTGTGTTCTTTAGTGACTCAGCACTATAACAAGCAGCCTTGCAATGTCGTGATTGGGGTCGTCACGTTGTCTCTGCTCTCTCAATTAGACTAGCTGAGTATAGACACCGAATTACAGTCTCCAGCTGAGAGAACAATAAAACACCCTGTCTCTCTCTTTCTTCGCCCTGTTCTCTCTTTCTTCTCTATCAGTGGGCTTAGGGGAGTTCTCGAACCCCACTCATTGCCCCGGGCCTTAAGCAGAGCAACCCAAAACGAAAGACTAAGCGCTTGACTAACAGGAACTGAAGTAGGAGTGGGAATATGCAGTTCCATCTTGGTCTTCATCTTCCCCCACAGCAATTCTTCCTCTGTCTGTTTGGGCTGTTTTTCTTCTGCATCCTTTCTCATTTCATCACTTCTCTCCACACACATCACTGCACGCTGGCTTTTACAGGCAAAAAAAAATGGAGGAATATAATAACTGTGAGTTTGCGGCTTTCCCCCGGCTGCTCAGAACCTGTCTGAATGATTCATATCCAGTGCTGCTGCTAATTCGTTTATTTCAGTGCAGTTAAATGGGAGGCAACTGTGTACAGGATGTAAGGGAACATTTAGAGATGAGTACTGAAGAGTCTCTATTTTTGGGTATCGATCCAAGGTTGCAGCTGGAGTGTAGTGGTACTATGAGGAGGAATAAAGAGCTGGAGGGAAGCATTGACCTCCACTTGAGCTTGGGGGGAGGCAGGGATGACCTCCTCTCAAACCCCCTCTAGATTACTCCACATGGAGTCTATTCTTCTCACAAAATATGCCATCAGACACGGGGGAGGGGCTGCCGGAGTCATTCATTTCCATTATCCTGTTATCCTGCACTCTTTCTCTCCAAAGCCTGTAGAATCAGCCTGCCGAATTGTGAGTCGGCTGCCCATCGTGTGCTTTTGAAATAGAGCTAGAGAAAGAAAGGCTTTGCATAAACAACGAATGACTTGCTAGTGATGATGCCGTTCAGAAATATAAATGTGCAGTGTTTTTTTTTATCTCCTGATTGCATAAGGACTGTTTGGGTGGATTTAAAATTGTTCTTCCTTTATAGGAAGGAAAGGATGCGGATGCGGTGTGTGACGACTTATAGTACAACTCTAGGGTATTTCTGTAGGAGGTGGAAATGTGTGTACTGTTATATATGTGTGTGAGTTTGTTTGTATCTGAGGATTTTATGTGTGTGTGTGTTAATAAAAGACTTCAGGTCAGCACATCCTACACAGTAAGGAGGAGGTAGGCCTCTTACTAAGTGCCTGTGATTAAAGTTTCAAAAAGGAGGCTTGCAGGAAAGGTAGCAGACATGACAAGCTGTGATGAAATGTTAAACATGGACATGCCTCTTCTCTTTTCTGTCTTTTACCTCATTCTCTCTTCAGTGCAGCGCTCAGTTCAGGGTTCAAGCCGACCCGTTCAGACGTGATAATAGCGTCCGTCTCGGATGGTCGGATCACAGATTGACAGTGCTAAATACAGATCTGGATGGAGTCAATGAATTCTGAATGGCGTCTTCTGACCCTATCACTCAGGCCCTGTTCAGACCTGTATTTAGCGCTGTCCACTTGTGATCCAATGAAACAATGTATTTTCAGTTTATTTTCATGGGTCATGAATGAATGTTTTCAGTGAAACCAATGTGAAATCAGCAGCTGGATGTCATGTCCAAACCAGACTCCAAAACAAAAGCCATTAGAAAAAGCAATTTAGTATATTTTTAGCCACTGAACGTCATTTCCTAATTAAATGGTTGGTGCTCATAACAGTTGGCATAACTTCAAAAAGGAAAAGAGGAAAGTAAAAACCTAAATAAAAATTGAGTTACATAAGTAGACTGCAAATCAAGAGCCTGGGCACAGTCTGTCAGTGCTCTGACTAAAAAACAGTCCCTTACATGCACTGCTGATATATCTGAATACTGCACACATGGCTAAAACCCAAATATACTGTATATCTAATAACACTGTAAATACAGTACTGTGCAAAAGCTTTAGACACCCTATTGTTTTTAGGTACAACTTTTCTTATTGATGGGGTTTTATTGAGCTCTGAATTACTGATTCAGTAAAAAAGATTTTATATTTCCAAATGTTACTTTTCCAACAAAAAATTCAATGTTACACAAACATTTTATTATGTTATTAACAAAAGCAACACATTACATAACAGACCACGTTCCAGACAAAAAAAACCATAATGAAGGCTGCTGGGTTTGGAAATTTCTCCAGAACTGCTGTGGCAGATTCTCCAATAAAACATTAATTTCCTCATGAAACTGCACACATTGAACACTATTTAAGAAAAATGCACGCCAAATATTGACTTCCTTTAGTTTATTACTCTTTACTGCACTTTATAGTGTTTTCTTTTATGTAGAAACATCTTCATTATTTCAAAGTCTTGTGCCTAAGACCTCTGCATCGTACTGTACAGTAATTAGCTGGGAAGTTTTGAAGTTTTGAGCGTCTTGGAGTATCTGCCACAGCTCTTCTGGAGACTTTGACTGTCACACTTACTTCTTCTTTTTGCATTCTAAACCCGGCAGCCTTCGTTATGTTTTTTGTCTGGAAAGTGGTCTGTTATATAATGTGCTTTCGTACTCTGACTTTTGCACAGTACTGTATATATTAACTCTGTGTCTGTAATATAATTACCCTCATTATTTGGTTTCTAGAACAAGCAGCAGTTTCAAGCTGGAGATTTGCTTGTGTGTTTTCTGACCATATAGTGTGCTCTACAGCTTTTATAAAGAAAGTCTGTCCGATGGTCTAAAAATCTGTAACAAGGCTATCTGATGAATAAAAACATACAGACAAACTCAAAATATTACTGTTCCAAACCTGCATGTTTTTATTTTGTTTTACTTACCTTTTTTTTGTTAGTGTGGTGCACAACACCTATACCTTGTAGTTCCTGGTCTGCAGAAAGGTAGCTAATATGGAACAGGAGCAAAAAAATGAAAAGGATTCTGGAGCTACAAAACTAAAATCTGCCTTGTTTCCTGACTTCCTAAAAGATTCCTAGGATTCTGGAAAAGTTCTATGGTAGATATATGCTTTTTTTTTAGAAACTCAGAACCTTTGAGTTTGTGAAATGATTTCACATTTTAATATCTGGGCTGTAATTCCAAAAAAAAGGTATTCCTTGGCATTCTGAATCTTTATGATTGTCGTAGTAGTTTCTGGATAGTTTCAGAATTCTTTATTTCATTAAAAGGTTGTGGAATCTAAGCCCAAATCTTGTTAAATATTGAGTCTAGTATGTATAGACACATATTTTGTATGTATCTGTATCTATATACTGAATCTGTGCAGCCTTCAGGTTCTATGATATTATGGGTTTTATGTTACAGTATAGTTTGTTGGTCCTGAGTGCTCTTTGCCTTTTATGAAACATGATGTTTAAAAGACTAACATGAATACATTCAATTCCTTCTTATTGTTTTTGTCACTACTCCTTTAAGGTGCTCTTTTGCAATTCTCTGAGACCCTCTGGCAGGACAGTGATACTTGTAACAAGTTTTTGTTGTTTAATCACACCAGAGGGACGTAGCGTCCTAACAGGGGAATGAGAAGAGTGAGAGAAAGAGAAAAACAGATTTGGGGACAGGAAGTTCATCTGATTCTCCTAGCAGTATTTCTCTTAACTGTGATAACTGTGAGCATTCATTTTTCAGATTTGATGTTTCTGATTTATGCCCAAATTGATCTGCATCAGTCAAATAGCATTACTGAAAGTTAGGGACAAACAGAATTACATATAGGGAAGATAAATCTATAAGGATAAGGGAATGAGAAGGTGGGCGGCTTTTTTTGAGGCAGGGTTGTGCTTAAATACGTTTGCGAATTCATGTGAAAATCATGCCTAAGAGTTTCACTGGATTATTGAATCGTAGTTTAAGCCAGAGGGAAAGAAAATCAGTTTACAAAGGAATCAGTGTGACAAATTACCACATTGATCAGTCCATTGGTTTCCCCCTGACATCTAGCTGAGATCTGTTGTGACAGATTAGAGAAGCCTGTAGGAAAAGAAGAGTTGTAGAGGAAATGACACAGGGGCAGGGGTGGTGAAAGGAGAAGAGTTTGGGAGAAATGACAGAAAAACTCCACAGCTGGCTAAGTAACAGCATCTCTCTCTCTCTCTCTCTCTCTCTCTCTCTCTCTCTCTCTCTCTCTCTCTCTCTATCGAACATGACCCAGACATCTCTCTACTTCACCCTATCCCACCAAACACACACATCGCTTCCATAGGAAACACTGAGTACACTATAGACAGTACACTCTTACATGAGCATGCTCAAAAATACTTTTTTTTAATGAAACATACTCTTCTCCCTCTTATTTGCTCACAGCCTCCAATTTAAATAATTTTTAGTTGATCAAAGTTTAAATGCTGTAAAATTAATGATTGTTGCATAAAGTTTTGAAGTTTGGCAAACAATTGCATACTTTCCTTTAATATTTTCATGCACTGTACTTGTTTCAATACAGCAGCATTATGTTAATATTTGACAACATTATAAAAAGTGTCAGTTTGTGGCCTAGTTTCATATAGTCTATTTTCAATTAGCTCGATAATACATTTCTGAAGCCAGCATATGATCCAGATTTCATCCCAGGATCTCTAACTCTGTTGCACCTAGGGATCCCTTTAACTATAAAAGGAATTCCACAAGACCTCCTTTTTGATAAAGATTATCCAACTATTTATATATCGTTTTTAAGAGTCTCTGGAGTTTACACAGAATGGCGTCAGCTCGGCAGCTGGAAATGCCTTGTTGATGAGAGAGATTAGAGAAAAAAATCTCTGTAAGACTGCTGTGCATGAAAATTCGAGGAGATCAGCAGTTTGTCAAAGTTTCCCCCATGTCTGATGTTAACATTAAGTGAAGCTCTTGCCATGTATGTGCAGGATTATCTCCACTGCAGCGTTGCCACGTGGTTCATTCGATAATTGCCTGAATCAGCAGGCGTGCCGGTGTTCCTAATAAATTGGCCGGTGAATGTATATATGTGGGTATATGTGTACCTATGGTTTACATGTATATATTTAAATGTTTGTTGGATTGTATCCTGCACCTACATCACTAGCAAGCCACTGACCTCATGGTTGTTATTATTGCCTTCTGCAAAATGAGAGAACTCTTTCTCTCTCTCTCTCTCTCTCTCTCTCTCTCTCTCTCTTTCTCTCTGTCAGCCTTGGATTAGAAGAAATTAGGCCATGCTGGCACTGCAAGGGATGTAATTGAGTTTTCTTTTTACTTCAATACTGCAGCTGGTTCACTGTAATTCCTCAGGCATACTTTACTACACAAGGCTGATGTTTGTCTTCATAGTCAAATTAGGGGAATTTTTGCTCCTGTATGTTCCAAATTTCATTGTTGTTTACAGGTCATTTAACATTCCCCTGTCTTACTCCCAGTGTTATTTTTAGAATTAAAGACCATTTACTCTCCACTTAAAAAAATGACCAATACGTTTAATCCCAACCATTATTTGCATTTTCACCAAGACTTACTGTATGTCTGTGTTGTGTTTTCTTTGCTCCCCAGAACCCTTGCATGATTATCTAAGCTCCTGAAGACCATGAGGTGTGTGAACAGTGACATCCCATGTTGGAGATGCCAGTGATGTCAATGTTTGAGTCAGGTAATGCCCCCGAATTCTGTTCATTTTTAGAAATGTTGTGGTACAGGAGACAATAAAATAGCTAGCAATGCCCTTTTATATACATTAGTCAGAGTAGTGGTATTTTTTAAATATCACTGAGGTTATAGCACATTGATCATCTATTATCTTTGCATTTTTTTAAATATCTAATACGTCAACAAAGACATTTGCATATTTATAAAACATATTGTGTTTGACTATATACATATATTTTAATATTTCTGAAGTGGGAGGAGAGTAGGCTTCACATCTCATACTCATGTGTTGTGTGTCAGAGATATTTCTGGCATTTAAGACTCACACACACACACTGCAGCTCTCTCACTCTGACAGCTGTGTGTGTGGATAGTGAGACTACTTTTGCCTTCTGCTGATTTTCACCTCAGCAGGTACTTTGTGAGTACACATGCTCTGAGAAACCAGTCCTTATGAATGTGTTGCATGGCGTCAGCAACTTGTTCATGATCTGTAACATTGTGGGAGGAATGTACAGTTTGCTGGTCAATCAGGTTTGTGAGCCTGCGAGCTAATGCGTTATTGAAGTAGCTCAACAGTGGAAACAGCACATTCCGTTTAATGACAGAGCTCCAATAGGAGGCTATGTTGTGGCAAAATAACCAGTGGTAACTTGCTTCTTGTCTTTCTCAGATGCTAAACCATGGGAAATATAGAGAGCCAGAATGGAGACCACAGCTTGTTCTTCGAGACTGACAACCATCTATCACGCAAGCACATGTCACACTCTCTACGGATCTCCAATAAGCATTCGCGCCGCTCTCGCAACGTTTCGTCTGCTAAAGCGGAGCACCATGGTTCAGAAGCCAGCACCAGATCAAGCAGCACTCCCAGCATCCCTCAGTCGCTGAGCGAAAATGGCCTGGAGCCCTTTAATGAGACAGATGCACTGACTGGACACGTCTGGATGGATCCGGTTAGCATGAACCTGCGGCCCATGTCTTTTCATGACCAGCCTGGTGAACAGAGTACCACACCGGGCTCCGAGGACGGAGGGGAAACGGTGGTGGGCGATGGACAGGATGATGATACCCTTAACGTGACAGAGAAGATACACCTGCAGAGGGTGAATGATCTGCCTGAAGGTGGAAGCTTCAAGAGCAAGAAGCGCTCCAAATCAGCCGACATGTGGCGCGAGGACTCACTTGAGTTCTCACTTTCTGACCTCAGCCAGGAACAGTTGACAAGCACAGAGGAGATCGTCCACACCACTGAGCCTGAAAATGGAAAGTTAAACAGAGGACATGAGGGTCACTCTGGTGAGAGGACCAATTCTTTAGATGAGCTGTGTACACAGAAGACATCCAAACACCGTGGCTCTAGGAATCGCTACAAATACAGGCAGGATAGCAAAAGGACAGCAGCAGGAAAGATGAACAATAGTATGCTGTCTCCAGGGGAGGAAGAAGGCAGTGGTTATGGAGCATACACACTGCCCTGCAGACGCTCTCATTGCCTTTCTGAGGGTCCTCCCAGCCAACAGGGGGCACTGGGTGCCAGCATGCAAGGACGGCGTGCACAGACTTCACACGTGAGTACCTTAGAATACGCGTTATTGCCCACTAACAGTATGTACAGGGTTGCAATGTAGAGGGTTTGATACAGTTTTCCAGTTCTTTGGATGGGTAAGTGATAACATTCTAAACCCCTTCTACTGGGAAACTTTTCTGTTGTAGCAAGCTCCAAAGAAGCTTTCAGGTTCTTACAGAGGTACAAACAAACAGCATTGTATCAATCCCAGTCAAGACAAAGATAAGTCCAAGACTCATAACTATTGATACCAAAACAAGACTGAGACGTTTGTCAGTCAAGATCAGCACTAAAGGATATATTTTAGACTTATAGTCCAAGATCAGTGGTCTCCAACCATGTTCTTGGAGAGCTACCTCACTAAGGACTTTAGCTCCAACCATAATCATGTCCAGTAGACCATTAAAGCATTGCCTTAAGTCTTAAGGCAATAATTAGGTGGTCAGGTGGACACAATTATGGTTGGAGCTGAAGTCTTGAGGGAGGTAGCTCTCCAGGAAAGTTGTTGGAGACCACTGTCTAAGAGATCACTCAAATACAGTGGTCTAGTGAACAAGACATTTGAATTTAAACAAGAACTTAATTCGTGTTTACAAGGGACTAAAACTTGTTGTTAACGTTGCTTATAGGACATCACAGCAGGCGAGGGGAGTGAATATGGAGACAGTGGCATTGATGGTGTGACTATTGATGCCAAGCCCCAGTCACGCCGCTGCAAGGCCATGTCGGCTTCTTTCTCCCTGTACTCTGCAGCCAGCGCCAGGAGCAGCAGTGGCAGCAGCAGTGGAGGAGGAGGGGATCGGGAGCGGAGGTTTGGCGAAAGCCTAGGAGTGTATGAGAACTTTCGACAGGAGCTTGAATTAAGCTCACGGCAGACATGCGAAAGCCTGGAGGAGGCAGGGTCAGCTGTCAGTGATGAGAGAAGCAGTGGCACGGCGAGTTCTGCCTTCCTGTCAGAGCCACTGTTTCTCGAGACAACGCAGGGTACGGTACGCAAGGCAGGTGCACTGGCCGTGAAGAACTTCTTGGTGCATAAGAAGAACAAGAAGGTGGAGCCAGCAACCAAGCGCAAGTGGAAGCGCTACTGGGTATCACTGAAAGGTAAGAGAACTGATGGTGCCACTTAATTGTGATACAGATTGATACAGAACTAATGACATTTGTTATGATTATCCTTTTTTTACATGCATTCTAGTTCATGTAGTTCTCTAAACTTAATACGTTGAATTACTTGGAATAACTGCTCAGGTTAATAATAGTTGGTGGGATTTGGGTTGTCCTGCCAAGCCTCGAGTATTTTTCAGTTACACATGTTTACTTTTGTTTACTTCAAAGATCATGCCCTCTCTTCCTTTGAAATACAACAGAATCTCCCTATCTCCCTATGCCCTCAGGCCCCAACGACACAATCTATCTGTGCACCTGTTCCTTTTCTATCTCTCCAGCTAATCACATCAACAGTACAGATATTTCCCTATAGCTTTTGATTCTTTTGTTTGATGCATACCCCAGTACCAGAGTGTAAGATTGTGGAATTTCACACACACCTGGAAAAAAAAGCTATTTTGAGCTACTTGCAGAAGAACATTCCCTAACGTGGCATGTGCTGTGCTCTTCCTGCAATGATATTATCCCCATGCCTGTTAGTACATGCATCAACATAGGATTCAGTGTTGTGTCTCAACATGCAAAAAGCACAATAAGCATCATACTGTAACTAAATCGTAATGACACTAATGTTAATCCTTCTGTTTGTGTGCAGTTTGGGATGCAGCTAAAATTCTCATGACTTGCTATTGCTCAGTATTATTGAAGAGTTAGGAGAACAAAATCATTGTGACTGTCACAGATATTCATGTCAGATGAAAGAGGAAAACCTCTAAATAAGGGCTTGTCTTTTAGCTTCAATCAGATGGAAGCTCTTTCTGTGACTGCCTGATCAAGCAACAGGACCCAGGCATAGCAGATACCATGGTGTAATGGTCTGGCACTATAAACAACACATTTACAGAAAGAAGTAGTTGCCTAATTTTAACTAGCTAATAAAAATATAAGTGCTGGTTGAAGGAAAAGGGGTTGTGCTGTTATAATCTCATAGCACATCTGCCCCAGCCTGTAGATTGAACTAGCTAGCTAACATTGAACTAGCTAAAGCATAGCAAACAAAACTAAAATCTAGTTTTTATTGGTGTCTCTGTGTTTTCCATTTATTATTCCATTAATCTGTGTACTTTGTTCACTGGCCTGTTAGCATGCTAATAGGAGTGTGCATCACTTCTTTAATGCCTGAATTTGGGGTGAAAACATTTGGGGTATTTGTGCTGAATGACTACAAATGGGAATTTGGGAATGCCATGTCGATACCCCTGACACAACACTGACAGTGATTTATTAGTACAGAACTTGCTAGGTGAATCACAGCAGCACAGAAACATCTTTATTATGGAGCAGTGGTTCTCAAACCAGTCCTCAAAGCCTCCCTGAAGACATGCACAAAACATGCTGTGGATAGAGCAGGTCTGAGAACAACTGATAACAAAATGTATACACTGTAGATTTAATTTTGGTTACTCAGGTCCGTGTTGAATATACAGTGTCTCATTCATTATTCCTGCAGTACATCCAAGCACTTCAAAATATCACAAATCACACCCCTTCTTGTCCTTTGCACATGAACCCTAATAAAATCATTTGAAAGTATTCTCTCCAGACCTTGTGCTGTGATTCACCCCGGCCTAGCTGTGTCAAATCAAATCACCGCTGCCCTCCCGTTCCTCGGCTCATTTTCTCATTATCGTGGGAGGGTGGAGATGAATCTTCATACTTGTTTCCCCTCGGAGTGCCATTTATTTATTTATTCAGTGCTCATTACAAATCAGCTCTGACCTAGCTGTCAAGCCTTGCCCTTGAATTTTAATGCAGTGTTCCAGGTTTCATGTCTTTGTCTGTAGAATGGCATTCCCAAACAAACCTGGTGTGATATTCTAATAAGGTTATCCTTGCCTATCTTGTGGCCACTGGTGTGTGATGATCTCATGTTACACAGATTGCAGTCAAAAATGCTTCTATTGTTAAGTTCAAGCATTTAATAAGAGTATCTGGTACTGTGCAAAAGTCTTAGGCACCCTTTGTTTTTAGGTACAACTTTTGTTATTGATGGGATTTTTATGGATGAGTTCTGCATTATTGTCAGTACAAAAAGATTTTATATTTCGAAATGCTATGTAATATTGCTCAAAAATGTAGGTCAGGCATGAAAGCAACACATTACATAACAGACCACTTTTCAGACAAAAAACATAATGAAGTCTACTGGGTTTTGCATGCAAAAAAAGAAGTAAGTGTGACAGTCAAAGTCTCTAGAAGAGCTGTGGCAGATTCTCTAATACAGTACAGTACGATGCAGAAGTCTTAGGCACATGCAAAGAATAGCTGTAAAGCAAAGGCTTTACAGCGAGTCTTTTCATGTG
>JAOUQY010000009.1:8696836-8708796 GCA_028566355.1 Doras micropoeus | reverse complement strand
CATCGGAGGTGTTATCTCCCACCCGCACTGACTGAGGTCTATTCGTTAAAAAGTCCAGCAGCCAGTTGCACAGGTGTCTGCTGAAGCCGAGGGTGGCCAGTTTGGTTATGAGGTGCTGTGGGACAATTGTGTTAAACGCTGAGCTGAAGTCCAGAAACAGCATGCACACATGTGTGTTCTTTCCTTCCAGATGTTCTAAGCCATACCAGGCATTGCCATACCAGGCAAATCAAAAACATGCAACCTCTCCAGCCCATAATGAGTTTGTTTTCCTCCTAACTTTCTTGTCCTTCATTCGAGTTCCCTTTTTCTTCACTTTTAACAGGCCTAATGCGCATGCAGGAGGTGATCAAAGCACCATCCAGGAATGGCATGAAGGTGCGTATTCGCCAGCTGCCCACAGGGAGCAGTGACGCTCGCCCACTTCTCAAGGAGATGAAGAAGGAGCAGGAGTTCTATGTCATTTTTGACTGCTCATATCAAATGACCGCTGAGCTGCTTAAACAGGTGCCAGATGCAAAAGAAAAAAAAATGTTTCTTTCACTCTTAAACTCTTACAAGTGTTTGTATTGTGGAATGTTCCAAAGTCAGGCTGAAGGTATGTGAGTTTTTTATAGAAGCTCTTGTGATTCTTGAGTTGCTCTTTATTCATGAGGTGCTTGATTGATGTTCTTTAACTATTTTCGCACTTTTATTATGGCTATTTATACAGTATTTTAAGATATAGTGCATTCTTGTTTTTTTATGTATATTTAGCTAATGTCAATGGGGATGATGACTGAGTACTACCATTTTTTCTTCACTACTCTGGTAAGTTTGCAGAAACATTATCTACAAATGTTGACTGTTTTGATTATAACAGCACAACAGAATGCAATAAAAATGCACATGCAATTCTAGATTTGTGCTTTACACCATATGCATCAGACCAATTACAAATTTAAAAAGGATGTTTCTCAGAAAATCAATTACTCTGTATACTGTACAATTGTTATTTTCACATAATAAATTCAGCAATTCAGTAATAAATGTTCAGGCAGTTAAATTGCAGCATAATGCAATCTTTTCAGGGGATCTGGGCATTAGGACAAAAGTCCTTCATTAGCTGTGCAATCAAATTATCACCTAGTTTTAACCTCCTGCGGCACTTTGCTTACAGAGCTGATGAAGGGCCTTTGTCCAAAATGTCCTGTTTTTCTGGAAACTTGTACATGTACTATGCTGTTTCCCTGTCTGCTATCTCTCTCAGTTTTTCACAGAGGAGTCACCAGCTTCTGTCAGTCTAAAAAAAAACCCTCTTACCTACTTTTAAGGATCTCTTCGCACTTGACCTGGAGCCATACCGATACAGCGGCGTAAATATGACTGCTTTCCGTCTGATAAACGTGGACAACCCCTACGTTGCATCTGTAGTGCAGAAATGGAGCTCAGAATGGCAGTTTGTTCCATACAGACCTGAAAGTGGCCTGAAGAATGGCATGATGACTGTAAGGATTGATTTATTCCATTTGTCATCCATCCATTAAAGCTCCATTTTAACCATGTGTGTTAGAGGTGTACCAGTTATAACAAATGTTTTGGATAGAATTCATTCATTTTTTATTTTTTTTAGGTTTCAAGGATACTAGGTAGAATTACACAGGCTGGTTGAGGTTTTTTTTTAAAGATGGAGCACTCAACTTAATTTTAGGGTAAAACGTATACGTCTGTATTTCACTTACAATTTGATGGTGGATTCAGCATAAAACATGCACAGATATAGAGTTTCAAAAACCTGATGAACCTTAAAGGTGCAGTGTGTAGGATTTAGTGGCATCTAATGGTGATGATGCAGATTGCAATCTCTGAGCAATCTTCCCTCCCCCGCCTTTCCAAAGCATGTAGTATAACCTATGGTGGGCGTCAGGTGCCAGTAGCATAGCATAGCACATTCTAACTCCCTTTTCTTCATTGTGGTAGTGTTTTTTTTTTCTAAGTTGCTTTTACAGTGCTTTTTATGGTGCTTTTAGCAGTGTCAGTAATTAAACAAGATAGATTAGAGCATAATGTAATATGAAGTGTAGGAACCAGTTGTGTTTTTGTAACCTTATTATTTTTGTCACCCATTTTTTTTTGACAAATTCTGCCTTTTGTTTAGTGATTGGTTAGGAGTATCTGTTTCCTAGACTAGGGTTGGGTGGCATGTGACTGCAGTTGGAGATTAGCCAACAGGGAGGCAGGGTTTGTCTGAATGCAGATGTTTAATAAAAACATTTTTGAATACTACACTCCATTTCTGCTAATAGATCCCCTTAATCCTACACACTGTACCTTAAAATTGGTGTAATTATGTGGTAAACTACACAAAATTAGATTTACAACTATGAGGCTTAATTAGGATTTTTAACTTTGATCCTTTCATCATTTCATTCTTGAATTATAATAAAATGATTTCTTGTTTTCAGGTATTATTTTACAAATAGTCTATATGAATTAAGATTGACCTTCAAAAAATGTTTCTGGTATATTATGACTACTTTTTAGTTAATCCGCTTGAGTGCCCGCACTTTAGCCCAATTTGAAATCACCCTCTGTGCCCATGCCCTAGGCTTCTGACACAGGTCCAATTTTGGGGGCTGACTAACACCTACTACATCTCTTAAACAACTTTTGAACTGAATCACATGACCAAATTATTCTAACCACCTTCCCTACAACAGAAATTGTGCTCTAAGCCAGGCTGATGACTGCTTTTAGCCACTCAGAGAGCATTGTTGATCTCTGCCTTTCTTTAGGCAGCACTTACAAGCCATTCTTCTCTGCCCTGTCACTGGCAACTTCACTAATAGTAGTCACCTTTGAACTACTGCTACTCATTTCATATCAGTGTCATGCCATGCTTTATGATAGATGGATCATAAATTGAGGTCTAGAATATTTTGGAATCATTTTTATTTCTATACAGACATCAGCCGCTCTCATGTACGATGCTGTGTTCATGGTTACCATGGCATCACAGCGGGCCAATCAGATGACGGTCAGCTCTCTGCAGTGCCACAGGCACAAACCATGGCGGTATGGACCCCGCTTCATGAACCTGTTTAAGGAGGTGAGTGCTCATTAATAAGCATGTGTTGCTGGTAGTGCCTGGAAAAACACAAAATGTCACAAAGTGAGAGAATTGAAAAACTAGTATTGTAGTACTTAAGTCTGTTCTTGGTCTCAAGACCACCTTTTCACTTACTCAGTCTTGTCTTAGACTAGAGCAGCATTCGAGAGACTCATAATTTTAGACGGAGACCTTGAGACCTTTTTCCTCACAACAGTGACACTGATAAACTTTTCCATTATTAAACAATAAGATTAATCCATTAATTCACATTGTATTGACTGGTGCTATGTATATGATATATAATGTTGGCGATGTAAGAGAAAACTGTCTCGACTTGTCTTGACTCTGTTTTGCCTGCCCGAAAATACCAAAGTCTTGGTCTTGATTCAGACTCAACCTTTAAGGTCTTGGTCTTGACTCGGACTTGACATGGGTGGTATCGTCACAATCACTGTTGGAAACAAGATTTAAAATTGCCCACTAATTTGTCCAGTTTGACTTTTATAGCCTACCTTTAAACCTCCCACCTTTGTGCCTCTAAACCTGCATACTCTTACAAGGAATGATTTTCAGTGTTCTTTTCTTATTGATAGGTACCCAAGCTTCTTTGTGTCAGAAAGAGAAGTCTAATAAGCGTTTTGACAGCAGGGAATTCAGTTAGCCTGTTTCTCAACTATGCCACAGTCCTTAGCTCATGTCTAATGCCAGCCTTCATCTTTTTTGTGAGATACAACTACAAACAGAACATTGGGTTGAATTCACCAGCCATTCCTAAGAAGTCTCTTCTTAAAACCCACTTTCACAAAGATCCTGACATTCACCAATGTGATGTTTTATTTGATTTTGTTGTCTTATTTGTTCTTGTTCTAAGTGAACAGTTTTGTGGTTTAAGAACATGCCATTGTCCATTGTCATTTTGCAACTTATAACTGTATTTTAGTTCTACAATATCAGTAGTATTTTTGACCACCAACCTTGTTTATTTGCTGTATAACACTTTTATTCGCTACACTTTTATTCACTCCACTCCATATGCTCCTGAACACATATACATGACAGCATGACATTTTTCAGGCCAGAATATGGGGGCAGAAGATGGACTAAATGTCCATGATAAATGTGTAGCTTGATCCTGTTAAGTCTCGATGCACTCTGAATGTAGCATAAATCACTGGCCTTGTCCGTTTTGTAGCCTTTGCTTACTCTTTGCTCAGAGAATTCATCACACAAAAGATGACTACTAAATGAGGTCCTGGAGGTGCTGGAGTACTCTTTCAACACATTTCAGGTTAAGTTTTCAGGATGGCTTATAGCCGTTAGGAATATTCAGCCCCGATACTTTGACTTGAATGAAAATGCTTACAACTTAGCTGTTTCTATAGCACATTAAACTCTTGTTGTGATTATAATGCTCAGTCCCATATATCCCATCTTTTCTGACTAACAAATCATTTCAGTTAAAATAATTAATGCAATATTATAACATATTACACTTGCAGTATATTATGTAACTGTTTAAGATTTTGTTCATACTTGCAGACTGGTTGCCATCAGTAATAATGGACATTACAATTCTGTGAATGCAGAGAGCACTACATTTTTGAATGGGAATCTCTCAGACCCCAAGGCTAATAACACTTCACAATTCAGTATGAATTGGACAGAACAGAAGAGCAGTAGTTGTGCATAATTGGTCTTATCACTCTCCAGTAGCGGGAATACAATCAAGGCACACTACAATAAAGCTTTAGCCAGTGACACTTTAAATGGGTGAAAGCGGAGAGAGAAACAGCCACACTCAGCTTGGCTGAGTCTCAAATGACTCCAGATGCCATGTTTAAATGACCCATAAAAGCACAATTACAGCATCATTAAGTCCTTTAACTGTGCATTGTGATTTTTTTCCACAGTTTATCCACCAAGCTATAATACTAACTAATGTACTGGATCTGATTTAGGACAGAAGGACTTCAGCATATGCTTACTGCTGTGCAGATTACACTATGCAGCTTTGCTTTACCCTTCAAGGCCATACATTTTTTTTGCTGAAGCTGATATAGCTTGCCTGACCAGGGCTCTTATTTCACAAGCCCTGAAATAAGTATCCTGGAAAGAACACGCTCATGAATTACACCTTCTTAGCTCTTTTCGAAAAATTCTATCCGTGTACTTGAGACTATTTGAAGGCATTATTTGATGTATGTGAGACAGGTATAAAAATCGTGATTGACAGAAGTGTGTATTTACATAATTTAACGTTTGGTCCCATGTTGATGGTAGCTGTATATTCTGGCCCAGGGTCACTTTCTGTTTCATGGTCCAGTCGCCCCAGTTGAATGGCAGCATTTTTCTCTGTATCATTACTGTTCATAGCAGGGGTGCGCAAAATCCAACCCTTTAGGCCCAAGGCACTGCCGTGTGTAGTATTTTCTTTTCCCTAACCTGACTGACCAAACCCTTCAGGAGCTGAATCCAGTGTGTTGGGTCTGAGAAAACATACAGAGATCAGTGCTGTTATCCTTCTGCACAGGGTTTGGACTTCCCTCCTCTGAATGATAATGAGATAAGGGAACATAACTGTGATCATCACAGAGATGGCTGGAGGAAAAGTGTAATGGCCTGGTGTTCTGACAGAACATGACTGGGTGTTATGACAGGTTGGAAATCTGCTTCTGTGAAGGCCAGCAGCAGTGTCTATAAAAGGATGACTAGTAGAAAAAAAAAACTGAAGGCTTGCCTGTCTATACTAATGTGTAAGCTTCTACTTCCCTCTGTTCCTCTTCACAAGCAGTGATACTGTTAGTGCATCTTTCTGTAAGACAAAGTATCTCATGCCTTATAAGAATATGTGATTTGGCACGCTATAATTAGAATATTTATCATTGCAGTCACAGTAATGTAGTTGAATCCACTGATCAAAATATTTAATTTTGTTTAATAAAATGTCTTTTAATTAAAAATGCATTGCAATTAAGAATCTCATATATTATTGAATTGCAGTGAATTACAGTGCTTTGCATAGGTAATCAGCACCCACCCCTTGAATTGTTCTACGTTTGGGTCAGCACTTGCACTTGTGGATCATTTCTTGACAAAAGTACTCAAATTCTGACAGATTGTATGGAGACCATTGATGAACGACAACAACAGATTCAGGTCTGTATTTTGTGTAAAGGCCAACAAGTTAAATTCTGGTCTAATTAGACCAGACATCCTTTTTCACATGTTTGTTTCCAAGTTTTTCAATAATGGCTTCTCTACACTGTTACATAAAGCCAGCTTTGTAGACTGCCCAGGCTGTGTCTAGTCTCTCTGGTTCTCTGGGCTCTTTTATGTTGATTTAAATTGAGAACAAGTTACATTTTAATTGCACACAGGAGAACTTCATTCCACTAATTATGTAACTTTTGATGGCAAGTGGTTGCAGCAGAACTATTTTAGGGGTTTCACAGCAACAAGGCTAAATGTTATGCAGTCGCAAGTTGTATGGCTTTTATTTGTAAATAAATGTATTTATTTATTGGAATGGCAAGGCCATTGGAAATTGGAACACCTTTTGTGTTTGAACCCACCCATTTTTCAAGTGATCAGAAATACTGTGACTGACAGGTGTTCCTTGTTACCTATGTATGCCCTGTTAGATTGATTGTTCAAGCAATGATTAGATCCGAATGTCTTCTCTTGTTTGTAGCTTGGGTTTTGCCTGTGACGACTGCATTTGTTGTTAAAAAGGATAAACCAAATGGAATGTAGACCAGAGAGCTGTCTATGGGAGAAAAGCAAGCCATTTTAAAGTTGACCAAAGAGGGAATATTGATCAGAGCCATCACACAAGCATTGGTCTTAGCCAATACTACTATTTGGAATGTCCTGAAAAATAAGGAAACCTCTGTACTAACAACCAGACATGGAACAGATAAGCCAAGAAATCAACAGCAGTTGATGACAGAAAAAATGTGAGAGCTGTGAAAAAACAAAACAAAACAATGAATGGTCAATGATATCATCAGCAACCTCCACAGGGCAGCAGTGAAGATATCACAATCCACCATTTGAAGAAGACTTCAAGAGCAGAAATATAGTGACCAAACCACAAGATGCAAACCCCTCATCACCAGTAAGGATCAGAAGGCCAGACTGTAAACAAAAGTTCTGGAACCAAGATTAACCTCTGGAAATGTCAAAATGTGGAGAAAGAAAGTATCTGCTAATGATTCAAAACATACAAGCTCTCTGGTCAAGAATGGTGGAGGTATTGATGATAGCAGGAGAATGGATTTACTTAGTCTACATAAACATGTTGTATGCCAATTTACAAAGAAATGCATCCAGTCTATCCAGGGGGGCTTCATCATGCAGTAAGATAATGACGCAAAACAGACTGCCCGCATTGGGAGCAAAAAGTGGAAGGTTTCAGGCTGGCCAAGTCGGTCACCAGACATTAACCCAACCAATCATGCATTTCAGCTCATTTCACTCTCCCAAAACAAACAACTGAGAGAAGCTGCAGTACAAGCCTGATGATGTCAGAAGTACACTTTGATGTAGTTTTTGCAAGTAAGGGATATGCAGCCAAATTTGAAGTGTTATTTACTTTAATTTGCCCTAAGATTTTCTATACTTTTGCTCACCAAACTATCCATCAAAGATGCTATCTCAGAAATAATATAATATTATATGCCATTTTGTGTAGATGTTTGACATATAATCCCAATGATATCCCTTTCACTTCCAGGGCATAACACTACAAAATGTAGGAAAGTTTAGGGGGAGGTGAATACTTATGCAAGGCACTGTATTAAATTTTCTCACATACACAAAAAGGTACACTGTCAATTTCTTGTACATTGAGAGGTTTCAGTCATTTTAGTCATGTAATTTTTGGTTAGATATATCAGAATAGCCAGTTCGCTATCAAAAAGTAAGATTATTAACAAGTATTTGTTTGGATCCTGCTTAAAAGCTGACCTGTCCTGTTGTGCCCAGATGACTGAGATATATCTTAATGATTAACTCTGTATCTCATCTAAGTGTGTAAACTCTCCAGGCTCAATGGGATGGCCTGACAGGACGCATCATCCTTAACAAGACTGATGGACTGAGGAAAGACTTTGATTTGGACCTCATCAGCCTTATGGAAGAAGGCACAACAAAGGTAAGGTTGATCAGTTAAAGCTCTGAAAGAAGATTTCAGAGCTTCTAACAGAACAGTATTTGGACTGATGGCTCACTGATTGATTTGTTTAGTCCAATATATTTGCTTCTTTTTGAATGGTAACCTTGTTATTTCACCATGAGCTTTTTAAAAAATGTACATCATTCACCTTTCCTCCAAAAGTATTGGAACTACAAGGGCAATATTATGTTGCATATCCCTTGCCTGTAATAATTGCATCAAGCCACTAACCCATGGACATCACCAAACTGTTCTTCTTTTGTGATGCTTTTCCAGACTGGTACCACAGCTTCTTTCAGTTTGTTTGTTTTGGGGGCGTTTTACCTTCAGTCTCCTCTTCATGAGGTTAAATGCATGCTTAATTGGGTTAGGATCTGGTGATTGACTTGGCCAGTCTAAAACCTTCCACCTTATTCTCTTGATGAAGGCATTTGTTGTGTTGAAATTGTGTTTTGGATCTTGCTCCATGATGAAGTTTCTCAGACAGAATTTTTCTGTTGACGTATGAATTAATTCTGCGGCTACCAACATGAGTTACAACAAATATTAGTGATCCTATTCTAGAAGTAGCCATGCAAGCCCATGCCATGACACTGTCTCCACCATGTTTGATCGATGAGCTCCCATGTTTTGAATCATGAGCAGATCCTTTCTTTCTCCACACTTTGGCCTTTCCATCACTTTGACACAAGGTACTCTCGGTTTCCAAACTTTTGTGGCTCATCTCTTGATCACTTGAAAAAAACAGTAAGTTCAAATAAGAGGGGCCGAGTTTTTAAACATATCTATATGTAAATATTAGGAAATGAAAGCTGAAATTCTGATCTATCATCTCATCTTTTCATCTTTTGCCCTCATACACAAATGTCAATAATGTATAGAAAAAAACTAAATAATTGGCCTTGCCTTTCCAGTACTTTTGGAGGACATTACTTTACATTGTCTGTTGTATCTTAAACACTATTGTGGTATATTCTTAAAAGTCTGTTTGTCTGTTTACACCATCATTTCTAAAATAATACCCTTTATTCATTTTTACAAGTAATAATTCTCATAGTTATCTGAATCCAGGCAGCAATTGTTGGAGAACCTATTTTCAGAAACCTTGTTTGTGTGCTTACTTTTTAAAAGCATGTAGATGACGGTGCACCACAGCGTACAAAATTATGGACCAAGGTTTGTCTCAGCTCTTATATAAATTATCCCTTTCCCAGAGATATCTTCCTATATAAAACTTTCCTCATTAATTTTCTCCACTTATTATTCCTGAACTCTCACAGGGATAAAGCACAGCTGAGATTTGTGAATATGTAAATTATAGTTAATGGCACTGATTATGTTTATGTACTCAGAATAATAAAAAGCTTGCTTATTTGTCATACAGAATTCTTAGGAAGCAATATATTTCTGAAAGTGGCTCTAACACAAACAATTTTAAAGCCTTTCCTTCTAGAAATCCCTTGAGGGAAGTGGTTCTGTATGACACGCACCATGCTTAAAGTGCTTTATGGTGCTGTTAATAAAGGCATTGTCAAACAGAATCAGGCTTGTAATTTTATGGCGCTGTTGCCTCCAGTTGTCTTATTGCTAAGTGCTCCTGTTAATCCACCGGAGCACATTACTGAAAATGATGCCAGTGCTTGTTTAATTTTTGTAATTGTCATAATGAGTGCCTCTGTTTATCTCTTGTTTTAGTGAATCTAAATTCAAGAGCCACGGGAGAACAAAATTCTCCCCATTTCAAACTTTCCCCAAAACCTTTAACCCCATTCATACCAATTCCTTCAAGCTCTCTCCCACTCCTTTCTTACCGTGTCATGTTGCATATACATGTTTCTTTTGTAAACTAGATTATTTAGCTTAGTATGCCAATAAGTAAACCAAATGTATCATAGTACAGCACAAAATGTTAATACTTACCTATTTGACATAATTCCTGTTGTGGGAATGTGGGACTATTTTTTATAACTGAAATACTGTGATATTAGTGATGTGCCAAGTGCATCCAGCTCTCTAATTCAAACCAGCAAACATCTTTTCAATTATATTCAAACTCATAAAGATAATACTGCTCTGGAGCACCAGTACATAACTGATTGTATTCAGACTGCCTTTCACTGATATTACTTAATACATATGATAAAATTGTTGCCTAATTAATTGCCTAGTAAATAATAATTAATTCAACAAAACCATTGCTCAGTACAACATTATTGTTAAATTTGTGTCATTGTCTCAGACTGATTTCATGAGCATGACAATGCATTCAGTGACCTTCGGTGGCTTTCCTAGTCACAGGACCTGAAGCCGTGGGATGTGGTAGAATATGAGATACACCTGCAGGATCTGTGTGATGCAATCATGTTACATGGACCAGAATCTCAAAGGAATGTTTCCAAAATCTAGTGGAATCGATGGCTACAATGAAGGATTGTTGAGCATGAACTGCAGGTTTAAGGTCTAACCACAGCATCTCAATGGGATTCAAGTCAGAACTTTGACTCATCCACTCCAAAATCTTAATTTTGTTTCTTTTGAGCCATTTAGAGGTGGACTTGCTTGTGTGCTTCGGCTCATTGTCCTGCTGTATAACCCAACTGCACTTGAGCTTTAGGTTTTTTTTCTGATAGAGAGCAGAATTCATGGTTCTGTCAATTCTGAAATGTCGTCCAGTTCCTGCAGAATCAAAACAGCCCCAGACTATCACACTACCACCACCATGTGTGATGGTATGATGATAGCTTATTGCCACATGTTTCAGGTCCCATGTCTTCCAAAACATTCCATCTTTGACTTATTAGTCAACTGAATAGTATCCCAAAAGTCTTGTGGGTCATCATGTTTTTTGGCAAATGTGAGACAAGCCTTTGTGTTCTTTTTGGTCAGCAGTGGTTTGTACCTTGCAACTCTCTCATCGATGCCATTTTTGTCTTTCTTATTGTGGAATCATGTACATTGATGTTAACTGAGGTAAGTGAGGCCAGCAGATCTTTAGATGTTCATCTGGGTTCTTTTGTGACCTCCTGGATGAGTTGTCGATGTGCTCTTGGTGTTAGAGCTTGTACTCCACCGGAGTCTGCCAGCAGAGGGCAGCAGCAGCATGTAGTGAAAACAGCCTGGAGAACTCCATCTCCCAGAATGCCTCCTGGTGATCAGGCCTGACTGCTGACACCTGGTACTGTGCCTATTTAAGAGCAGGAAGTGGAGCACAACCTCGTTGCACTTTTGTAGGAGTGTGATCATGGGGTAGGGCTTTTGACCGAGGTAATCTAATAGGGGCTTCTTGAGCTAAGATTGAAATAGTTGTGCGAAGAAGAAAAGACTAGTGAGATATTTACTTCAGCCAAGATTAGAAATTATTAGGAATCATAAGCAAGAAAACAAAAGATTTTGAGTTTTTGAGGCACCTTTTCTTTTTGTCACCTCTTTAAGTTTCCTTCATGTTATCACCATTTTTCCTTTGTTTGAGCATGAATCCAGTTAGCCTTATCTGTCATGCTGCTTGCACCTTGCTCCAGCCCCCCCAGCTTCACAAGAGAAGCATGGTCTCTCATTGCAGCAACCAGTGTTTGATCCCAGCACCAGTCCTAAGGCTTACCCTGGCACCAGATTCAAACATCTACAGGGGTTAGACAATGAAACTGAAACACCTGTCATTTTAGACCACAATAATTTATTAGTATGGTGTAGGGC
>JAOUQY010000009.1:8575100-8608927 GCA_028566355.1 Doras micropoeus | reverse complement strand
GGCCCTACACCATACTAATAAATTATTGTGGTCTAAAACCAGGTGTTTCAGTTTCATTGTCCAACCCCTGTATATATGCATAGTTTTATAATGGTTTTATGACTGGCTGACTGGATAATTGCATAAACAAGCAGGTGTAATATACTGGCTGGTTAGTGTATATTCTTTCAGTGGGCCAAGAAATCTTAGCCAAAACCCTCAGTATGTGGTTCTGTGGTAGTCCACAATGTATTTAAAGGGTTTAAAGCAGAAACACACGATTCAGAGGGGAAGTGTGCATGTGTGAGAGAGAAAGCTAGATAGTATCTCAAAACTTCTATATCTGTGTAGAGTGTGAAGTAGTGTGAGTGTAGGTGGTTGTGTTCAGTTATGCCTGCATGCTGTGTGTGTGTGTGTGTGTGTGTGTGTGTGTGTGTGTATGTGGCAGGCAGAGTGTGGCTGCTTCTGTGTGGGTGATACTCTCTGGAAAAGCTAATCTGACTGAAGTGTTAGAGGAGCTGAAGGGTGAATACAGAGTCAGTTTATACCATGCAGTATGGTGCCTAAATAAAATACATCCTATATACAGCCAGGTGTAAACAGCTATAATGTAGTTCCTGCTTTCAAGGATGATGGAACCCAAGATAAGTCTGTGTTACATCCTTACAGCCCTTTGCTGAAAATACGCCAAAAAGGCTAGACTTAACACTTTTGGTGGTTTTAAATGATTTATGAATGTTATGATGAATATGATGTAATATATTTGAAGAACTAGATTTAATCCATGTTCTGTCAGAAAGTCTAAATTAGGAACTCCTTGCTGTAGAAGCACATCTCCTCCAGGAAGAGGAAGAATTGCAGGAATTTCATCACTCAGGAATCATTATTAAATGCTCCCTTCATATAGAAATGATTAGCACATGGATTATGAACTAGCATTGGATCTTGAAAAAGTATCTTGATTTCAACCGTGTGGTTTTCTCTCTCTGTTTGCACCTGTTTGTTTGCATGCCCCTGTACACTCTAATGAGATTCATATGACTAACAGTGCCACTGTTTACCAGCAACCTGTGTAGAACTGGGCAGCGAGAGATCTGAATCCTAAATGGAAAAGAGTAAACAAATATACATAGTCAAATCCAGGCAGTATTGATCTATTACCTCATCAGCTCAGCATATCACTTACCTCAGATATAAGCAGACTTTTACATAGTGGCACATGTTTGAGTTATTGAAACAGTAGCATAAGTGATCAGTGATATATTACATTTGTATTCATGTACACTTGATGATTGATTGATACTTTCACACAGTGTGAAGTAGGACATAATACATTCCCGGGTTTTAATCAAAGGACGGACCAACGACACGCACGGGTTTGCAGAATATTAATAAACGTGCAGAACTTGCAGGAGATGCAACCTTTATAGAAAGAGCTTTTATACTTCTGTGCTCAGCAGTTGTCATGGTGATACCAGAGGACTTGGGTTGAATATGAGTAATATGCTAAAATGCACTGCAACTCCACCAACGGTCTATCGTGTACTCTTCCCGTTGACAGGAAGTCTCACTTTTATTCTGCTGAAGAATGTTTCTGGTTATGGAAACATCTGTGTTATTCCATGCACAAATTTAAGAAGAATTTAAAGTTAAATAATTGACAGTTCACTGGTGTTAACTATAATAACTGTGTAACCAGGATATTAGCACAATTGATATTTGTCCACAAACATATAAAAATGACCAGATGTGGACTAATAGTCCCTTTCAATGAAACCTGTTCATATCTATAATACCTAAAAATAGTGGATACTGCATACCATGTAAAGTAAAAAGCAAACTAAGTAACTGTATTTGCATTAATACAGTATTGCGATATAAAAAAAACAACTAGAGTTAATTATACAATGCATAGGATTTGTCAGTATTTAACAGTAGCATGGGTAAGGCAAAGCAGATATGACGTTTTGCTCAAAACAGCTTTCTTCTATTTTAGGTCCAAAATGCAATACAGTCATGAAACAGTAATCAACATTATTAATCCAAATACAAAACATTTTATATTTACAAGCAAAGTGTTTTCAAATTATGTAACACTTCCCACACAGACGACAATAGACTGGTTCGAAGAGAAAGTGCAAAGGGTTTGCACTCAGCAGGCAGTGGAACAGAAAGGAACTTAGATCAATAACCATGTTTAAAGATGTGAACAAAAGTGTGTGCTGAAGAGGGGCTTCATGGGAGATTTATATAATGGCAGTGAGTCAGAAAGTGAATCACTGCAGAGTGCGGAGAAAGAGTGAGAAAAAGAAACGGAGATGGGATAAATGCAGAAAATAGATGGAAAGAGCTACAGAGAAAGACACAGAGCATGTGTGGTGTTTGCACCAAAACGTTTATCTGAAAACGTTCGTACGGAAACTACACACTTTTAATTATTAAAAAGAATAATTCATGACAAACTTCTGCTAATCACAAAATCAATACATTTAAACACACAAAATGTAAAACACATATTAGAACAATATTTGCAAAAACAATTGCTGGGCAGATGAGTGATGTATTGAAAAGGGACTGATTTCCTGATGTGTTTCAAAATTTTTCTTTATCTGCCCTTCTGGAGTCAAACATCACAAGTTGAAACCTGTACATGCTGACATCAGCAGTGTTGCACATAAATATTTGCAATCTTACAACGTACCTAGTCATATGTTACTGGACACACACACACACACACACACACACACACTTATCTTTGATGTCCTGCTTAGGTCTTATGGTTACAGACATAGTAAGGGAAAAGGACATCTGTTTTTAGTCCTTCTCAGCTACTGATCCTGAATCCATATATTAGGGTTTGAAACATGCAGAGCAGCTCATCTTTGTGGTTGTGGTCAGCTGAGGGGAAATGGTATCAGGAACCACTGATGTGAGAATATCGTTCTCGCTGGCAATGATATGCTTGACCAGGAAATTTGCAGCTTCGTTGATGTTTAGATTTTCCTGTAACATTGAGAGAGTGATAAGGTGTTAGAAAACTCATAAAGCCACTGTTTGCCTCTCTATAAACTCTCTACTAAGAGAACTTTGGACATTTGTACATGTGCTCTATTGTGATAAACAGTGATTGAAAAAAAAAATCAAGCCAGTCAATATATACCCTGCAAGTTAATGCACTTAACTGAATAATTGAGTTGTGTATTTGCACATACACTGACGTGCCAGAAAAACTGGTACACCTGTTAATACTTGGTAGGTCCCCAACGGATTCTTGAACTTTGCACAGTCCTCACGCTGATGTTTGCTGAGGCCAGAGCATTGAATTCCGATATTACTTGAGGCAGTGTTGCACGCCTAAGAATTGTGTGAAACAATTCTTGCCAGCCAACGCTGGTCACTTTCACCCAGAGTCTTTTTACGGCCATGCTGCTGCCATAAGTTCGTAAGTTTTGCCAGAATTCTTGTAGTCACGGTACACCCTTGAAATGTGAAAATCCAAACTTTGCTTCTACTCCGAAATGCTATGACCCACCTCACAAGCACCAACTATTAAACCGTGTTGAAAATCGCAAAATCATGATAACTTGCCATTTATTTTTCATAGGCTCCATGGTTCAGTGTATTATTCACTAGATGTATACATGGACTTCAAGCAACTTTTCATTTGCACACCATTATGGTACTAAACACCTTTTATTTCCTGAATATTATCTAGTTAAATTAAATTATGGTCAAATTAGCCATTGAATACATTTTCAGTTATATAACAAAATATTTTAATCAATAACACATGACAGTACACTGCACAGTGTGTGGTGCACTAATATCGTGGTATGATTGTTCCCAATGCATTTGATCACAAACGGATATGAATATGTTCTTTAATCTCAGCTTTTCCATATCTAAATCAGAGAAATGGTGTGAATTATTAAAATGCATCACGTTGCCTAGAGCAGGGTTTACATTTTTTGTTTCGAATGTTACAGATGAATGAAAGTGGATGGTAATCCTAAATAAATAAACAAATTAATAAATTTAGAAGTCTTCATTAAGTGTAATGAGGAAAACCTTGAATAGCTCCATACCTCCTGGTTTCCTTCAGCAACTGCTCAGTTTGACTGTCTGGTGTAATTAGGAATTGAATATTCATGACTTTTAATTAGAAGTCTCCTAAATCTTATGATCTCCTTGTTCTGGCCACCTGACATCCTATTAGAGCCTGAGCTGGCTACATAAGGTTGCTTAGCTATTTCTAATCCAAATCCTAATTTTGTGTTGGCAGGTGACTAGTCAAAAAGTCAAGCACTAAAAACAACAGCTCTCACATTATATGTGAATACGTAAGGTCTTGATAAGGTATCAGATTCCATGGCTTGTTTTGTTTCACTAGACAAAAGAGCATTATTCTTTCATCACATTTCATACAGTATACTATAATTATTGACAACTAGCAACAAAGTTCTAAATTAAATCCTGGTTTGAATGTTCCTGAATGTTCAGCCCTGTGAATGTGAGAATTGTCATCTTGGAATACTGAGATAGGAATGTTATGTTCTTCGGTAAGATGATGAGCAAAAGGAAAAACCGGTTGTCCAGCAGCTCAATGTAGGCGTTGTGGTTCAAATTTACTGTCACCTCAACCAAAGGACCCATTTCTGCATAATTAAAACAACCCCAGAACATCACAGAGCCTCCTCCAGCTTGAACCACACCTTGCATGCAGACCTCACTGAAGGCTTCCTGAGGTCTACGATGAACATGACACCTAGCGTCATTCACATACAGGCAGAAACGTTTCATCTGACCAGAGAACACATTTCCAGTCATGAACACTCTTGCGTGCCACTCTGCTCCAGAATACTTTGTGTTCTTTCAGAGATTGGTTGTGGACCTGCGTTGACGTCTAGAAGCGATTTGTGTGGCGGTCTCTCTCCTTCAGTTTTGTCTTTCGGACACAATTCTGATGAGAATTTCCAGTAGACTGGGATTTTTGCCACTGCTTTGATAAACCTGCAAATTCAGGTACTTGGCCTTTGGCATGAACAAATGCAATACCTACTTTTTGCCAATCATTTACATCTGCTTTGTGACTAATTTTCCAGACATAGAAAGAGACATTCACTGCACCGTACCACCTCTTCTCAATCTGTGAATCCCGTCGCACACCCCGCAGGTATTTATAGCCCGATCATCCTCGTGCCACGCCATATGCAGTAGCCTGAAGTTACTACGACCTTAAACACGCAAGGTGACAAATTTGATGTCCGAGGAGCTCATTAAGTTACAAGTTGGTACTCATATAATTAAAGCTACTTTAGGCATTTTTGTAGGAGAATACCTCAAGTGAACAGTCATTTACATTCCTATACCTATCATTAAAAATGAAAAATAAAAACAACGAATAGGATCAAGAGGGAAGACAAGAGTGAACACTCATCAATCTCAGCATCTCCATCACTGAGGCTGAAGAGATCTCAGAGATCTCGGTGCATTGCCAACAATCCGATACATTAGATACATATGGAGCATCTACTAATATGATGTGATTCACACTTATTGCGATGCAGTGTGATTCCATATGATTTGATTCAACACTATGCGATTCAACTGGACGCAATACAATGCAAAATAATGATGCTATTCAATTCAGTATGGTACAGGACACAGGTCCAATTCATGCAAGACTTGGCCGAGAGACATGACGAGAACTGGCCACTGACAGCAGTGGAGCTGAGAGAGTGTGCTTGATAGAGCAGGAATCAATCTAAATGTAAAATTATTGGTCATAAATTAATGGTCACATTTCTAAATACTAAAGGCATGGGTCTCTATTAATGAATATATATAGAGTAAACAGATTTTATAGATTCAAAGATGTTAGAAATGATGCATACCAAGTTCACAGATTTTTAATCTGGGCAATCACATTTATGCTGGTGCACTGATGCGAAGCTTACTGTAACTAGTGACCACTGGCTGGAAAATTGACAGGGTGCTTACTTTGCTTGTGCTTTTGTTTAGCATCTGATTTAATATGTTATTCTTACAAATATTTTCTGTTATCTTAAACTGTAACAATATAACACACATGACATTCAGGAGTTATCTGGCTTGTAACATTAGCTATGCCACTGTACTTTAGCCAAGCTGACTTGGTTTTTTTTTAGCTGTGGACAACTCATATAACTAGCTATAGTACATGTGATAAACATCAGATTCAGATTATTGCTTCCTTGTACTGTAGTTTAGGTACCTGTCTGTGTGGGTACAGGATCCAACCAAACAGCTGAACACAGCTAATTTTACAAATGTAATCAATGGTGTTTATTAACTTTTCAACACAAAATGTGGGCTATATCCAATCAATAATTTGTTGGATTTGTACATAAATTATATAATTATGTAATTATAATCTGGTATGGAATTATTCAGTTGTAGGATTCCACATTGAACCTTTAAGAGATCCTCAGAAGTGTAGATAAAGAACTTTTTTTTTTATTGTATCAGCCATGCATATGAACAATCCTAGCAGTGGAAAATAAAGCCACAAGTAGAATGCACTGCATCCATGATTAAACATAGAGGTTTGTTTAATCATGGATCTGAACTACTAATAATATTGAAGTCACTATAAAAGCTGCATTTTGATCAAAACTGGAAAAAGAATACAGTTAAATATAAAACACATTTGTGGTTCTGCTCAAATCCCATAAAAAAGCTAGCACATACAATTTATGACCTATTTCTGTGAAGAGGTTGCAAACCATGTCATTCACACAGAGGACAAAGGGAATGGACTGATGTCTTAACTGTAAACTCTGACTGCTTTGAGAGCAGATAGTAAGCCTATCTTCTCCCAAAATGACATATAGTACGTGCTTTCATTTACGACCAACGTTTTACAGGGACACAAGGCACACAAATGTAGCCTAATACCTGTGCAAATCCAAGTCCTTTAAACAAAGTGGTTTTGACTCCAGACAGTCGAACAGGTCCTTTATAGGTACGCTTGCTTAATTAACTGCTACTTAATTACTATATATGGTTAATTATAGGCATGTCAATATTTAAAAGAGCTATGACACGAAAGCTACAAACAATTTCTTTCAATTTTATCAAATTTTATGACTTACACTTGTGCATACAATCTGTCTATCCTTAATAAACCATTTCGATTTTTTTTTCTAGTGTTGAAAAATGAGGCCCCTGGCATGTAACAGCTTGTGTAATGTTATAGTGAGGACATCTGATGAAAGTAAATCAAGTGTATGAACATCTCCTGGGAAAGAATGCATCAATATTGCCTAGTCAGTATTACACACTACCTTGGCTGAAGTTTCAAACCATCCCACAAATCCGTTTTCTTGGCAGAACTGGTCCATCTTCAGCCCATTATTGACCACGATGTCTTTGCTTTGGTCACACTTGTTGGCCAGAAGCACTGTAGTAATGCTTTTGCCATTGGCAAGGGTCAACTTTGAGTCCAGGTCCTCCTTCCACTTGGCGACGGCTTCAAATGTTGTGGGTCTGGTGACGTCAAAAACAATGAATGCCCCCATCGCCTCTCTGTAGTAAACCCGTGTCATGTTCCCAAACCGCTCCTGACCTTCAGGATCAACAAGACAGACAAAGAATAAGAATGGGCAGGAAAGCATATGATTTTCTTAAGGACATTTAAGTTCATTGCTTTGCCTGCATTATGCAGCTCATATATACTAACTCTGATTGTTTCATTTGTGATTATGGCTGGTCAGCTCTAGAGCAATTTATGATACAATCTTTACCTTTTGAACAGAATGATGTAGTAACCAGACGTTACTGTTACTAATCTGCCATATGATGTAGTTTGTGATAAAAAAACCCCCTCAATCTTGCAGTTTTCTGTTCTTATATGGGCATGTATTCACAGTTGGGTTTTCCAGTACTTCTCTGTGGTTTGTTTACAGTGATTTTCCTCCTCAATGACTCCCATGTGATCTACCTCCAAATCTTACTCACATGAGAGCAGTTCTCATATGACTGCACGCATACCTTCCACATGGGGAATGAGTCTAGTTCTCAGACAGTAAGAGTGTGTGTGTGAGAGAGAGAGAGAGAGATAGAGAGAAGCTGGCATGGTTGGCACATGGAAATGAATCTGGATTATTATTAAAATAGAGTTCTGTAGGAGGCACACTGAGGATTAGTTAGTGCCAGTTGGATCTGCTCTTTATTCCACTGTATATCTATGAGTAGGTCTAAACAGCAAACTCCACAGAGTTGTGTTACCTAGAATGTTCATTTGGTCCAAAATGAACTCGCATGAACTGCGTAGGTGTTCTGGACATTTCTCTGTGTATCCAAAAACACTCTGAAATAAGGTAGTTACAGTGAGTGCTTCATTGAGATAAATGCTCTTCACCAACCAAACATACAGTGAAATAATTACTAATGTCAGATAAACAGCTTTAACCTTTTAAAAACCTGAACAGCATCATAACTTTCACTTCAATCTCAGGCCAGACGCAGAGACATGAGCAGTGTTGTGAGCTCCACAGCCCACTCCTACCTGCTATGTCCCAGAGCTGCAGTCTGACGGTGTCCGACTCCCAGTTGAGAACTTTGAGGGCGAAGTCCACCCCGATGGTGGCTCTGTAGTTCGTCGAGTACGTCTGATGAACATAGCGCTTAATGATGCTGGTTTTGCCCACACCTAAATCGCCGATAACGAGGATTTTGTACAGGCGCTCTTTCTGGCTGCTCTGCATGGCTGCGGACTGCGCGGTCACTCCACTCGCAGTCCCGTGAGAAGTTTAGTGATGCAGCCGCGGCTGTGCAGCCGGGCAGGGTGGGGCCGCGGAGCAACTTGTGACCGGCATGTTGGAGGCTCTCGTGGGCGTCACGTTTCCTTCCCCCCGTCGAAACGCCGCGTGCTTCCGTGCTTCCCTGCGTGCGTGCGTGTGTCCGCGTGTGTGTCTCATAGAGGATTGGGGCGAAGGAAAACAAAAACGTCTTGTTTGCTCCGTTGGTTCCCGTTAGGATTTTCTCTCACGTCGAATGTCACTTTAACCTAATGCGTTTTGACTGAGGGGTAAACACACACGTTATAGTGATTTTACCCTGGGAAAGAGTGTTCTTATGGCCAGATTTACTACATACAGCGGCCTCAAATACATCAGTGTTGAAAAAATATTTTATTATATATATATATATATATATTTTTTTTTTTACATTAATATTTAGGCACATTATATTACTGTATTATTTATTTATTTATTTATAATAATATTTATTGCATTGTGAATATTTGTTATTTATTTTTTCTGTATTAATATTTAATATTAATTTTATTAAACTAGCCTATTTATAGACTGATATTTACGCCTACAGGAAACACTGATTCCGTCGCGCATTGCCGTCGCTTAACAGTAAGATTTTGTTGCTAAGCAACATAAAAGGCAAAGATTTGGCTATTCAGTGGATAGCCTGATTAAGATTACTGTTCATATCGCAAAAACAATATAGGATGAGAAACAAGTCCAGTGTTGAATACATTATTCGTTGTTATTTATTTATTTATTTATTTAAGGTTATTAAGTGATTGTTGATAGAGCTATTTATATTTTCCAGTGCTGCGCGCGCGTCTCAAGCCAATGAGATTTTAGAGCCGGATTGTAAATGCCCAATCGTGTGCGCGCGCACACCCACGCGCGTGCACACCCCTACGGAGGTGTCCAGAAAAGAAAAGAGGAACAGAAAGAAAACACAGAGTGACAATCCGGTTTCGACCACAACAGCCAGTTAACCATTTATCTTCCCAACACAGTGCTGAACAAAAAATGTGTTCCTTGCAGGTATGTCCTTTTTAATGATATGCAGTAATGGACTATTTAATTTAGGCTATTTCACACACTACAAATGCAAGAGAATTAAAAAAAAACTGTATTGAGCTAATTTTCACACAGTATAGATTGATTTTAAGCTATTAAAAACCTTTTACAAGTTACATTCATTCCACTATCACGAGGCGTAAACCAATAATGCTCAGCTTACTATATTACAGCAATATTACTAAATCGACACAAATGTTGGGTAGAAAAATACCTCACACTTATAGGCAATATCTACATTCTCTGAAAAAGTTGCAAAGAGCAAAATATGCAAAATGCTTTTAGAAAATATACAAAAGATAACACGTATCAGAGTCATAGCTGTCGGCAGTGTTCTGCATGCAGACATGTCATTACAGTACATCCATTCAATAAATATATTGCACACTGTTGAAGAGACTAAAGGCTGTAAAGAAATGCACAGTGCAACAAATCAGTAGAAAGTTTAAGCACTGCCTTGAATAAAAAAAAAATCTTCTGTGTGTTTGGTCCAACGATGCCTAGAAACAGACATGTAACTTCGTTAGGGTTATAAGAAAACATTCAAAAGTACATCATTACTATAAAGAACATTGTAACAAGATGCAAAGCATATGTGCACTGGAATGCTTGCCTACTAATTCACTAAGCCTTAAGTATTGCTTTCTTTATGCTCCACGTCACACAGCCAGCCTAACAGTAAGTTCTATTAAATTAAAATAACCGAACACCTTTAAAATACGAGTCTCCTGTCTTTTTCTTCACATCTTGGTTCACTAAGTAATTAGATCTGAAGTGTTAAACGAGAACGTTTCGTGGTACTCATCACTGAAACACAATCACCTGGAAAATAATGCCATTTAAAGATTAGTTCAGTAGAATGGGTCTCATACTAAAACAATTTATACTATACATTATAATATATGCGCTATAGTATGCAAGAATTTTAGCCAAAGGACAGCATTATACACAAAACAACAAATATTGCAATGCCTTCATATAGTCACATATGGAATTATCTTACAGGTATCATTGTGTGACGTTGTTGGAATGTGATCACTGGCTGAAAGTCAAGCACAGTATATTACCTCAATCCGCAGTTCACTGAGCTTTCCTAAGCAAATGCATATGTGCACGAAAAGCCCCCAGGCTTTGACATCTCTGTTGGTTCATTTCATTCATAAGCTTACAAAGAACTGTTCAGACTTAACGAAGCTATTCAACTACTTCCAGGAAATCCCTGCAGAGTTTCCCCAAGCACTGTTTTATCCATGATCCATATCTCAGTAATAGCCTTGATTCCAGTTCTCATGAGTTCTGCAGCAGTGTGGATCAGTTCTTTGCAACAGTGTAGTAAAACCTGATTGGAAATGAAAGTCATAACAGTATTTAAAATGCCCGCATGCCACTGATGGTTAGTTTGGTGGCATGTGATTTGATCATCCAAAAGGCTATTCATAGTGAGGAGGAGCTCTGGCTGTAGTTGCGCAGCATCAGTCGGTCATACTTTGGAGAATTGCGCTCACACAGAGCCAGCTCTGAGTCTGGACAGGTGGGAGAGTCGCTAGCTGAGCCCACTGATGAGTCCCTGAATGGGGATGGAGGTGTTAGAGCAGCCAGCTCCTCAAACTCCGTGGTCCTGACTGCATACGAGGAGTCATAGGTGCTATTCGCCAGACTAGCAGGGGACGCCCTGCTGCTTCCACCTGTGACGATCCCTCCTGCTATGCCTACTGCAGAGCGGGGAGTAGCGTTAGCTGCAGCTACCACCTCTGCATAAGTGGTCACCGTTGTTGAGCGCTGCATCTCTCGTGGAAGCAGCTTGAAGGAGGGTGATCCAGAGGTATTTATGGTACTGCCCGAAGGAGAGCCAGCTGGTAGCATCATGCTGTTGAGCTCGCTGATGTTCGCAGTGAAGCGGTTCACCACACTGCTGATCTGGTCCATAATGGATGTCTGTAACGGCCCACCTTGCTGTAAACGTTCTGTAAGGTACGTAGGCAACGCAGCCACTGGCAAAGGCCGTTCTCGAACATCCTCCTGATCTTCACAGCAGTGCTGCATCGAACCACGCTGGCACACAGTGGGCAGGGGAGAGGGTGTGCGTGGCCGGTAGGTAACAGGGTAGCGCTGGCCGCTCTGTGGCCGATCAAATGACACCTTTATCCCAGTGTCTGAAGGTGTATCACAGCCCTTGGAGAAAGGTTTGATGATAGCTGTCTGATTGACCTCTTCTTTTCTCTTGATGTGAATGGAGATCCTCTTCCACAGATTCGGTCGGTAGCCTCTCTCATTTTGTGCCCAAGTAACCGTTTTGCCATTTGAACTGCAAAAAGAAAGCATAAACTCAGACCAGGAGAGACATATGTTCGTTTGTGTCATCTGAGCCATTATAGCTAAAACTTTTATGAAAAACAGCATATGTGTATAGTGGTGTTCCTTACTCATTACTCCAAGGCATCAGTGATATTGTTTTTACAAAAACTAGTCCAAAATGAAAACTAGTCCAAAGAAATGCAAAATGGATGACAAATCTATGGACTGGAATAGTCGAATAACATAATATACTACGAATGATTAAAAATCATATTCCTTAATTCATAAATAATATCGTTACAAATATTTTATCTGATGAACCCCAAATAAATGGCAATATCCATAGAATCATTTCAAGGCATTTTTGTATCTGTGCAGATTAATTCAGGTACAGTCAGGCCCATAAATGTTTGCCCATTGACAAAGTTATCTTTAATTTAGGTGTCTGTCACAGTATATACAAAGGAGCTGAAATTAAATAATGAATATGAGCTCACAGCTTTGGCTAGAGGGTATTTATATCCATACTCAGTGAACTTTCCACATCTCCTACTGCCTGATTAACTAATGGCTACACATCACTAGCATATTTTAGTGGTCTTCCCTTGCTGTACTATGCACTGTTCTTGGTCTAGTCTGCAAAGTAAGCTGAATCTTACAGTTTATTTTAGAATCAATAAAGCATAAGGCTGGGCAGGATATCTACCACTGATGCCCATAATGCCTCTCAAGTGGTCTCACCAGATGAATCACGATGGCCAGATGCTTGCTGCCCAAGCACCAAATGCAGAAACACTCATAACATACAATATTGCATGATGTGTTGCATATATTAAGCTGATTGACTGCTAGCATTGGAACAATCACCGATCTACAGAAAGTGATACCTCTGGGCAGAAGCTTGTCAACACCCTGCTATGAGGAACGGGACACCCAGGCCAGGACATGAGGCAATTACCTGGCAACATAGTTTGCGTATGATGTAATTAGCACAGCCTATGCTGCAAATCAACTCTGTAAAATTGTCACCGTTTAGGCCTGTTGCCAAAGATGCCCCAGATCAGGTTTGAGAATCCTGAAAGCAGCATGATCTCAGTTCCTTGTGCCAACACCCATAATGGTCCATCTGCCTTGTGCAAGCCTTATATAGAGAGAGTCCCACCATCAGAAATTATTCTAAACATCACCCCATGAAGGCTGATAATGTGCTTTATACATTGTGCCTTAACAGTGGAAAATACTGCTCATTAGGCAATGACAACATCCTATTTCTAAAATCTAAATCTATTAGATGTAGTACATTCCATGCAACCACAGAACTGTTCCATGTCACTGTGCCAAAGACTATTTTCATATCCCTGTAAAATACTATGGGATGACAGGGGCCCTTTGTGAATGGTGGGATTGAGTCTTGGAGAGGGAGTGGGTAATTTCATGACATTCATGATATACATACATGTACATGAATGTGAGTATGATTAATGATGTACTTTTCATATACTCTTGCTCTCCTGCTGCTGATTTTCCCCACATTGCACAGAATTTGCAACAAGACCACAGACTCTTGAACATTTTATTGACTGGTTTTATTCAATTTTGCAAATCATGTGATTGCCTTGCAGTCGACGGTCCTAATAGTTCTCCATGAAAGTGAACTTGCAGAACATTCTTAATGTGTCTGATACAAGCCTTATGGCACTACTTAGCACAGAAGGTGGCCATCTGATACTCCAACCAACTGTTTATTTGTTACAAAGGAAAGAGCTAGGGAGCTCCCTTGTCTAAGTATAAACTAGCCATTTGGATGCTGGACATCTGACTAGACACCCAACCACTATCATGACATAACATTGCATGCCGAGTGTCTTCTCCACATGGGCATTACTTAGATGCATAATAAAGTCTGCAATGCTAATTTATCTGTGCATCACTATACACCTTCTCCTGGTTCTATAAGTTACTCTTTATAACTTACTCTATAACATTTTACTCTTTCCAGTTCTTTTGTATTTCAGTTCTGCATGACATTGTGGCATTGGTTATAGAGGTGATCTCTGATTAGGATGGGTGAAATAGAAGGCAGGGTTCATAATTGTAGGTCTATGAACCTTGGATGACCCACAGAATCTCTGAAAGTCTGTATTTATTGTAAATACTCTGGCACTTGTCACTTTGTGACTTTGTTAGAAGGTCTCTTCATATATGTGCAACAATGTATTTAGTAAGGATGTGCATAGCTATTCAAACACCCTGTTAAGTGTCGGAGAAACCTGTATTTGATTGTTTAAATCATTTGACATATGCTAATGATGCTCTATGTCCACATAGAAAAATACAGTAGGAAAGCCATCTCTGGAAACATTTTATGCAGGGAGTGTGAAGTATATCTCTATCTCTATCTCATCCAGGATGTACATATTCCTGCCTTGCGCCCAGTGTTCCTCAGGGATAGACTCTGGATCCTTTGCGATTTTGTCCAGTGGTATGTATAGATGTATGAATGGATGAATGAATTTACAACTCTACTAAAAGTATTTCATTTATAGTGTACACAAATTAGGCACGTTGGGTTTGCAGATGCTTTATGCTAAAATAGAAGTATGGCAAGTAATAAAACCTGTTAAGAATTATATACAAACTAAAAACATTTAAAATATGTCAGCAGAACCTGAGGTAAAGTTGCTGCTATAAGGTTGAAAAGGCTAGAAGCATCTAGGACAGAAAAGATGGGTTACAGTCTGCTAAACGTACATGGACAGATGAGCTACTCTATGTACAGATGGCAAAAAGATTAGTTTGGCCCAGATTTAAGTTCGTCATCTGACTTTATGTCCAATGAGATCTCAGTTAGTGAAAACAAGGCCAAAAACAACAAGGAACTGAAAATTGCTGCATCTGAAGCTCAGTATCTGGTGATCTCTGTGGGTTCCAGGCTAGTGGCCAACTTATATGATTTGCATTGTTAAGCATAACTTTTCCTTAAGTCTATGTAAATTGACTTCGGTTTGTGACCATGATTATAGTTCACCCAGTATAAATAGATACCCTGAAATTAAAGCTGTTTTATTTCAGAATCAGAAAGAAGTAGTAAAATACTGTGCTGAAATCAGTATTAATATAATAAAAAATAAAATTTATAGTAATGGGAGACTGCTGTGACTGTATAGTAATAATTGTCTTTTGTACCATGTGGTTTTCAGGATGGTGACCCACTGTTTCTGTTATTGTTGTTCAATTTTAGCAGTTTCTGTTTGTGTACAATAATTGTTCATAATTGTAATATACTGTTATTAATATGTAACAATCTAAAAATATAGATTGCACTCTATTTAAAAATGTACAATGTACACTATGCCATTGCTGCAAACAAACGATGTGGTTTAAATATTAATTACATCAACTACCTTGTAATTCTGCTCCCAGCATGTTACTGTAAATGTACCATGTAATTATACCTGAACAACACATTTTAGCCTAATAACCAACCTGACGTTGTCTGTTCCTGATCCACGTCGTTTCCACAGTTTAGCCAAACTGCTGGAACGGCTAGCCGATGAGGCGGACTTGCCGTCACCCACATGCATTCTTACCACAGTCGATGTGGTAAATGCACTGCGCACATTCCGCTCCGGCTTGGCAAGCATGATATAGACCTTTGGCACAAACATGCAGCACAAGGCAGTGGTGGCACTGAGACTGACTGAAAAGCACATGGTGATTATTTTGTAGTTGGAGCCAAAATAGATAGGCACAAAGGCCAGCCAGATGATGCAGGTGGTGTACATGGTGAAGGCAATGTATTTGGCCTCATTGAAGTTGGCAGGGACATTACGAGTCTTGAAGGCATAAAAGGTGCAGCTGAGGATGAGCAGCCCATTGTAGCCCAGTGGTGCTACAACCCCCAGTGTTGTTGTATTACAGATGAGGTGCACCTCACGGATTGATGGGTAGTCATAGATCACTTGAGGCGGCTCCATGATGAAGAGTGCTACTATGATGGCCAGTTGCAGGAGAATGAGGATGAAAGCTATGACCAATTGGGCACAAGCACTCATGAAGCGAGGCTTCTTTGTACAGATTTTTTTCTTGCTGCCAGCCAAGATGCGAGCGATGCGATTGGTCTTGGTGACCAAAGCAGAGTAGCTCATAGCAGGGGAAAGGCCGATACCCAGTCTCTGTAGGTAGCAGTACACTACATGAGGCTTGGCTATGAGGCAGAACGTGCAAAGGTAGCCCAAACAGATGCCAGCCAAGATGATGAAGCAAAGTTCCCTGCTGGACGATTTCACAACTGGTGTATCATGGAACCTGATGAAAACGAGTGTCACAAAGATGGTGGACAGAAGACCAAGGCAAGCAAAGGCCACAGCAGCAATAGGTTCAGGGTCTCCCCACTGCAAATAATGCACTGGTATTGGTTCACACCCTGAAAAACAGACAGCATTATTAGGATAGCACCTTCTTTTGTATTATATGGTTTTACTACAGAAAGTACAGTTATAGCCTTAATGGGAAAAGCAATGTAAGTATCATCAATCAAAATGTTAAAATGTAAATATAATTACTAGTATGCATTGTGTTGGTCACTTTAAAACTATACATAGGGTATCAGAGGCTGGCATAAACTAATGAACTAATAAACTTTAAGGAGGCTAATATGGGGCTAATAAAAGTGGATAACAATGATTTTGTACTGATGAAGCCAGTAGAAACAGACCTCCTGTAAAGACAGCCCACTGAGGAATATGTAATGAGACTTAAAATGCTGAGATCTAGAAAGTAGGTTAAAGTAATTTTTTTTTAATTTTGTATTTAATTTCATTGTAATATGCATGTTTTTGTGCTCCCCATGTTTTAATTAGAAACCTGTAACAAATTCTGCATTTCAGCCTGGCTCTATAATAATAATTAAATAAGGAAACAGAATTATTTATGGGAAGAAAGAAAACAACAACAACAAAAATACTACTGCTACTACTACTACTATACCTAACAACAACAACAAGAATTATTATTATTATTATTATTATTATTAGTAGTAGTAGTAGTAGTAGTAGTAACTACCACAAACATTTCAGGGTAGTTAAGACAGTGAAGAAAGTACATCAGGATACACCAATAAAAATGCTAAATTTAAGGGCTTAAAATTATAAATTTGAGTTATGAGATTAAGTATGTGTATGAGATTAAGTATGAGTCCTGGAAATGTAAGTAGTTAACTTGTTTTTGTGAAGAAATGTTCATGAATTTTTGTTTAAAAATATCTATGTGTTTTTGTTAAAACACAATAAAGGAACGCTTTGGCCCAGTTCTCTTTCCAACATTTGGTGAGCTCACATTCTGGGATTACCCAGAAGAGGAACTGGAACAACTGTGAGCAGCTCTGATAAGAAAAACAGACACTTTCCAAAGTACAAGAGGCTTTGAATGGAGAGGAGAGTGATATTGCTAGCAATTGGGGTAATCCAGTCATTTGAGTCATTTGCTGCTGTGAGTCATACCCCTGCTGTTGGTAGTCTTCTGATTTGCACTCACCCTTTTTATGATCCCCTTGACTTTCCCCAGACTACTAGTGGCTGAGTTTTGGTTGGGACCATTGGGATCAGTAATAGATTATTCCCACACTAGTGATTTATCTCAACCATATTTGTGTAAACAAAAGAACAAGCTAAGGCCATGATCCATGAGTAAAACTGACTTTTTGTAGTTGTCTACCTCTGATCCTTAGTAGATGTTAGTTAAGAAAAAAAATGTGTTCTGTTCTTTCCTCCTATATGGTTTATGATGATCAGTCAGGGGGCCAGTCTGTTTCAGCTGTTATATAGCATACAGCATGTGAGCCCTGTCAACAGTGATAGATGAGTGTATGGGCAGATGGGGCAATAAATTGCAAGATGTGGCTATAGTTTTTAGAAACCTATGGAGTTGTCTCAAGTTCCAAAAACACTAAAAATACATTTGTAAAATACAGAACAATTGCAACTTCTGTGCCACTTGTTGAATAACTTTGCCTAGTATTGGTCTGGCACAAATGGTCAAAAGAACTCATATAATCCTCTTTAAAAGACTTCCAAGTTAGACGAAATCTCTCAATTAAAACTACAGAATATGGATTTGCTTCTTTTGTTGTTTAAGCTGATAACACTCTCTAAGCCCCTAGCATGCTTTCCTGTGCCAAGAAAAAAAAAATTGTTGTGGAGAAAAAAAGAGCAATTGAGCCAGCCTTTGAGACAGAGCCTTTGAGACTTAATGGGTACTTTTTGCACATTGCCCTATAAAATGTTTCATTGTGCACTAAGAGAGATGTGTCTTGACACTCTAGAATGTTCTGATGAGGACCATGTCCAAACTTCTTAATTGCTGTGGGTCTGCTGTTGGACTGTGAAACAGATACTGGAGAATTATAATATCTTTGTTAAACATACCAGTGTTAAAAAGCGGATCCCAACGTCCCAGCTTACAATTATTATGTGAAAGGCAATAACTTATTCTAAGTTGCCACTCCTACTCCTAACCTAGATTTTGTCTATCAAATGATCCTCCCACTGTATGCAGTTCATTTGAGAGTCACTAAAATCATAATCTTTTCAATTTCTCTCTCAGCAAGCATTGCTCGGTCTTTAATGGCAAAATATGTCTGTTAATTTATTCAGATGCTACTCAGGCTCCCAACTTTGCATTGTCTTTTTCACCTAATTTTACATTACAGTGCATTTTGCATCGATTCCGTTGTGTTGTTATCAGATTTTATCAGTTACAATCATGTAACAGTTACAGTCATGAGAAATTTGATTTATCAGAGCCTAAGTAACACAATAGTAGATGGGCATTACCCTGAAGTCATCTTGTCTCATGAGTCAGTTATAATAAATTTGACAATTGCTGTGGAATCACTGGAATAATATGGAGGATGTTTTCATGTCAGTACTGGAATGGGTGTCAGACTACAGTTCCCAGAACACAACACGTCCAACCACCACGACACTGAGCCATTACAAACTTGCTCACATTCACATTCACCAGATAAATGTTTCATGCTCCAATTCTTACTCTGTTTTACTGGTCAGGAAGGAGACCTAGAGAATACAAAAATCACTCAGCTCATCAATCTGCTCACCGACAAGGTGCAAGCTTGGGGTGTTTGGTCCCTAGGAGGAGAGCACACCATCTCCTATGAATGCTTCCTACAGCTCTTCCAAAGAGTGTTCAGTCATTCTCCTGAGAGCAAGGAGATTGGGGAGTGACTCCTCACCCTGAAGCAAGGGACCCAAAGCACTGCTGAATTTGCATGCAGCTTTCACACATTCAACGTGGGAGCTGGAACAAACTAGCACTAAAGCCTGCATATCATCATGGACTGAATGCAGAATTAATCACAGAATTGGCCTGCTGCTATGACCAGGCAACCCTCAACTCCCTTATCGACTCCTTATCCCTTATGTCCATTCACCCTGACATAGTTCACAGTCACCCCAGTCTTGGAAATCCTGTTCACTGAACCCACACAACTCAGCCAGTTTAAGCTGAAGGATATGGAATGCCAAAGGGTCGTATAGAGAAATGATACTCCTACTTTGGCAGTTCTTAACCATGATGCACATTGCTTCTCACAGCCCTCTGTCAAGGTTCTTCAGTCCACTCCTGAGCAAGTACCCTCAATGCCTCAATTCAAAATGGTGAGTCCAGCCAGATTAATTTCTGACCCCAATTTTGTACTGCTAGTTGAGATCACTCACTCTGGGGAAGTGTCTTCTATTACAGTGCTGATCAAGTCAAGCATGGCTGAGATAGCACACTTGCTGAGAAGCTGTAGCTGGCCTTATAGCCACTGCAACATGCCTTCAAAATGTAAGCCCTGGAATGAGGACCCATAGTAAGGGGGTCAGTCACCCACTGCACCAAACCCATCACCATCCACTGCAGTGCCATGCACCAAGAGTGCATTTCTCTCCACATCACTGTAACTAACAGGTTCCCGGTGGTGCTGGGGCTCCTGTTGATGCAGTCCCAAAACACTTAGATCTCCTTGAAGGAACAAGAAATCATGCAGATGTTGGCACACTACCATGCCAAGTGTCATTGCCTATACATGAAAAGAATGAGTGGAAGACAGCCATCAGCACCATCTCTGGCCACACTGTGTGTTGTATATGGGCTATCTTCAGTTGTTCTTTCATAAATGCATGGAAAATAGCTCACCCAGTGGTTTGTCCCCTGCGAAGCCAAACAATGATATCAGCAACAGGGAACTCCTTGCTGTTAAATGCTGTAGCTTTGGAAGAATGGTGTCACTGGTTGGAAGGAGTCCCTCATCTTTTCACAATTTTCACAGATAATAAGAATCTAAAGTGCATCAGTTCAGACAGGAGTTTGAATTCCTGTCAGGCATGCTGGGCCCTGTTTTTCACTCACTTTGAGTTTAACCTCTCAAATCACCCAAGGCCCAAAAACACCAAACCTGACTCCATCTCCTGCATTCACACAGCTCCTATCATGAATACACTGAAGAGTGCATCATACCCAAATCATGTTTTATAGGAGCTTTGACCTGGGACATTCACAGGGAGATGGAGAATATGGTGCTGAGAATCCCCACACAGAGCCTCTCCCTTCTGAGACAAGTTACTCATGTGGGCTTATAGATTCCCTGCCATGGGATATCCTAGCACTCACAGAATACATCAATTACTGCAAGGAAAATACTGGTGACCACACATGCTTCTAGATATGCTTGGGTTTGGGGTGTTCATGGAAAAACTAGGCTTCTCTGTGAGCGAGGCTGCAATCTCAAGCAAATGGCTAAGCAAATAGCTGAGTGGAGAGGGCAAAGCAGGAGTCTGAGCTTCCTGCGTACCTTTTCTGCCAGCAATTGGACACAATTTCTTCCATGGGCATGTATGCACAAAGTTCCCTCAGGCATTCATTGACCAAGGTTACATCTTTCCAGTGCATCCTGAAACTTTTTGACTCTTCACGTGTGCTTTTACACATTTTGACATGTAGTGAGTATGTTTATTCCCATGTGATTTGTGAAAACACAAATGTACTACATGTGAAAATGTGTGATTTGTTTTTCACACGTGAGACAAATTTGTTTGTTTTTGCTACACCATGTAAACATTTAGGTTAGAGATCAAAAGATGAATGTGAGACAATATATCACAATTTCAGGTGTTATTTCCTGATAGTTACATCTAGAAGAGTTAAACAGCTTTGACCATGACACTTTTTGTGGCAGACCACCCAATATTTAAGTGAGCAAAAGTATTGGAACAGGCGGTCTTTAAGTAAAAGTAAGCGATTAACATTATTTGGTTGCATACTGTATTTCTTGCTTGCCATAACTACATTATAACTTGCATCTTGTAAGATGGTCTCTATATTAGTGCTCTTGAAGTCTTCGAACAGTTGATTGTGATACATTCACTCCAGGCCTTCTGGAGGTTGTTGGTGATCTCACTTACTGTTGTGTTTCTTTTTTTTATAGCTCTTACAATGTTTCTGTTACCAGCTGCTGTTGTTTTCCTTAGCTGACCTGCTTGATGTCTGGTTGGTAATACACCAGAATTTTTTTCTTTCTTTGGGCTATGCCCAAACAACATATCAAAGGCAAAACCCAAGGCTTAAACCAAGAGTATATGTTAGAGCTATTAACTGTTTAAACAATCAATCAAACAGGGCACACCTGGGCATCACCTTTGAATTTCAAAGGAAAATGATCTCAAACCCAAATGTCTTCAGCATATTGTTCCAATACTTTTGGATAGGACTGTGTTACTTACATGTTACTAATATAATCTAATTTATATGTTTTTGTTCCATAAAGTATGTTTAAAAACATGTCAGACTTTAGCACTAAATGCTGTTTGGGAGCCACTGATACACAGTATAAGATTTACAACATAGAGTTTCCCTTGGAAGCCTGGAATTACACATTAATATTACACTCTTTGCCTTATACATATCAAGTTAATTTCATCAATGAGATCTAATGACTCACCCGTGAGGTCGTCTCTTGGCCAGGATCCCAGCTCACAGGCCCGGCAAGTGTACTCATCAAACACATACTCATTGTCTTTACATGGAGTACAGGTCCAGCAGCAGCTAACCTCACCTTTCCGGATCACCTTGGATTAAGAGAGAGGAACTCTAATGATACTAAACCTAATAATCTTAGGTTTTTATTGAAAACTGAGAAATATTAAGATTCCACTAGATAATCCTCGAAAGCCTAGTGATACCCTTAGAACTGAAATGCATTTCCCCACCATATATAATAGTAATATACACATTTTGACAGCTCCTAATGATTATTTATGAGCAGTTATTGTAATACATGTAAATTATGACTTTTATGACACAATATTTCTCACTTTAATCTGAGCCCTTTCACAGGGGTCACTGCAGACTGAGTGGATGATCGCGCTGCTGTTGGCCCAGATCTCATCATCGTCCATCTTTAGCCCACTGTTGTCCCAGCTGCCGACATGAATGTAGCTGTAGTCTTCTTCACTCATCTGTTTGAAGTTCATGATCTCATATCTGAACAGATCAAAATGGTTGACAAATTAAAGGAATGTAAATATATTTTGCTGGCATGGTTTGCCTCCACTTGTCCCCTTAGAATGAAGCATCACTGCAATTCAATATAACATTCTTCTATCAATTTTATCCTATGACGAAAAGTTTAGATCCTGAGGGGCATGGTTCCAGTATGACTCCACAAGTCCATGGGGCATTAGGGCTCACTGAATGGTTTGATGAAAATGAAAATACTGTACATATGCTATGGCCTTCATATTCAACCTAGCTGAACCCCTAGAGGTTCACAAACTTTTTCCTGACAAAGATATTTTATGTACTACCTCAATTCCAATGAAGTTGGGATGTTGTGTAAATCTTAAATAAAAATAGAATAAGATGATTTGCAAATCCTTTTCAACCCATATTCAATTGAATACACTACAAAGAAAAGATATTTAATATAAAGATAAACTTTATTGTTTTTTTGGAAATGTTCATTCATTTTGAATTTGATGCCTGCAACACGTTCCAAAACAGTTGGGACAGGGGCAACAAAAGACTGGGAAAGTTGAGGAATTCCACAGGTGAACAGGTTAATTGGAAACAGGTGAGTGTCAAAGGGAGCATCCCCGAAAGGCTCAGTCGTTCACAAGCAAGGATGGGGCGAGGTTCACTACTTTGTGCACAACTGCATGAGCAAATAGTCCAACAGTTTGAGAACAACGTTTCCCAATGTGCAATTGCAAGGAATGTAGGGATGTCATCGTCTATAGTCCATAATATCATCAAAAGATTCAGAGAATCTGGAGATATCTCTGCAAGTAAGCAGCAAGGCCGAAAAACAACATTGAATGCCCGTGACCTTCAATCCCTCAGGTGGGACTGCATTAAAAACCGACATCATTCTGTAACGGATATTACCACACGGGCTCAGGAACACTTCAGAAAACCATTATCAGTGAACACAGTTCGTCGCTCCATCTACAAGTGCAAGTTAAAACTCTACCATGCAAAGCAAAAGCCATATATCAACAACACCCAGAAACGCTGCCTAAGAGAAATGCTCTGGGCCCAAGCTCATCTGAGATGGACTGACACAAAGTGGAAAAGTGTCCTGTGGTCTGACGAGTCCACATAAGATAATTTTGCTCAATAGTTTATGCAAAAACTATAGTCTATTTCCATCATTTGTTTAATTTAAAATCTAGTTTTAGCTTTAGGACTTGGATGAAGAGCTGATCTCATTAGGATAATACATACCAGGATAATAACACTGCGGTAAGAATCAAGCAAGCCCTGGTTAAGAAGCGCCTTGACTACAAACAAATATCTATAAAATTCATCATAATCATCAGGCCACTTTGAGGGATTTTTTTACATTTACAATTATGGTATTTGGCAGACGCCCTTATCCAGAGCGACATTTATCTCATTTACACAACTGAGCAGTTAAGGGTTAAGGGCCTTGCTCAAGGGCCCAATAGTGGCAGCCTGGCTGTTTTGGGAGTTGAACTCATGACCTTCTGGTCAGCAGTCCAACATCTTAAACACTCAGCTACACATATGTTATGTAAATATGTCTGTGTTGACAGTTATGTGATTCTTTGCTCTTACCTCCCTGGAGAATCTCCATTCTCATCAAAGAGCACCACTTCTCCTGATACACCAGTGAAATTGGTCCTCATGAGGAACTCGAGAAGCTTGCGGCCATCGATGGGTCTCATTGCATCACACAGACCCACATAGCCAGGACACAGTGCTTTCTGCATGGTATGTAGACCGAAAGCCATGCTGTAGATGGCGTTGATGACAAAACCCATCTTAGTGTCCTGAGCATAGTGGAGCCGGAGAGACTCTTTCTCTGATTAGGGTGGAATAATTGTAGATAGTTTAATTAGCTTAATTAGAATAGTTAAAGGAATTAAATGTTTAAAAAACTAAAAGTAATTCTACTCTAGTGTTTAAGCTACACTCACTGGTGCAGGTGCGGTTGTATTTTGTGTTCTCCTGTGGGTGGCCCTTAAGCCGGCATTGGAAGCGATGCTGCCAGAATTCGATGAACCAGGGGTTGCGGTGGTTTGTGTCTGGCTGCAGGTTCAGGTAGTAATCATCGAACCAGGTGACATACGCAGACTGCAGTTTGATAGTAATGCCTCCAGCCGCCTCTTTCTGATAGCCATCTGTCACGTCATAGCGATCGGCCCAGCCATCACTGCAGAGAGGGACAGAGAAAAGCAGCAATAAGGAGTGTGATGTCAGTGAATTTAAATAACCTGACAAAGAGACTCAAAATGGGAATAAATTAACATAAACAGCTGTGTCCAAAACAAGAATAACCAAAAATTGCTTCATGATTCCCCACTGTAAAGTGTCCTAGGGAGAGCTATGTTTTTCAGGACAAATGCAATGACTATAGCTTTAATTGTCCTTAGCATAATGCAAGGACAAGCAGGCAGCATCAAACAAGGAATATCCATGATCAAAAATGAAAACACGATTGAGGCACAAAACCAAAAAACAACAAGACTAAATACACTAAATATACAATAAGACTTTGCAATGAGAAGTGGAGTGTAGACAGAGACAAACTAATCAAGACAGTAGAGGGGTGGAAATAGATCAAAAAGAAAAGCACATGAACATAACAGAATAAAAAGCACAGAATGAGAGGTGTTGAACCATGTTGCACATTGAAAAGGGAATTTTGTGACACCCACAGCAGCAGAAAAAATTAAATGGACAATCGTATATCAGCAATTTATTTTGTAAAATTAAGACTCTGCTTTCTAAATGAAGCTGTAATCTCTTTGATCAGTATACTGTTTTAGTCACCCAACAGGCAAGAAAAATATCAATGCAGATGCAGATTCTCTTTCTCTCTTAGAGTTTTGCATATCTACCATATAATTTTATCATAGCTGCACTTTAGAGGGTACTGCGGATGTTGTGACTTCCTGACTATCTCTCTCATTCTGGAAAATCAGAGGTGAGGCTGAGGCTGTGTTGCTGTGGCCTTCCTACTCTTTCAAATAAGCACAAAACTATTTTGTGCTCAATCTGCCTTTTCAAACACTTTCAATCTTTGCAGCTCTGGTGTTACGCAACTCCGAACGTGGGAGGTCTTTGTATCATTTCTGTTCTATCACTAAGGAAGGAGAGGCTTTCATAACTCGTCCTTGGAGCCAAAAGCAACGTGAGCAAAAACATTAAAAGCAGTGATAGCGGCGAGCTTGAAACATTGCATAGCAGTGTGCGGGTGCGCTCTGTAATAGCCCACACACTGACCTACTGGGTCAGCCTTCTTCATAACTCCCGACTGCTACTGTTATAAAAAAAAATTGTAGCTTAGTATTACATTTAGACACATAACAATTTTTTTTATTTGATAGCTTTTTCGTTGAGTGGTGCAGCGGGTAGTGCTGCTGCCTCACAGCAAGAAGGGAGGTCGGCCAGGGTCCTTTCTGTGTGGAGTTCGCACGTTCTTCCCATGTGCCTGTCTACCAACCTCTCCTTTCATCCTTTCATGCATGTAACCACCATATAAACCATAACATTAAACCCATAAATAATTAAAATACTTTCCTTGAGATCATGAAGACAGAGGGAGCTATAGATTCAAATTACACCAGACTAATAATAATAACAACAGATAATCACTTCTTGTATTCATATCCACTTTTGCATGATTGTACATCTACTTTATCTGCATTTTGATCTGGTTTCACTCAGAAGAGCATGGATTCCCTTGAGCCACTTCCTCATGTTATTTCAGAGAGTTTTTCTGGTGGTTGTCACCTCTGACTTGCTCATCAAGGATCTAAATATGGATTTCTATTGTTAAAAAAATATATACTTAGAAAATTGATCTGAATTGTATTAGATTTTAGTAGCAAAGTGTATTTGAGCAATTTTGACTGTAACATTTACAATGAATGTTGCCTAAGATACAGGCCATAAACTTTGATGGCTCTCTCTCCATAACAGTGAATAAAAAAATATATTACCTTTAACATTATCTGACTCATGATAGACAGGTGACTGAAAACGAATACGCTACTCATTGGTCGATAACTGAAATGTACTCACTTGTACTAGGTGTTTTTTAATACTAGGATTAGTGGGGGTGGATTTAACCAGAAAGAGACCCGAACATGACAAATCACATTTCTGCACTCGTTTTAGTCAATTATAGGCACTATCATCATTTCAGAAATGCGTGATAAGTAGGAGATAATCTCTTCAACTGTAGTTGTGCCACCATCAGTATTCTGAAACAGCAAATAATACACAGGTGCTGCAGCTAGGCCCTGTGTGTTTAGATTTTCATTGAGAATATTAAATGGTTTCATCTTCAATCCAAGATTTTCAGCTGCAGGACTGAATTGGAAGCACTGAGTACTGAAGAACTAGCCAAAATGAATCTTTTTGCCACTTTCTATAAAATCTAGCACGCAAGGTAGAAATGTTGGCAAAAACCCAGTGCTTGTCTGTCTAGCATTTGCCTGGAGCCTGCATCACAGACTGTTGTACACACACCTCCACATGCATGGCAGCTTTGCAATGTCAAACCAGGCCGTCTGGATAATATCCATGACACCATTTTCTGAAACAGGCAACCCTTTAAAAATTCACGCTCTGCATAAAGTAAACAACATTGGGCCTTTCTCGCATGCCACAATGCCTCTCTGAAAGCACTGATGATTAATTGGAATGGAGCGTCTTAAAGGCCCATTTATGTCATGAGCCAAAAGGCATTAATGTGAACATCAAACTGTCCATTAGCGTGTTTTACAGCAACCAATGAAAACCAAAGCAATGCAGAAAACACTCCTAATTAAATGTCAACAGAAATCATTCTACACACATATGAATGAACATATAATAAATATAACCTGCTCTTAACCTAAACCTAACCTGTTTGTATAACCTGTTTGGAGATATGGTGAAGAAAGAGCTCTGTTCTGTTCATTTGTATGTCTACAGACACCTGCATGTGTTTATGTAGATGAGGGCTTAACACCATTGCAACCTGCCAGGAATCAAAGGGATCACACTTCCTCTGACAAATGAAGAGTCATGGGATGTCTGTGGCATAGGCAAGATACATATTTCTCTGCTCCCACACAGATATGACATAATTCGAGTGGGAAGCAAGAGCAAATGTGAATAAGGGTATATTCAGACTGTTAGCATATAATGTGATAACAGCAGTATAAGTCCACTATAGGTACACTGGCAAACCCTTTTTAATTTTACAGCTTCCTATTTGTTAAATCTCCTCTAGTATAAATAATTCAGTGTGTATATGGCTAGGAACTGATGTTCTCTTTGGGTTGGAAATGTATGCATTACATCCACCACCAGGTGATATCCATTAATCTTAGGCTTAAGATAAACTGTTAATTTTGTGTAGATTTTCCAAACAGGAAGGTATCCCTAGTCACTCCCAGTTTTACAGGCTTGGAATAAAGGTTTTAATAAATATAGTCAAATGCTTTGCATGAGTTATGAGTGGATGTTAGATGCAATGTTGGACAGACTGTTACTGGGTTGCATATTTCATTATCTGCCAGTTCTCTGTGTTCAGTGTTTATTATTATTATTGTTGTTGTTATTGTTGTTGATGATGTTGTTGTTATACTTTAGTATAATTATTATTCAGCCACTTTTATAAATTTGTGAAAATAATAACAAAAGATATGTAATTACAAGATTGAAGAATGTAAGCCTGGACCTGCTGAAGCATCCTGAGAGTTTAAGGGATTGCATCATTTCTCCCCAAGTAATAGTTTAAAGAACAGCCAAGGCTGAAATGCGACTAAATCTAATAACAGACAATTCTGGTTTCACATTTGAGAAAAATTCAAATGGAAAAATCTCTGGTTTTCATGGTACTATGAATAGCAAACTGAATTTATTTACTTATTTATATTTCATTATGAAGGCTCCTGGGTGCACATTATTTGAAACACTGTTCATTAGGATCTGCCATAAGAAATGAACCTTTTCTCATTCTTGGAACCATTTTTAAACCATTTTTATGCTGGTACTTCAAGCACAAAATCAGTCATCTCAGTGTTGGATATTGCTGGGGGAGCAAATGAGTTTTCTCAAACATAGCAAGGCCAATCAGTATAAGAATCATGAACACCAGCTTAATATCTTGATGAAATATCTTCTTACTCACTAAGCCTAACTGCTGGAGCCTATCACAGCACTCATTGGGCAGAAGGCAGGGGAACATGCTGGACAGGTTCACAGTCCATCACAGGACACACAGACACTCACAACTAGGGGCAACTTAGTATCTCCATTTTGCCTTGTCTTTGGACTATGGGAAGAAACCTAAACAGACACTGGAGTACATGCAAACTCCACACAGAAAGGACCCTGGCTGCCCGGCCAGGAAATCGTACCCCTATTATATGTATTATAATGTCAGAGTATACTGTATATTCAGAGTGGTCTAATATATCAGCTAATATGTCACGGCAGAATGAATGAATTGTAAGTGACTTGAGAGAGAATTACCTGCCGACCAAAAGGAACTCTCCCACTAGCCGACGTCGTCTCATGGCTTTAAGAATTCCACGCACAGTCATGCCCTCGCAGAAACATGCCACCACACGTGCTTTGGGCAGGTGACTGCGCAGTTTTTCCAACAGCCGGTCGAAGCTCTGCTCTCCAGCGTTACTGTAGATCTTATCTGAATGGGCAATACAAATGCCCTCCTTGGCTGCCATTTCTTTGAATGCCTCCATTCCGCTTTCACCGTAGTTTCCTGAAGATTAAGAAATGATTTTATTAACAAACTGTTACATGTGAATATAAGCATTCTGCAACAAAACCAGACACCCTAATGCAGTCTAAAGTCACAGACTAAAGTCATTACAGTAGGGGGGACTGGTAGCTCAGTGGTTAAGACATTGGACTACTGAATGGAAGGTCATGAGCTGCATAAAAGAGATAAATGTAAGTCACTCTGGATAAGGGTGTCTGCTAAACGTCATAATCTGCTGTATTATATTCACATATGTTACCAAGAGGTCTAAAAGTTATGTAATCCCTAATATAGTAAGGTATATATTATTATATATTATTGTGTGCATGGAACTGTGACCACAAAGTCACACAACCTCATATAATGATGTCTGGAATGAGTTTCTTCCTGTATCAGCATCAAACATGATTACCCTTGCTGTCTCTCAGCAAAACCTTTACTGGGCATGAACAACAAGCTTGAGTCACTAATAGCTGTTTTACTTTGTCAATTACACATCAACTACTTTGTTGTGGGATCACCAGTGTCTGCTTAATTCGCTGATCTTAGTTCATTCTCTCGTCTTCACTCAGTACTTCATACAGTTACAAATAGGCTTCTGGGAAGCACTGTTGTTTTTCCCCTGTATTTCCAACCACAGAATAGCACTCTTATTGGTGAATCACTGAATTACAGATTCCCACTATTCACAGCTCCGCTTCCAAAAGACAGTAAAGTGTGATAACGTAGGCTTCACGCTTACGTGGACAATGTCTGGGCTCTCTGGAAGCTGGAGATGGGCATCAATTTTGTATTTAATGCCTCAACATTGGTCACCTCAGAAAGGGAGTTGTCTGGACAGATGGCCCACTTGCACAGAGGCTCCATGTGTGCTTGTTTATGGGATCTAAACCCAAATTTGGAGTAAACTATGATCTGAGGCTGATAGCCCTAAATGGGTTCAGCTATGAACGGGTTTGGCTTTAAACAGGTTTGGCTTCAGATCTAAGCTCTAAGCAATTTTGAGCCATTCTACAGGATTCATGGTTGTGTAGCCAAGCTTCAGGATCCCTAGAAGTTGGGGAAGGACACCACTGATGCATCAGATTTCTTGGCACCGACCATAGCAGTGAAATATTTATTATGGACATTAATTACCCATCAATGCAGAGGCCAACATGGCATTAGAATTAGAATTGATTCTCTCAAAAGTGTGCCATGTCTCTACCCACATCTCAGGCTCATTTTCTAGCTGACCGTCAACCAATAGTGGAGCCTCTTTCCAAACAGCTTGTGGTGTGTGATATCTAGCAGGTGGGCCTAACCACATACCTGACAGCTCTTCACAGTTGTTTCACCATACAAAACACTATGTTCAGACACACAGTGCCCATACACTGAATACACATACATTGCCGATATCCTGATGTGACATGTTACGCATAGGCACACAACTACTGCTGCTTACATTGAAGAGATCACTCCAATCAGCATCCATTTTCCCATTGGTGACAGAGCTCACTGAAATTTCAATCCTGGCAGTGAGACACCCAGGACAGAACATAGGATTACATAACAGGTGGGACTAGCCTCTGGCCAAAGAAGCCCTGGAAGCAAGAGCACCAGCTTCAGAATCAAAATTAATAGCACTCAAATGGATCAGCCAGGTGGCACCCTTGAGTGACCACAACCTAGCAAATATCATACTCGCAATATTCTGATGTCTAAGAACTATTAGTTACCAATTATCATGGATGGACCACTAATGGATACCCCCCATCATTGGAGCTCCATAGAGCCTTTCATATAGGACAGGCTGCTGGCAATACACATATAGCACATCAGTGAGCCATGTTTCCTTACGGCTCTATAACATAGTTCCATTTGGTGTTGTTTTTCCAACTACTGGGATACTAAGTTAAAGTTAAAACAGAGGCTTAATGCAAACATCATTTTCAGTTCTGGTAGATGGAGTCATAATAGTACTGCATTACTTGGACAATGGGTTCTGACAAGGTCCCACATCTGGAACATGTCCATCCTTCCTCACATACATTATAGCACTCATACCGTATGTGAGGTACATGAAGTGGACAATACAGTACACCACAGTGAAGCTAGATGCAATGCAAGCCACTCTGGTGCCCAAAGGTTTGACAGATATTATCATGAATTACCAGCTTAGGTAAGCTACTATGCTCTACTACATTCTAGCTCTTGCTGGCATGCTTGGAGGTGAACTGCAGCTGCAGAAGTAACCTTGTGGTTGGAATAAATGAAGCAGGTGGTTGGAATGACAGAAATCTCTACGACTAGCTTCAGCCTGTGGCAGTCAGAATGTAAGGCAGTCAGGCTGGCCCTGGAGTTCTTGTTACCTTTTTTGTGGCTCAGTATGTCAGTATGTGACTTTGTGGTAAAGGTTTCAAACTCTGTGTGCACATGCACAAGAAGGTATCCAGGTGGGAAAACACTGCCCCTGGCAGTTATATGGACTTCATAGAACAGGGTTACATACATAACCTAATGTATTGTAGTCTACAGATTTTGGGGGGTTTTGTACTGAAATATCAGAAATGCTCCTAAAGTGATTAAGCCAAAAATGAGATTTATCCCTGCATGTACTTTGTAGATTTTGTATGAAATAGTCTATACTTGCAGACTACACAGATACATATTGAATTTTTCTGTCTGGTACAAACTAATGAACATTTTTCTGCTGTGCCCCTGTTTCACACACTATCAGGGGTAAGCTCCCCCATATTACTTTGAAATCAGGTCACCTACTTTCTGCTAGGAATTTGCACCCTTGGGTATTAAGTGTTTCAGTGATGATAGTGATGTAGAACAGATTTACTTTGCTTATTGAGATATACCAAAAGCCAATAACTAGACCTTACATAATCACATTAATATACACAGTCCCCATTATTACATCATACACATTATATTTTAATGTCTCATGCAAAATAATATTATTTATTGGAATGGCAAGAACAGTTTCTTTGTTTTTGCTGTAAACTTTAGATATGGGGATTGGAGAACAAAAAATAATTATGAGATGACACTTCCAGAATTTCAGCTTTCATTTCCTGGTATTTTCACCCAGATGTTAAACATCTTTGTACCTTTTGTGTGTCCTGTGAGACTGATTATTTAAACACTCAGTATCTCTGAAGGTCTACTCTTTATTTGATCCCTAGGTTTGAACTGTGAAGACTGCATTTGCTGTTAAATAAAGATAAAGCAACATAATCCAAGAGCTGTCTATGGGAGAAAAGGAATTAATTTCTTGAGCTATTATACAAGCTTTGGGAATGTCCTGAAAATGGTTGAAACCACTGGTGTACTAACAACCATACATTGAACAGGTCAGCCAAGGAAAACAACAGCAGTTGATGACAGAAACAGAGCTGTGAAGAAAACCCCAAAAACAATAGTCAGTGACTACAGGGCAGGGGTTAAGGTGTCACAATCCACCATGTGAACAAGACTTATAGCGGTCATAACACAAGGTGCAAACCCCTCGTCGGCAGTAAGACTCTGAAAGCCAGATTGGATTTTTCAGTACAGTACAGAAGTACAGAGATGAGCCACAAATATTCTGGAACCAAGATTAACCTCTAGGAAAGTGATGGAAAAGTCAATGTGTGGTGAAAGAAAGGATCTGCTCATGATCTAAAGTATCTGTCAATCACCAGACCTTAACCCAGCCGAGCATATATTTCACCTCATGCACTGCTAAAGTTAAGTGAACTTTATCCCTATATATTATGACTACATACTCTTGAAATTCTTATGTTATTTCCAGCTTTTTCCAAAATTTCAAACCAACAGAAAGCTAGTCACGATATCTTCTCTCCATTTCTCTGTCTGGCACAGTGTTTGTCTGGCACAGTCTTTTCCTCTGATTCACTGCCAGACAGTTGTGTATTGTACATATGGAGTACTACCTGAAACTTTGTTCTAAGACCAAACAAACCAGTCAACCTGGTTCGCTTTGAAAGAGTGTATATTTTTAGTGCAAATTCCTGTATTTGCATGATATCTATTATAGGTGAATAGGCTTGCTGATCTCATGTAAATATCAATAGCCTTTGAGCACTCCACATTTCACAGGGGAAATTAATTATACTGTAACCAGCACCCACTGACAGGGAAAAAAGAAATTATATGGTCTGTCTTGACAGAAACAGAAGGTAAAAACAAAAGCAGCATGCCTACACATTAACCCTAGTAACCACAGTAACAAATTCATACTGCGTCTGAATGTGCACATCAAGTGTTTATATGCAAACAGGGCAGAAATAATGTGGGGGAGTTTCAATTACATAGTATTCAGATGATGAAATATTGAAAAATAACTGCTACGAAATGGTACAATTAACTTAAAAGTGGTATTA
>JAOUQY010000009.1:8553545-8573036 GCA_028566355.1 Doras micropoeus | reverse complement strand
AAAAAAGGTGAAATATAAGATTTGGAACACTGCCATAATCTAAGCAAGGCAGACAACTTCCTAATCAAATATTTCTAATTTGATTTTAATCCTTAATGAGATGTCATACGCAGTGTCATATGCAGTGAATCATAGGCTTACCTGTCAGACTACACTTGTTGGCATTTTCTTTATAAGGGATTCAGCTATAATTAGGTTCCTAATTAGGAATTATAATTCCTAATTATAATTAGGAAACTGCCACAAACAATTCACAATTTCCACATTGATATTTTTATTCTTATTCAAGTAATCATACTATTCCACCAGAGCCACATTCACATCCAACAGTGCATGTCACATCTTACCCTCTGTGTGTATGGCTGACACATAAGTCCAGTTGTATCTTTTGACGATGTCCACCATCGCTCTGGCCTGCTGAGCATCGGATGGGACCACCCTCATGAAATACTTATACAAGGACTTATCACTGAGATCCATGCTGGTGGCTGAGTATGCAATTTGGGGTATGTTGAAAAGCTGAAGAAGATTTTGCACCTGGATGGCCACTGAGCTGGAACCAGGCCCAATGAGGCCCACTATGGGTTTTTTTCCTTTCATGGGTATACCTCCACCATTAGCTGAACACCTGGACATGCTCTCCTCCTCCTCAGTGGAGACCAGGGTGTCACGGATGAACTCTATGCTCTGTTCCAGTGCCACTGCCGAGTGCCAACAGGAATCTCGGATCTCACAGCCCAGTGTGATGTTGGGCAGGATGTTAGGGTCATCATTGATGCGATCAAGAGTGTGCATCATAGCTTCCACACGCTGGATCCCATACTGCTCTCGCACAGCACCACATTTTCGCTCGTGGACCTTGTCTGCTGGTGGCTGGTGGTGCACAGAGAAGAGCGCCCCAATGATAATGTCACCAGGCATGTGAGCCAGGACCCTGCGCTCATTAGACTGGGCATGCACCAGTGTGCCTAGCCTTGTGAGCCTGTTGATGTCTCCAAGAAGTGCAAAGAGCAAGAAAAGCAAAATCCCCATTTCCTGCTGTCTCTCTGATCAGTCACTGCCAAATACAGATGGAGTCGTCATGGTATCTGCAACAGTTATCGGAAAAGAAGCTCAGACAGAAAAAGGAAAATCTCTGGAGACTCTCCCACATATTCTATCTTCTAACAGAAGGCAAAAGCATGCCACAGAAATACAGTTTTTCAGAGCTATGTCTTATTTGTTTTCTCTTCTGAAAAAAAAAAAACACCACTACGACATGGAAATTAGGACATGTTTTTAAATATCAAAACAACAGAACAGCAATGATCATACAGCCATCAAAAGCAAAAGAAATCACCAAATAGAGCCAATTTAAACCTACCTTTTTACCTAATTAGAGTCGTCTTTCTCTTTAAGAACAAAAATAGCACTTGACTAAGCGGTTGAATGTGTCAGCCGTATTGGAGGTGAGGAAAAACGCGTGAACTGATGGGCACACTTTCATAACCATAGCATTTAATTTGCCAAAACAAACTGGAGTCGACGTGACAAGAGCAGAAGTCTAACGAACTTAAGGCGCCTACGAAAGACCCGGAGCTGTCCGCGGTGCTGAAATGTCAAGGTCTATAGACGAGCTGCATTCCGTTACAATCTGCAGGGAAATTACAATGCAATCAAAATATATGAAGAATGAAGCAGCTTATCCGTCTTATAATATTCAGTCTGCAAAATCCAAACCCCTACTGGTTACCGAATTACACAAAACTGATGTGTTCCTCGAGCTTTAACAATATCACGGTCCAGCAATAGTCTATATAGAGCAAACATAACGTTGCTTCGAAGTCACGGTTAAGTGAAAGACTTACATGAATCTTACCGTGCTGTCCTTACGTGTGTCTTAAAATGTCATCTCTGGGTGTAATAAGCGCTCTCTGAGCATCTCTTGGTGGAAGCGCTCACGCAAAGCGTGCCGTTTCAGCGCCAAGTGTCGCGTGGCATTATGGAGAATATACCGATGCGCTGTTGCGCGCTAGTCGAAGTGCTTACCTTCATTATGGATACTAAGTAACACTGACACATCCCTTAAGTGTAGCCTATACACACTCCATTGCAGTTGGACTAACAGCGCAGAGTGAGCGTAGGTGGTTTGAATGCGGTATCCGGTGGCGTTATGGGAAATTTGTTTCCCTCTCCTGTCAGCTTGGACCAAACAACGATGATTAAAATGACTTTCTGTGTGCATCTAACTGCTGGCTTTTTAAAATTCAAACTTGTATGTAATTATTCCTTTTCGAGCATCTTGTTATGAAATCATAGGTTCTTTATCAACTGATAAACTTAGTGCAACTCTCCAGAAAGACACATAACCCATTAAATACACTGATATTTTAGACAGAGATGTGAGCATAATATTGCATTATTGCAGACATATGTTTCAATGCACCTTCCTATAAAAAAACAACGTGTAGACTGTTTGTAGGCTCTCTCAGCTTTACTTTAAAAAGTAGTCATAACACAGCTGATCTTAGGTCGCTTCTCTATACCCGTCACTGGGCCACCGGACAGAGCAGCTATTTTTAGCTACATAGAGAAGCAATTTTTATCCTTCTCTAATATCAAATCAAAATTGTTCTGTTAGGTGGGCACGGCGCCATCTTCTGGTTAAACTGAACATTGCATGTTAATGTTAGAAGGTCTCGGGCAGTGAGCACATCTTTCTGTCTGTGGTGGTTATTTTTGGTTTCCTCAGGGTTGTCCGGTTTTCTGCCACCACCAAACACACGTCAGGTGAAGTGAGTACTCTTAGTTGTCCCTATAGGCATGAATGAGTATATAAATGTGAGTATAGGGTCCTGTAATGAACCGGCGTCCCATCCATGGTGTATTCCGGCCTTGCTGTTCCTGGGATAAGCTCTAACTCCACACTGACTGTTAATACTGAAGGGAATAAACGAATGAATAAATGAATAAATGATTGAATTAATATATTTATGAATTCCTTCATTAATTCGTTTATTCTTTAATGAAAGGAAAGATTAAAAATCAGGGTACCTTCCTCAGGACAATTCTGTGACATAAAGCTTAAAACATATAATGGATTTTTATGCCATAACGACCATTCTTCTGCTAATGTGGTCTTCGTAACAGACTCCAAGTAAATCAGGCAGGAAAGAATTCTTCACCCTAATGACCCTGGGGCAGAAAGGCATGTGATGTGAAGAATCTGATGGGGGTGTGGGGAACGGATGGGGTGGTAAAGACGCTTAAAGTATTAAGCCAGAAGTCATCGTGTAGCAACACAAGCAGACCCCTTTTTACTTAGCGATGCGCTCTCTGGTTGCTGTAGTGTTTTTCGCACTGCTACTAAAAGCGACATGGCAGCAGATTCCGCGTCAGTGCGCTAACGGAGAAGCTCTGGCCTCGAGGCAATGCTGTCCCGTTTGGAGAGGAGACGGATCTGCATGCGGAGCTCGCTCTGGTCGGGGGACTTGCCAAGACGTGGTCGTGTCCGAGCAACCCGATGGCCCTCAATACCCGTTTAACGGTGTGGATGACAGGGAAAGATGGCCTCTCACCTTTTTTAACCGTACTTGCCGATGTCTCCGAAACTTTATGGGTTCCGACTGTAGTGAATGTGCATTTGGCTACTTCGGCTCAGTTTGCACTGAAAGACGCGAGACGGTCAGAAGAAATATTTTGCAGCTTTCAAGAGCAGAAAGGCAAAAGTTCATCTCTTATCTTAATTTAGCTAAAAATACCATCAGCCAAGATTATGTCATAATTACGGGCATCTACAACCAGACGAGCAACTCATCTGGGCCATTGTTTAGAGACGTTTCCATCTACGATCTGTTTGTCTGGATGCATTACTATGTTTCCCGGCCCGCTCTGCTCGGAGGAGAGAATAATATCTGGAATCAGGTAGATTTTGGACACTGGGCCCCGGCTTTCTTGCCATGGCACAGAGTGTTTCTGCTTCGCTGGGAACATGAGATAAGGAAAGTAACAGGAGACTTCGACTTTGCCATTCCGTACTGGGACTGGAGGGATGCACAGGAGTGTGAGATCTGCACTGATGAGCTCGTGGGCGGACAAAGTCCTCTAAACCCCAACCTCATCAGCCCATCATCTGTTTTCTCCTCCTGGAAGGTAAGTTTCACGTATACATTAATTAATATAAACTATGCAAAACTTAATCCGCACTTAATTGCACTAAACTTACACACAAAAAATGTTTCTTTAAGGATTTAGATGATCACGTGTTCTTAGCTTCCAACAAAGAGTAATATTTGTATTAGTTTCTGATAGGGAAACACTACTGAGGGGTTTACACAGAGGGAGAAAGGTTCCCCAGAAGGATAGCCAAAGATCCCCTAAGGGTTCTAAAAGTTCTAAGTGTAAAAGTCATATATAAGGTATTCGTTCGAAGAGGACTAAATCTGCCATGCTGAAATAATTAGCTCACGATCATCTTACTTCTCTCACACTGAATGGTTTTTACATGCTCTTGGATTCATTGCAGTCATGTCTAAATAGCAGCATCAGTGTTAAATTGATCTCAACAGTATTAAGCACTTAACATGAAACATAAAAGATGCAATACTTTAATCATTAAGCATTATTGTTTGGTCACGCATGGCTCCCTTAATATCAAGTAAATTATTTGATAACTTGTATCATTGTGTAATTATAAACCTTACAGGTGATTTGCTCCAGAGAACCAGAATACAGTCTGAGAGGCATCTTGTGTAATGGCACAGAGGAAGGACCTTTATTGCGCAACCCTGGGAACCATGACCGGAACCTGATAGATGGGCTTCCCACATCCCCCGAAGTGGACTTCACTCTCAGTCTGTCCCAGTATGACACTGGACCAATGGACCGCATGGCCAACATGAGTTTCAGGAACACGTTAGAAGGTTAAACGCTTGTTTAATGTAGCCGTACAAGATCGATGACTGCAATGTTTCAGTTTATGCCCTCAATTGATCTCATTTAATTACACAATTTGACAAGATAGTCTTTAGTAAATCTTTTTAATCATTTAAAACTGTAAATTTCCTTCCTTTATAGGTTTTGGTAATCCTCACACAGGCCTTGGGAACAGCAGCAAACTTGGCATGCATGCAGCACTGCACATCTTTATGAACGGCACCATGTCCTCAGTGCAGGGCTCAGCCAATGACCCAGTTTTCCTCCTACATCATGCCTTTGTAGATAGGTGAGGAATCGGCATGAGAAACTAAACTATTTTTACAGCATATATGGAACATCTCTTGTTTGCTTATAATCAAAATTTGTTTTGTAATTAAAGGCTTGTTTTGGGTTTCCTCCTCTTTCTTTAGCATTTATGAGCAGTGGTTGAGAAGGCACCAGCCAGAAAAGTCTCACTACCCTGCAGCCAATGCACCAATTGGCCACAACAGTGAATACTACATGGCACCCTTCATGCCTCTCTACCAGAACGGGGACTACTTCACTTCCAGCAAAGAAATAGGCTATGAATACTCCTACCTCCAAGACCCTGGTGATACATATTTAGTGTTATAGTTGCTTATATGGTGATAATTGCAAATACTTCTGGCACAGAGTTGTCCTGCTTTATTTTCTGACCATGACATATTATTTAAAAAAAAATAATTAACAGAAAGCACTTCATTTACAAAATATTTGTTCTCATTCAGTAACATCTCAATGGCCATTTTTGGAACTTGACTAATAATATATAAATTTGATACACTTTATGATTTCATTTTAGAATACAGTGAAGACAGTTAGGTCTGTCATTCATAATCCTCAAGATACACTTGAGGAGAGAATTGTGCTTTACTAAACTTTGTTACATATTTTGCTGTTAATTTTTACCAACATATTTAAACTGTTTCAAGGTACATCAGTTAGACAAAACACTATCCATCCACTTATTTACTGTATTATTTTAGCATGACATAATACATTTTCTCTGCGTTTCTCCTTATGCTTAGTTTACTATAACAATTCAGGAGTTAGAGCAGGTATTAAAGGTCAGATTTAAGACATGGAATAGCATTGCAGTGTATATCAAACATATAAGCAAGTCTCTGCTTTATTATTATTTGTTTGTTTTATTGTATGATTGTAGGTCAGCGGTTTATAGACGGCATCGTGTCCTATCTGGAGGAAGTGCGTGGGCTCTGGCCCTGGCTCCTGGGCGCTGCGGTCTTGGGCGCAGTTTGTTTTGCACTTTTGGCTGTGGTGCTGGCTAAAATCCGCAGATGTTTATCAAGACGAGGGAAAAGGAGCTTCGAGAAGCAGCCGCTCATCAGCAGCTCCGAGGCCTCGAGCGACTCTTACCAAGCCATGATGGAGAGAAACATGTGACCGCTAGGTGGCGACAGTGTCCGTGAAGCCTCATCCACATACACTAAACACTCAGTACGCTAAATAAGCGAGGGATTAAAAAACATACAAAGGGTAGAATGGGTGGGGAGTGGGGAGTGGTGGGGAGATATAGCAAAGTTACATATCTTAAGAGATATGTAACTTTGTTGTGAAACAAAAGGTAAATGTGAGAATTGTTATTCTAATTTTGAGTGACTGTGAGATAAAGTATGAACCAAATATGTACATTGTAAACTGACAATATAAATTGCCTAGTTTATATAAAAAAATCAGTTTGTACAGGGGTGGGGCAAAACACCCCCCAATTTTGGGGAAGAAAAAATATATATAATACTGTGCAAAGATCTTAGCACTCTGTTGTGCTGCTGGCTTTTTGCATGCTGGCTTTTGCATAAGTGTGACTATCAAAGTCTCCAGAAGAGCTGTGGCAGATTCTCCAAGACGCCCGCAGTAAAACCTAAAAGCTAATTTCCTTATAAAACTGCACACATTGTACCTGGGAACATAAGGCCACACCAAATATTAACTTCTTTTAGTTTATTACTGTTTACTGCACTTTATAGTGTTTTCTTTACAGCAAGTCTTTGCATGTGCCTAAGATTTCTGCATCGTACTGTACAGTAATGAGCTGGTAAGTTTTACTGAGCGTCTTGGAGAATCTTCCACAGCTCTTCTGGAGACTTTGACTGTCACACTTACTTCTTTTTTGCATGCAAAACCCAGCAGCCTTCATGATGTTTTTTTCTCTGATGTTGCTCTCGTTACTGACACACATTTTTGTGTAACATGTAATTGTTTGTAACAAAAACAATTTAAAAACAACAGGGAGCTTTTTGCACAGGCTTTTGCACAGTAATGTATAGTGGATTTGATGGTCAGCAAATGTTAAGGGGATTTTTTTCAGAATTTTTAAGGGGGCGTGTCTTAAAAAAGTTGTCCTTCTTAAAATGTACTTATATTCCCTGTTAATGAGATGAATTCATTGTCCAACTATTCAGATCTATGATGTACTGCAAAATAACAAGCCTTAAAACATTTTTCTGTTTAAAGAAGTTTTCCTGCTGATCATTTGTACCGTGAAATCTGTTCTTCTTAAAATACTTTGCCTGCGAAAGCTTCTCGGTGGATATTTGTGTTTCACTGTTGCATGCATTTCACAGTATAGACCATTGTAACAATGAAACCATAATAAATACATCCCGCGTTTTACCGCACTCAGCCTTATATGTGATCGTAGGCTATGGGGTGAAACTGACTTAATCCATTGGAATTTATATTTTATTTTATTTTATTTTATTTTAGTATTTTTATTGTATTTTATTTTCGTATTTATATTGTATTTTATTTTCGTATTTTTATTTTATTTTATTTTTGTATTTTTTAATTTTATTTTAGTTTAGTATTTTTTTTTTTTTACTTTATTTTAATTTTATTTAAGAAAAAAAATATAGACAACAAATTCTTTAATATTCCCGACGATGTACTTGTTCGTGATGCTTCAGTAAACCTCGGGTAATTTTTATTAAACTTACTGACATAAAGTACACTTAAAAAAACACACCGATTGTGAGTCAGTTATTTTCCGCACTATTCATTCAGGATATCACAGGGTCTTTTCTCAAGCCTATGTGTAGATAATTCCGGAGAGACATGTGATGGTGAAACGCGATATTAAAATGCCACATCAAGCGCCAGACAGTTTACAGATTTAACATTAGTGCACATATAAGCAAGTCTCTTTTCTTTACAGCAGCTGTGTAAGAGCAGAATAAAGGTACAACATCTTGCTAAGCATGTCCGTGTTTAGCTGCTCATTAGGAGCACCTGATCATCGTTAGTCTCGCCACTTAAATATTTCAGCAGGAGGTGGGCTTTTGTTTCTGTGCTGGAGGTTTATGTTGTGGACTGCTGGGTGAGTGGATGGTACTTGAAGCTAGACCGGTTCTTAAATTTTTGTTCAATTTAAGCTTTATCCCAAATTAAACATTTTGTTCCCTCGTTTTTAGTGATAACTTGGTACACACGATGCCTACTGAGACTCTGTCTGATAAGCGCATGTGCAAGTTTAAAAACCGAGGCAAGGATTCCATGGTAGGTTTTAACCCTCGATTGAAATTGAGATGTCTTTTGCAAAACCTCTATTTTTGCTTAATTTGCTCCATCCCTCAAGAAACTGCGTGAGCGCAGAGTTGCAGAGTGTGTGGAGCTTCGGAAAGCACAAAGAGTGGAAAGCATCCTGAAAAGGAGAAATATTTCTTCTCAGCCTGATGAAGAACCCCTGTCTCCAGAGTACAACACTGACAACCAACAGGTTGTAGGGTCTTTATTATTATTATGGTAAGATGAATTCTTGGTGATTTGTTGTAGCTTGCTCTTTCCTTTTCTTCATTATTAGGTCATTTTAGCAACAATCAGTGAAATTGTTGCCAATGTTAAAAGTGACTGTCCAGAGCGACAGGTGCAGGGTTGTCAAACTGCCAGGTAGTGTGTCCTCCTCCTCTACACACTCGTGAATTTCTACAGTATGTTCCAAGTTGTTTGGCGTTTAATGAGCTTGTCATTTTAGGAAGCTGTTGTCTCGTGAGACGAACCCTCCTTTTAAAGAAATAGTGGAAGCGGGCCTGCTGGCCTGCTTTGTAGAGTTCTTGGGAAGGAATGATAACCCCACTCTGCAGTTTGAGGCTGCCTGGTCACTCACCAATGTGGCATCAGGTACCTCGTGGCACACTCAGCAGGTGGTGGAACATGGTGCTGTACCTGCCTTCATTGCCCTTTTGGCTTCACCCATGTTGAACATAAGTGAGCAGGCTGTCTGGGCCCTGGGCAACATCGCAGGTAAATGACTTCCTAAAGGCTTTCAGGAATGTTTAGGTAGTTCTTATAAGACACATGATGTTTGATACAAGGCTCCTGAGGGTGCAAGATGAGGTTTTGAAATACTTTGAGTATTCCAGATTTGATGCAAAAGGAGTATTCCTACAGGTGATGGTCCAGCATATCGTGATGCACTTATTGACTGCAACGTGATCCCTGCGCTATTAGCTCGGCTAACCCCAGATATCCCTGTAAGTCTGGTTCTCTTTGGAGTTAAATGTTCAGTAACTGAATATTAGGCTTCATGGTGGAAAACGAAAGTAACTGGTTGTATTCAACAGGTTGGCTACCTCCGCAACTTGACATGGACCCTCTCAAACCTGTGCAGGAACAAGAATCCTTTCCCTCGCTTCTCTGCAGTGCAGCAGATGCTTCCTTCTATTATACAGCTGCTCCACCACAGTGATAAATCTGTTCTGTCTGATGCATGCTGGGCCATCTCCTACCTCACTGATGGGCCAAATGAGCGCATTGATATTGTAATAAAGACTGGCGTTCTTTCGCGGCTGGTTGAGCTTCTGGGGTTTGAGGAGCTTGGGGTGGTGGTAAGATAACATTTTCTGCCTTGTTTGCATTCTAGCAAAGTTGCAGAATGAGATGTATAGTTGCCAATTTTGCTTGCCATGTTTATTGGGTTCTCTATTCATCAGTAACAGAAGTATACACGTTTAGACTTTTTTTTTTTTTTTTTTTTTTTTTCTTCCTCTTTTGAAGACTCCAGCACTTCGTTCTATTGGGAACATTGTGAGTGGTTCAGACCTGCAGACCCAGATGGCCATTGATGCTGGTGTGCTGAGTACCTTGCCAAAACTAATGCGTCACCCAAAACCCAGTATCCAAAAGGAAGCAGCCTGGGCTGTCTCCAACATTGCGGCTGGACCACGCCAACAGATTCAACAACTAATAACGTGTGGTCTACTGCCTCATCTTGTGGATCTTCTAAGGAATGTAGGTGGTGGAGGATTTTTATTTTGCTATATCTATAATTTAATGGCATGCATTCAAACTGCTAATACTACAGCACTGTTCAATTTGGAAGGTGTGGACTAATTTTCTATAACGGCCTGGCTCTGACAGTAGTTTCAGCTTTAATTCAAAAGACTTGGCTTAAAATGTTAGTTTCTACATAAACAATTTTGCATACAGTGACTTGTATCTTGGACAATCCATAATCAAACCCTAATAGATGTTATTTTGTAATCTAGATTGTTTCTGTAAGTAAGATTTCTCTAAGATTCATGTCTGTGCTTTTACAGTTTTCTGCCATGGGAGTGTCTTTAGGATTGAAAACTATCCTCTTTTTAGGAATCTTATGAACTGCCTTTTTGTCTTCAAGAGAAAGAGGCTTCCAAGGAATTGACCCTGTTTCTAGCTGCTCTATTATCCAACATTACAATCTAAACTTGGTTTGACTCTTGCCTTCAGGCTGACTTTAAAACACAGCGAGAAGCTGTCTGGGCCATCACAAACTACACCAGTGGAGGAACAGTGGACCAGGTTGTTCAGCTTGTTAAGTGTGGCGGTCTGGAAGCCATCCTAAATTTATTAAAGGTTAAAGATTCCAAGACTATCCTAGTCATCCTGGATGCAATCAATAACATTTTCTTGGTAAGGAAACCATGGCTTTGATGGCCCTTGTTACTCCTGAATCCTCAACTAAGCTTGCTTTTGTACTGTGCAACACTAGCCTAGTGACTGCTTTTGGTTTTCCCCAGGCTGCTGAGAAACTTGGAGAGGTTGAAAAGCTTTGTTTGCTTGTGGAAGAGTTGGGAGGGCTGGATCATATAGAGCTCCTCCAAAATCATGAAAACAATGCTGTGTATCGTGCTGCCCAAGCACTTATTGAGAAGTACTTCAGTGAGGTGGGTTGAGTGTTTAGTCATGCTGTGTAGTTTGTACCAATGTTCTTTCCTGCTTCTGGATCTATGGTTCATATGATGCAATTTATGATGTAGGATGGTGACGATGAATGCTTGAAGACTGAGGCCACTGAAAAAGACTTTGTTTTTGGACCAACTGAGGTCCAGAGAAGATTTGACTTCTGAATTTTTATGCCTTAGTTTTGTACAAATAAATATTTTTGCAGTACTTTGGCAATTGGTGTTTTTTAATGGGCCTAGTTGGCGAAACATGGTGCTAGAGTGGTGAATTGCTGTACTTGAAGTTTAAAATTGTCTTGTTTGGTTGCTTTTTATTCCATCACATTCCTAGTCTTGTCCTTAAAGCATGTTAAATATTGATTTAAGCACGTAATCATTATTGTGACACCCTTTCAAAGATTTATGGAGAGGATGGGTAACCAATACAGCCATTTCAGTTAACATTACCATAGGTATTTTTTTTTTTTTTTTTTTTTTTTTTTTTTTGTAGGTTTAAAAATGATTACTGGATTACCATACACATGATCATCTCTAATTTCCATCAATAGAAAAGAATCCTTGACCATGTTCTATGGCTGTTGACCAATTTGGAATGGTAACTCTGCCATGATTTTGTGTAGTGCTGGAATAGGGGGTTTGGTTACAATCGTTGCCTAGAGTGTACCTTACCCAGTCTTTACTGCTTATTACTTCTGTCTATAGCACTTAACTACTGTACCTTAACTTACATTTTTATTAAGCAAATTTGGTGTTAACCTCCCACCATACAAAAGTCCATAATCTTGTACCAATTATAAATATGCTTAAAACAAGAGAACTTTCAGTCTGCTGTCTAGTATCTAGTTTGCCCATATCCCCTTTCCCTCTATATTATGACAGTATTTGGTAACCACATGGACTTACCATGTGTTTATGCAGCTTTATTTCTCAGATTAATGGACACTTTCCCCAACAAAACATTTGTAATATAGTTAATATACTTTTTTTTTGAGAACCACATTCACCAATCAGCCATAACATTACAACCACCTGCCCAATATTGTGTAGGTGCCCCTTGTCCTGCCAAAACAGCCCTAAACCACCAATCCATTGATTCCACAAGACTGTGGTGTGCTCTAGCACAAGGATGTTCACAGCAGATCTCTTGAAGCCTGTAGATTGTGAAGTGAGGATGCCATGGACTGGACTTGTTTGTCCAAAACATCCCACAGATGCACAATTGAATTTGGAGAAAGTTGGCCATGTTAACAACTTGAACTATTTATGTTCCTCAAACAATTTTTGCAGTGTGGTGAGGTATAGTATCCTGCTGAGAGAGACTACTGCCATGAAGGTGTGTACTTGGTCTACAACAATGTTTAGGTAGGTGTCAAAGTAACATCCACATGAATGCCAGGGCCCAAGGTTTCCCAGTAGAACATTACCCAGAGCATCATGCTGCCAGCAGCGGCCTGCCTTCTGCCTAAAGTGCATCCTGGTGCCATCTCTCTTCTTGGGTAAAGAAAACAAGATTCATCAGAATACTCCACCTTCTTCCATTGCTCTGTGGTTTTGGTTCACCTGCTCATTGTAGGTGCTTATTAGTGGACAGGGGTCAGCAGGGGCATTCTATTCATTTGCTATCCCAATCCAGTACCACTGTAACAAGACAATGAAGTTATCCACTTTAGCTGTCAGTGGTTTTAAATCTATGGGTAATCATTGTGGCAAATGAACATGACATTGCTCGGCAGTTCATGGTCATTTAAAGCGTTGTATAATAAATGATCTTTAAGTGCAATAGAATTGGTCAGTGTTTAATCAAATTCATATAATGAAGTACTAATAATTTAAAATGGTTCAAAAAATAGATCCAGGTAGACAAAAAAGGCATTGACCTATCCAGTGCTTTCCTTAGAGAACATTACACTCCCCAGTCACACAGCATGTCTCTCAGAAAGCATTTATTAGTCTTTACCCTCCCTGGCTGGTGGCTGTCACATGATAGGGAGAGCAGGCTGGTGGAAAATTGCCAAGAAGAAATTGGAAAGAAAATGGAAAAAATTTATAAAGTAAATGTGACTAGCAATATAATTTAATAGAGCAGATTATATCAGAATTTATTGATGCAGAAAAATATTTTTCTTTCTGTCTATCCTTTCTTTATACTTAGGGCATAGGCTACAGTATGAGTAGTTAGTCTTTTGAGAGGAGGAAATGACATTTATCAAATTGAACAAAAAGAACAGATTTTCAGCAAGACTCGACTGCCCATTTAACCTGCAGTTAAATGCAGACCTGGGTCTCCCACACATACTTATTTCCAGAGTTGTATGACTGGTAACAACTTTTAATAACCACAATGTTCAATTGAAAGGCATGATACTTCAAAGACATGGATGGATAAACTATAGGAATGTGAAGAAAGTATGAGATTTACAGAGCAGGGTGCTAAAACCATTACTATTTCCATAGTAATCTAGTGTCAACTTGATATTTTACAATTATGACAATTGTAATGGACCTCATCATAACATTAAACTAGATGATCCTGTCTGTCGTGCTTCGAGCAGTCTACTGTGGAAAATGACATCTCATACCCATTCATAGCTTAATACAATTAGAATAGTCATTCTGAATCTAATTTGGAGAAAAGCATTTTATATTGCAATATATAATGAGCTGTGAACACCGGAAACACTGGTCTTTATAGAATGTCTTTCATGCACTGTGATGTTTCATACATTGCTGAATTCATTTCATAGAAAAAAAAGGTCAGAAATATCTTACAGTACTGTATGTTCATCTAATCATCATCATCATCATCATCATCACTATGAGTATCACTATCATGCTCTCTTTTCTTCTCTTCTTCTTTGGGTGGACTGACTACAGGTGGAAGGTCCAGCCGTCCCCAAGACATCGGCTCAGCTTTCTTCAAAACGATCTCGATCTTAGCAGCCATCATGTTCAGTGTGCTTTTACTTGTGTCGATAACCTGTCAGGAAATTTAAAAGCTTGCTTTTTAGTACTGGGTGTAAAATCACTTCATTCGAGTCTATTTTTTATTTCCGTAAGGCTATTAACAATGGACACCGTCACAAAGCAGCTATACAGAAATCTGGATGTAGATTCTCATTTAGATCCCTAATGAGCAAGAAAAAACTCCTTAAGTATCCTTGGGAGGAACCAGAATCAAAAGTCACATTGTAAATCAGTACTCTACCACTACTGTATAATACTGAAAATATAAATGAAATATTATGTGTTGAAAAGGTGTTCATTACGAGTATCGCAGTCTTAACACAGCCAGTGCATATAAACTTATGATGCATGAATTTTAATACTTACACCCCATAAAATTATCTTCTGCTCAAATTCCTTATCTCCGTCAAATATAATGTGGATATCCAGCTGCAACAGAGGGACTATTGTCAGGATAAGGTAATGTGAGTTTTAAGTTTGGTAATGTTTTTTGTGTTTAACCCCATAGACGTCAACACAAAAATTGATAGAAACATGAACCAAAATATGATCACAGAACAGAAAACACAGATCGACGTTTCAGGGCTAAGTGCTGTTGTACCTGGGTACTATTCGCATCCACGTAGCTAAGCTCAGGGACGGAGTTTTTGGCATAGACTGTTATGATGACCTGGCTTCCCGTTTGGTGCCAATCGAACCTGCATGGCACGACCTTCTTACCCTGGAAACAGACATACACACAAGAATACAGTTCATATGGTCAAAAACATTGTTCGACAGACAGACAGACAGACAGACGTGCAAATTAGCAGTTATAGTGCAAAAACAAGGACTGTTGGTCTACTTGTAGATAATAAGGGATATGATCATTATAATTATATATATGTGTTAGTCCAGGAAAACTAAAATTCCTGAAAAAACTAGACCTAGGTATACGAAGAGCTCATCATATAGCTAATGTGTTGAGCTGATGTCAGTCAGTCTCTGTAAAGATGTTTTAATTGCTAGTATGCCAGCTAAGTGTTTCTCACAAAGCAAATGGCATGCTCTGATGTGTTTTTTGGATATGTGGCATAGTGAAACAGACATAAGCCTAATAAAAATTCAGTTCCTAAATACCAGCCATCAAATGTTTAAGCACAGGCACCATCACTGACACTGTAGAGGTTGCAGCATACAATGTTGCAATGGGGGAATCAAGGATGGTATATTTAGCCAAAAGAACAAATTATACTGAATTAATCTGCACATATGTAACTTACTGCACAGTGATCAGGCGAGTAAGTGAAAATTAATCTTGTGGTTGATTTAGCACAAAATCACCACAACCACGTTCCAAAATCTAGGGGAAAGCTTTTCCAGAAGAGTGGAGGTTATTTTAACAAGCAAAGGGGAATGGGATATTCAACAAGCACTACAGGCAACTGTCTTAAGAATGCACAAAAATCCTCAGCTTCCTCATACAATTTTATTAAAATGCAGCAATGAAATGTTTACCGAAGTGTCTACATTATTCATCAATCTTGTTGAAATTCAATATTTTAGCAAATCAAATGATAAACATCTCACTACTATGTCGCACTGTTTGTTCATTAAATACAAAGTCTTCAGCAGACAGCACAGCCTGCATGAAAATTTCCTGTGAACCCCTCGACACGGTGCTACTGAAGCTTGTGCATTGTGTCTGCTGGTGCTTGTGTACTCTCCGTTTTAATCAGACAGGCTTTTAACACTTCCCTGCCAAAACGTGTGGCCTCGACTGGAAGTGAACAGGAAAAAAACGATCTCAACGTTTATTAAACAGTGCATGGCTTGTCCTTGTGATGATTGGTAGGCTCTCAAAGAGGCAGAACCTTGTAAGAGGTTGCCAGTCTGTAAATCGGAAATATATTAAGTATTCCAGAAGTATAACTGACATCTCAACCATAAAGATATCACAGATGTTAGAATCACCCCAAGAGAGTCGATTCTCTGATTCCAGGATGATCTCGATTTTTCCATTTATTTAAAGCCTGTGTAAAATGAATTCGGAGATTGGTTTCTAAACCCATTATACATGTTAGAAAATAAATGCTTCAAACCTGTGAAAAGACTGAACGGTGTAGTACTGCATGTGGAAACATTTTTTCATAATTTCTGTGTTCAAGATTTTTTTGGGCAGGCCCAATGATCATGGCTCAATGATGCCCTGGAGCCAAACTTTGCCTTCCCTAACACATTACAAAACTAGAGTACATTACTACACCTGTTAAAGGCCACAGTTTGCTAGCTAGCCATGCCTTCACAAATGCACCATCCCTGCATGCCAGAATTTGCAGAACAGCTCATTTTCCTTATTTAAATTCCCCAAGAATGATGAAATGAAAAAGAGACGGATTGATTTTATGATCAGCCATGTTCATTGAGAGCTGAAGATTCCCACCAACACCTTCCTCTTCAGTGTAGTTATGTAGTGTAGTTATATAAACGTTCACCGGAGACAACTGGGATTCACAGATAATCTGCTGTTACTGGTGAATGAGGCTGGAGTATCAACAGAAAGTAACTGGAAGTTCTGTTTGATTCTTTGCATTAATTTCTTAAGGGTTGTTTAGACGTCTAGTCACTTCCTTCTTCAGCAAGCATCTTGGCTGCTTTTTGTTACGAGTTAGCAGATACTGCTAATGTTTACCTGATTTTAGAAATCTTTTGATGCTCATATGAATGAGACTGTTGAGAAAATTAAACGAAATAATTCAGAGGCCAAAGAACAAAAAGGTTCTTTCCGCCGTCATGGTAAAGTAAAATCAACTGGCTGCGTTTATTAGTCTGAGATTCCGAATCCCTGTGAACAAGCGATAATGTGTTCAAATGAGCGCATTACTATAAACCCGTGCTTCCTGCTCATGAAGTTTCCCAAATACCTTACAATATAATATTATAAATGCAGATGTAACTACCAATGTAGCTCGTGAAGAAGTTTCAGGAGTTACTGCTTACGAGTTTGTCTAGATTATAATAAGGATTTTGGCTTAAATACAGTCAAGGTGGTGGCGTCTTTCAGTGGAGTCAGAAAGGAATAATTTTTTCGCTGTTTAGTCACAGGGGTAACTGGACTTCAAATCGCTGTAACCTTATTTGCTAATGCAAAAGGAAAACACATTTTACTTCAGGAACGCTAGTTTTCAGAACAAGAAGAAAAGGTCTAAATGTCACTATATGTGAAGGATTTTCTCAGGCTGCCAGACATAATCTAAAAAGTCGTTTGGACAACCAGAAGAAAAATAATCTTCACTAAAAACAGATACTCATTTGCTGTAAAGAAGCGCCATCCACCATCACATTTAACCACTTCTAATGCTTTACAAACACTACCTGACAAACTCAACTACTGCCACACTGAGGGCTACTATGCTATTTATAAAACGGGACGAGATATTCTCAAAGCACAACGTTCTAAACATCACACAAAGACGCACCATGTCTTTTTTCCTCCATAGGTGTTTTCCTTTGGTGCAGCCCTCCTGAGACAGAAAAGTGTTGAAGTCAGATGTTTTCCTCTTGCAACAGCTCCAGTACTTCATCCTTTCAAGAAAATCAAGATGACGACAATATGAAGATTTTATCTAGCATAGCCTCAAAACAACTTGCATAGAAATTGTTTATAAGTTAATTATTTACCCCTCATGGAAGATTGGGACTCCAGCATGATACATGCAAATTTCCTCGTTGCTCTCCGTCCCAGTGAAGGTCTACCAGAATGTCCAGAACAAAACATTCAGTAATTAATTTCCCGGCAGTTCAGATGGAGATACTAGATAATTAAACAATTTGTGCCCAAACATACCTTCGTGCAGCCTCCATTTTTACAAGATGTTCCAATCTTAATTTCATCACCTTCCTCTTCTGTAAAGCAAATATATAATTCATTCCCTTCCTTAAGAGCAACCGAAACAGAGACAGAAAGAACCAAGCTTGGAGTGTAAGTCTATACATACATATTTGTCTTATTATCTTTGGCACTGACTTAATTATTAATATAGCTGATTAATGCTATGCCTGCACAGAATCCCAAGCCTAAACCTAATCCTAATCCCAGTAACTGAAATCTTTTGTCTTCATTTTAAAGCAGTTTTCAGGGCCTTCAGATAATTGTTCCAAACAAATTGAACATGAAACACTCACCTTTTTTCTCAGGCACATTATCAGACAGCTTGAGTTTTTCTAAAGCCTGCTTAAGTGAAGCAGCGACTTTCTGAGGTAATCTTGATATTGGTTCATCTGGACTGCAAAAAAAAACAACAAGAGTTTTGCTACACGTCCTCGCCTAAAAAACACTAACTTTTAATTACAAGCACTTCGCTGGTGACATCTGCATTTACAGCACTGCTGAATAAATGTAGTGTGGTAACTCCTATCACCTCGGTCGCTGAATAGCTTCTACAGGTTTTGGAGCCTGGATGATAGACTCATTGAACTTTGGTTTAAGGTCGTCGACGTCCCTCTTTTCTCCAGATGTCTTGACCTCGGGTTTGATGGGTTCGGGAGGTTTCTCTTGGTTATGAGGTCCTTTTGTACAACCCTGAGGGAATTTCAGAAACAAATACTTGCAGCGTTTCTACTCATAAACAGAAAAGAATGATTTGAATCTAAAGTTATACTCACAGCAATACTAAGGAAGTCGGAAAAGTCAGTTGTGCGTCTCTTACAGCACGACCAACCCTGATGAGAAGAAAAAGAAACCGTATGTAAACCCAAACAGGCATAAGAAAAAAATATATATATAGTGCTGAAAGTAGATCACAAAATAAGTTTGGGTTTGTCTGTTCATCATTAAATTACCTTCAGTGCATCGTGGAAAACTGGCACTCCTGGGTGATAAGTACATGCATCTGTGGAGAGAGAATTAAACTTATTTAATTATAAGTATTTGTAAAGACACTGTAAACACCTGTTTTTAACCAAATAACGTAATATATTTTAGTTTACTAGCTACACAGATGGCTAACTAACCCCCGACTCCGACAGCTCAATGCCTGATTTAAGAAAAACTTAGAACCCTAACTAACCCTCAAGAGCTAATATGTTTTATTTACAATTTAACACGGGCTTATCTTAACCTAGCCAACATCACACAGTTATTTGTACATGATGGTCCTCTATCCCAGCTGAAGCATGCAGCTAACCTTCACGCTTTGCAACCTGACCAACTCACCATCGTGATTGTTCTCAGGGTCAAAACGCTGCCCACATCCCTTATTATAACAAAGCACAGACATTATGTATCTACATATACGTATATAAAACTCTAAAAGATCACAGAAATGATGCTGAACCAGATGAGGATTCGGTCGGTCCTGAAAAGCTACTTGCCGCTTCCTCCTTCCGCCATAACCGTATGATCTAGGGTGTGAAGTCGATCCCCAAAGAG
>JAOUQY010000009.1:8390700-8401631 GCA_028566355.1 Doras micropoeus | reverse complement strand
GTCAACCAAGGCTGTTGGAATTTTGTAACAGAATGCATTATAATCTTATTGGTATTAGTAATATTATTGCTATTTTCCCATTTCTGGGGTCACCGTGTCTTAATCCGGCTCAGGTTTTTACACCAGATGCCCTTCCTTTCCATTGGCTGGGCTTTTCTATTGCACCGCCTCAGTGGCTGGGTTGAGCAGCAGGTTAAGGGCCTTGCTTAGGGACCCAACAGTGGCAGCCCTGATGTCGTGGGTCGAACCTTCTGATCGACAGCCCGGGGTCCTAACCTACTGGGCTACCACTGCCCCAACAGAATGCATTATTTGAAAACCAAGAAATACAGTTAAACCAGCACCCAGGCATTAGTCCTCATTAGCAGATGTATGCATATAAAACAAACAAATAAATGAACAAAATTTACTTTTTTATCTCATGGCAGATCCATTATTGCTACCAGTATATGTATATCCCTGTCCTATACAAAACATTATAACACTTACAACATTATGATTTAATATGAATATTTACTTTCTATGTCCTACATGGTAAATGTTGCATAATGAGAACAGTTTTGTACTGTATTAAAAAAAATCTCTCTCTCTCTCTCTCTCTCTCTCTCTCTCTCTCTCCCTCCCTCCCTCCCTCTCCTGCAGGTGATCCCGCAGTACTCCATCATGCCTGACTCCAGCCAGTCAAATGTGGTGGTGGAGCCAAGCGGCTTCCTGGAGATCACAGACTACACCAGCCAGCGCCTTGACGACGAGGCCACTCTGGACCAGGAAGTGGACAGCAGTAACGATGAGGGTGCAGCACCCAGCCCCATGGAGACCTGCGCTGACCAATCACAATGAGCAAAGGCTCTGGTTAAACACACCAGCATTCACACTACCATGAACTCTGATACTCTGAGCAGGAGTAAGAGAGAATCGGGTTTGGCTGGTGGCATTGTAGGACTCATAGAGAACTTTGTAAAAAGAACCCTTCAGTATCTTACAGTTGGACAACACGTAGTTATGGTTCACAGCCATTTCTTCTCAACATTTGTTTTTTTTTTTTCATTACAGGACAGTATTCACCCTGACCTGAGACTCCTCTTTGCTAAATTCCAAAAGGAGAGGTTTGGTTTTGTTTACTTAATATCTGTCCTGCATTATTATAACAGGATCTACAGGCGGAAGAGTGTTTATTGGCTCCCCCTACCTTGTCATGTTGTGTATGCGTGCTGGATATGATACTGTAGACTGAAAGGACTCGGTTTAGAACTGTTTATGTTGAATTGTTAAGACTAGAATTTTGAATTGTTTCAATGTCATGCCGTTTTCGTATGGAAGGAGCACGTGCACTGTCCCGCTTAGTGTAAATAATGTTAGAACGCTTACACGGATAGTTGTAGAAACTTCTTATAGTCATGATGCACTTGTACATTGACATTTCTTTTTCTCCTAAAGCAAAACCTTTCCCCATTCACTCAGTCATGCTTTGATGTCTTTTAATGTACAATTTATAATTTTAATAGAGTAAACTTTAATTCAGGATTCTCACCAAAAGCTTTTGTGTGGTTTTATGTTATCATTAATATTTGCAAGTGTATTTTTAATACCTTTAAAAAAAAAAACCAGACAGGTCACTGTTGTCATCCTCATAATAAAGTCGCTTACTGAATATCTAAATTTAAATGTGGAAAGTACCAATGTCCTTATTAATCATCTGATAGCATTGTGTTCTCTGATGATAGGGCTGGGTTGAAGGTGTGTGAGCGATTACGTGTTATCAGGTAAACACGCGGGATGGGCTTCTTGGTGGATTCCAGTGCCTGTAATGGTTATGCATGTAAGGAAGCTTGTAAAGATTACTGGCTTTATTTATGGTCCATGAACTGAGTGAAGCAGAGGCAGCTGCTGGCTTGGGTGGAAATTCAGATAACGTCACTAAAAGCACCTTCCAGACCCTTATTTGCACGCACTAGCTCCCCTACTACTGTATGTCACTTTCTGTTTCTGTCACTCCATGCCATATTTCCATTCATTTCCATGTTTTCCCAGGAGTTGGGACTTTCCACACCTGTTTGCCTGAAATCTGCTGGGAACCACAGTGTCCACCTTTGGGTATAATTATAGTGTCTGAGTCATAACGATTAATTTAGCTTTTTTCTGTCTATTTCCAAGAACACCAGTCTCTTATACAACATGCGATAATGTGCTTCTAATGTTGCGTGTAGACAGCTCAATCTAGAGATACCCTTTAGTCTCATAAACTCACTTACTTTAAAGTTTTTGAATAGACTTCAGCTTTTTGTCTTCTCCTTCCAGCTTCCTGTTGGTCTTCATTCTTTGTATTGTAACATCTGACTCAATATGGTGTCTGTTTGTGTATTTATTAAAAGCAGGTGTAAAAAAAACCCCATCTGCATTTACCTGTGGCAAATAAAAGGGCTAGCAGGTTCAGATAGCTCTAAGGTTTCGGTATTGGGATTCCCCATCATTCACTGCACATTTCAAACAGATCTGCTTTTCCAAGATTGGATAGATGTGCAGGAATAGCTAGAGGAAACGTGATGAATACTTTGAAAGGGTGCTGTGTCTTGTGGTTCTGAGATAATACGAGTTGGAGACAATCATCTGGTTGAAGTTACGCTTTCAGTTTCAGTTACCTTGTCATGTTCGAGTGAAGCGTCAGGTGAGGGGGGAAAACCCATGTACAAGCTAAAATTAGTCTTTCACTGCTTAATCGTCAGGGGATCAGCGGTCCCTTTTTACATGGGTGTCAACTTTGAAAGAGGATCATCATTATTAACTAAGCCTAGGATTAATCTGTAACTGAATTTAGGATTCTGATGCAAAAGGCAGTTTTGCAACCCAAAGCTTTGTTCATTCAGGAGTAGTTGAAGCTCTAGTTGCAAAACTGGTCTTGTGAGTTCATGTTGGGATGGGATCATGTTCTCAAGCATTAGGTTATTTTCTATTCAAAAATCTGTGTGAGAGGGTTTTTTTTTTTTTTTTTGCTTGTTTGTTTTTAAAGGCTAAAATTCTGAAAGTCAACATGTTGGGACATGTAAACAAGTTAATCAGATGATTGAGGATTTCCTGCACTGGTCCTGTTTTGATTCTAAGCTGTTGTGTTAAGCTCTAACTTCCCAGAAAGACTAATATGGCCACCTATTAAAGATTTACAGCTCTTACTCTAAATCTAAAGTGACCTGAAACTTGAAACAAGGTCACATGGCCAGACTGACAGCTGACATTTGGAGCAAATTCACATTTTTAGTGACTACATAAAGACTTGGTAGACTCATACATGTATTAATCATCCCAAGGTCTTCCTTTTTCTGTCAACATGATAAATGCTGAGATGTTACAACACCAAGAATATTACAAACGGAAATGTGTTCATGGACTCTGACTTATCGGACAGTGCGTCTGTATGTTTTCCACCACAGGAAAGTCTTCAGGACTTTGTGCTTTCCAGATTATCTGTGGTCACTGTGGTTGTTGTTATGCAACTTCACAAGAGAGAAAAATAATCTTGTTAGAGAACAGCTGTTTACAGCTACTGTAATGCAATTCATAGCAGGAACTAATTTGTCTCATAGACTCTCCACAACAATAAAAGTAAATAAATGGATAAAAAGCACAGCATGTGCAAGTATACTGAAGTACTAGAAAAACTGGTACACCAGTTAATACTTGGTAGGTCCCCCACGGGATCTTGGATGGAATGTTGAGCAGTCCTCATGCTGATGTTTGTTAAAATTTTACATTTTAAATTGGCAGACACCCTTATCCAGAGCGACTTACATTTATCTCATTTACACTACTGAGCATTTGAGCGTTAAGGGCCTTGCTCAAGGGCCCAGCAGTGGCAGCTTGGCTGTGGTGGTGGAACTCATGATCTGGTCAGTAGTCCAACATCTTAACCACTGAACTACACTGTTGAGGCCCCAGCATTGAATTCCGACGTTACTTGAGGCAGTGTTGCACACCTATCACGTGAAACAATTCTTGCCAGCCGACGCTGGTCACGTTCACCCAGAGTCTTTTTCCAGCCACACCGCTGTCGTATATTCGAGTTTTTGCCGGAATTCTTGTAGTCACAGTACACCCTTGAAATGCTCATACGTGAAAATCCAAACTTTGCTTCTACCTCCGAAATGGTTTGGCCCATTTCACAAGCTCCAACTATTAAACCACGTTGATAATCGCTTCCATAGATGTCTGTCGCTGCTGGACGCAACCAGTGATTTGCATAGGTGGCTTTGCTATGTGTATTTTGCATCGGTAGTTTTTCTGGTACTTCAGTGTAGTTCTTTAATAAAAGAAAACTGGCAAATTGTTGTGGTATAAGAAGAATGAAACACCCCAGGACTTCCTGTTATTGGAAAACTTCAGAGTGGTAATTATTTTCCTGTAACTGCAAACCTCCATACGTTTAATTCCATACATAGAAAATACCAACCCCAAGATGATCTTTCCAGTGAGTATGAATACTGGAAGGCAACATAGAGTTATTTGTGTAATTAACATAAGATAATGAAGAGAAAACTGATCAAAAGGCAAGCGCTCAAGGTGCTCAGACCTCTGACTGAGATCAGTCTATTAGTGAGAAATATTGGACATGTGTCTCTGGTTAGCTCTCTGGAATTTTATGGTCTTCAGGCCAGGATTTATGGACCGGAGTCTCTTTGGGGTGACACCCTTTTCCTTTTCCTTTTCAATCGTGTGTCTGCACACTCATTTGGAAACCCTGCTGGCCTGGTATCAGCTCAGAAAAACAAGCCCTCAATGCCTTTTTAAAACAAAATCCGACATCAATCTAGACTTTAGGCACCCTTTATCTGATTTACGGGACAGCTTATGCAGGCTTGTGCATTTGCAGTGCTCAGCAGATAGACTGAACACATCACATTTATGTATTTCCACTCAGAAGAGGGCACAGATTGTACAGTCACAGCTGGAACATACTATAACACTGGAATGTAAATCATTTTCTGAGGTCCAATCTCATGGATAAAAGGTGAGGCACCTTTACTGGAAGTGGGAAAGAGGCATGTTGGCAAGTTTCACAGAAGTAATCACAGAAGAGGCTCCATAGGAGTGAACCTGGGCAATAAATTTAAATTTTTTTCAACCACTTGTTGCTCAACTCACTGCTGTTTCATAGAGTCAACTGCCTATATATAATAATATATTATTAAAATAAAGCAGGGCATGTTTATTTGCACAAACCGTTGCTAGGCAGCATTTTATCTCCAAAGTGCAAATGTTAATGTAATTTTATAAATGAGTGTCAGTATGGCTTACTATGTTTTTAAAAGTGTGATCACGAAGATGATCTTCTCCAAGTACACATGCAGTGCTAACTTCAAATTTACCCAGCAAATGATATCTTGGAAACCAGTTTTCCTTATGCTTTCTTTTGAATGACATCCTTTATTGTCTGTATCTCACAGACACTCACCATCCACTTTAATAGGAATAGCTGTACACATGCCCACTGGTGTTGCGAGGAGGAAAGCTAGACTTCTATGAGCTGACAAGAAGTCTACCGTAACTCAGATATCCCCTACAACTGTGGTGAGCAGAAAAGCATGCCTTTGAACATTGAGCTGGATGGGCTTACAACAGCAGAAGACCTAATTGGGTTTTCTTCCTGCCAGCCAACAAGAAGACTAGACTAGTAGACTGGGCTACAGTGGACAGGTCTCACCTAAACTCAACAACTAAAGGCTGGAAAAAAACAGGGAATGTTTTACCATTCTTTAACTATCCAGTTTCAGTGATCAAACAAGTTTGGTGTTACGCCTCGCACCTGTGCCGCCCTACAGGGCAAACAACACTCCCCCATTGGCCCAAACTAAACCTCCCTACTGACCTTTAAAAAGACCCAAGCCAAGAGATTTATTGAAAAACATATAAATAACAAAGGCGACAACAGGCAACAGAACCGCAAAATAAAATCCCAGGCTGAGAGGCAAAACCAGCAGTCCACATGCCAGAAGCCTCTCTTTCTCCAGAAAGCATCTGGGATATTAAAGCTCTTCAGTTCCAGGACCAGGTGCACCTCATGGCCAACTAATCAAGGAGCTTCTGGGTGGAGCTACAGAGAAGACATGAGAGGAAAAGGGACAAACAGGGCACAGAGAAGACTTTTATATTGGCCATTCCCCTCTTGACCTCTCACATCAACAGGGTTGCATTGCCACCTCACAGTGAGAAGGTCCTGGGCTTGATCCCAGCAGGAGCATTCTGGGTCCTCCCCGTGTCTGTATGGGTTTACTCCGAGTACAGCAGTTTCAAAGTCCAAAGACATGCAAGGTATGTGAATTGGAGATACAAAATTGCCCCATGACTGTGGTTGACATTGAACTTGTACTGATGAAATGTGTGCATTGACCTTGTTCCTGTCATGAATAACCATAGATGCTGAAGTGACATTAAATAAACAAATAAAAAACAAGCCTGCATCAACAAGGAGTTTTCACTGCTGCTCACTGGATGTTTTTTTGTTTTTTGCACCATTCTGTGTAAACTCTAGAGAATTGTCTGTTAAAATCCCAGGAGATCAGCCATTTTTAAAATACTTCATCTAGCCAGAACCAGTCTGGCACCAATAACCATAGCAAGGTCAAAGTAACTGAGGGCAGATTGTTGCTGTTTAATGTGATCGTTAACCGACACTCTTCACCTGTATCTGCTTGTATGATGTTGCTGCTGCCACATGATTGGCTGATTGTGTAATTGCATGAATGTGTTGCGTGTTTCATAAATCTTTTCTCTTTAGCGTGAAGTCGACAGTGCCTGGCTGCTTGGGTAAAGAATTCTGGGTTTGATCCAGTTTCAAGTAATACCTGACCTGCATTCAGCTAAGAACCATGAATTATTGCACGCCATGTTTAGCAGCACTCAGCTGTTTCTCTGGTCTTTTGCAATGGCAAATTTATTTAATATCACATAATTGTGAGTGAAACAGTTAGCAGACAATTTTATCTTGTATCACAGCTACTTGTATATCCGCTAATCGCAAAGCAGACTGAGCCCAGCTTTGCCTCCGTTTAGATTCACCACTCATCCTTCTTAAAATGTGTTGGTTGTTCTGTATAACTCTTTGTAAATGAATAAATTGTAATCATATGTTTTCATCATCATTTCCACTTAGATGGAATCGAAGGGTTTATTGCGTCAACACCATTGCTAAACATGGTTCACGCTATACTGACTTTGTTATCCATCTTCAAAGTTTAGTCTGCTTTTTTTTATTTCTCTTACAATTCTGAAACAGCAGAAAGAACTGAGTCATCAGAAACTATTTTGATGGCCTCCAAGCTTTAAGATGTCTCAAGAGATCTGTCTGAGCTCCAGGCTCTGTTTTCACAGGAAGTCGTCTCATTCTGAAAGGAACTCATTTGATGTTCTTTCAGAAATGTTGTAGGGCTGCGACGTAATGCTCACTGTGAGGGCGAACGAGTTTCACTAATGTAATGATGTTTTGTCTGGCTCAAAGCTCGTCAGGAGTTCAAACTCCTCAGAGAGTCTGGGTAAATCCAATTGATTACACATAATTAGAATTCTTAAGAAGCTGTTGGCCGATTAATTCATTCCTGTGCTGGAACACAGACACCGCTTCCTCATACTAGACGTTTGTGTGGTGAAACCTGAACCTCACCAGACAAACAATGCATTCCAGTGCTAATCATTGCACAAGGCAAGCCTTATATTTGTTTTTCAACAGAATTAGTTTAAGAAATGCTTCTTTGTACTTAAAAAAAGGACCAGTTTACTGATTTATATCTAATTTATATTCCCACCTTACAACTGATAACTGGTTAGGGATCAGATGACGTTCCATCCAGGGTGTATTTACACCTTTTATATTCAGTGTTTCTGGGATGGGCTCTGGATTCACTACAACCCTGCTCCGTATAAAACATTTACAGAACGTGTTGAACATGTTCATCTGGGGATGGAATTACTCATTCAGAGACAAGAATAAGTGGTTATGTGTTATGTGGGTCTGAGTGAACATACTGTACATACCATAAACCTTCAGTGAAAATGTAAACAATCATAATTCCTTTTTGCTGTGTTTCTCCAGTGTTGTAACTCAGTAAAAAGAGGATGGTGTTGGGAAGGCCTTCTTTTATTTTTTAATTTTTTTCTAAGGTTTTTAAATTTGTATTTTATACTTTTGTAGTTAAACATTTATTGACAGAATTGACCAACTGCCCAGAAATATATTTTTTGATTTTCTGTTCTTTTCTCAACACAGTAAACTGAATGGAAATGGGTTTCCCACCCGTGCACTATGGATGCGCTAAATGGAGAGACTTGAGTATTCCTTGGAGTTGTTGAAATAAATGATTCACTACTAGAAAATTGCAGTATTTCTTTTATTAAAGCCTTTTCTTCTGTTTAACGTACGCACGGATTAGTATACTCTCTCTCTAATCCCAGGTGTTATTATAAAGGACAGAAAGGAAGGCAGAAAAAGCACAAGATTTCACTAATGTGTGATAACATACACCTGTTTAGTGTTTATAGAAATAAACAAATTCCACTTTGCTGAGTCTTTGTGCTGGTGGAGTTTTAATAAGCCTCCACAATTCCAGCCACACCTGCACATCTGGAGTTAATCAAACACTCTGTGTGTGTGTGTGTGTGTGTGTGTGTGTGTGTGTGTGTGTGTGTGTGTGTGTGATTTGTGGTTTTGCATCTGACGATGCACTGCTTGACCTGTGAGTGATCATGAGTGGTTCATCAAGTCATTTGATGTGCGTGTGTGTGTTTGTGTGTGCATGTGAGTGGAGTCTTGGTCATGGTTGTATTTGTAATTTCTTTGATTTGTTTCATTTGTTCATCCCACACAAATGTTAACTATTCATTCATTCATCAGTCATTTTGGTCAGGGTCAGAGACGTGTAACACTGGACACAGCTCAGGAATGATCATATACCCTGGATGAGACATCAGTTCATCGGCAAAACATGCTAACTATTTTTCAGAGAACTCACAGATCCAGAAGAACACTGCAATGCATTAAAAAAAAAGACTTTATTCAAATGTGAAAAGCTAAAAAAATAGCAATGGTAGTCCACTTTATAAAGAACATACTATGTGAAAAGCAAAGAAAATCTTTCTAATGTAAAGTATAACATCCAAACTAATGTTCATATACAGTACATTATCCATGTTCTATCACATACTGATATATTCTAAATCATGATTACTGGATTTTGTGATTAGCAAACCCTGTATTTTACATACTGTTCCAGCTCACTTAATGCTGTATGGGCATAGTTTGTCCCATGTCCTGTATGCTGTTGTAGTGAAAAACTTTAAATCCTAGAAGAAAACAGCAAACAGGAGAAGTGCTACATGGAATAATTCATAGTGCATGCGGTTTGTTTTTGTCACATTCACTTTTCAGAATTTGTTCCTTTCACATTTGGATGTGATTTGCCGATTAGGCGAGCAACGTCAAGTGACCCTGATCTTGTTCAAAACCACTATAAATAACAGCAAACTGATTCCCATCTCGTCATGTGTTAGCCAGCTTTGTCTTTCAGAGGGATTTGTTTATGAGGAAAATAAATACATCCATCTGGAAGACTTGGTCTTGAATGTTCATCCGATTAAGTAAGAGAAACACAGTCTGGAATGTCTGTCTTCAGTTTGCATTTCTTAGTCATTACCATGGCTATAAAAGAACATACACATACAATATGCCAAGAATTGTTACAGATGGTCGATATGCGATCATTCTAGGTGAAAATTAAGCCCAAGTGTTTGAATTTCAGTACTTTTTCTAATAATACGCCCTCACTGATTTCCACTTGTCGTCCTCCCTACAACGGGGGAAATCACTGATGCCATTTTAAGGGCTTTACTAAAGACCCACTTCTTTCAAAATGAGCACTAACTCAATTCAACACTACCTTTGCATCTATCAAAGCTCTTACCACTTGTACAGCAGTTGTTGTATGGACTATGTCTTATTCTTCACTGCTTTTACAGGAGTACTTTTGGGTTGTAGGACTTGTTTTGCTTGTAATAGTTTGTATTAGGTATTGTATGGCCCATTTCGTGCACTATCATTGCTCAAAGTACCTTGAATTCGGGTCTACCAGCACTAGCTTTGGATATTCCAAGTTATTGATTAAGCACTTTTGTAAGTCTCTCTGGATAAGAGCATCAGCTATATGCCTAAATGTAAATGTAAATGTCTTCGTTGGCTCATGTACAGTGTGGAAGATGAACTACTTTTTTTTCAGCAAAATTCAGACAGGTGAAAGTGTAAACACAAACAAGTCCTTTCTGCAGCACCATTGCATCATTGGCGTTACAGTTGTAATAATACATTAGTGAGATCAAAAATCGAGGTTTTTGGACATGAATACCATCAGCATGGGACTTCATACAAAGGAATGTCTCCATACTCACTGCAAAATCTGCTGGTGGATCACTGAATGATTTAGAGCTGTTTTGTGGCTGGTGGTTCATGGATTTATGTGAACATTGGTGAGATTATAAGTTGTGCTAAGCAACAGGATATTTAAGCCCAAAATCTGGCAGGAAGTTAAATGGATTTTCAGCACGATAAAAGCCCAAAACATCCCAACCAAACCAGCTCCTGGGGGCCCCTGTGGGTGTGGGGGCCGTGCGGGTAGCAGGATCCAGACCCAGCCTGGGCATTGAGCCTGGATGCTTCTTGCTGTGTGGTGACGCTGTGCCACCATGCCATCTCCTCCTTTAATATACACCGATTAGCCATAAAATTAACACCACCTGCCTAGTATTGTGTACACTGACTCATCAGGACATGGCCTCCAAAAGACATCTGAAGGTGTGCTGTGGTATCCTGCACCAAGATGTTAGCAGCAGATCCTTAAATTATTGTAAATTGCCAGGTGGGGCCTCCATGGATCGGACTTGTTTGTCCAGCACATCCA
>JAOUQY010000009.1:8368936-8378940 GCA_028566355.1 Doras micropoeus | reverse complement strand
TTTTTTCACAACTGCCTAAAACTTTTGCACAGAACTGGATATATATTAAATATTATTCAATACATATTTATTGAATCTCTCTCTCTATAATTAATATTAAATCTATGGTTCCACTAATAATCAGAGAGTATTAATATTGAAGCATTACAACACTGATACATATTTATATAGGATAGATCATTTATTTAACAAAATATGGATCTTCATAAATATACATCCGCTCATTTAATTATTCATACAATTTTTTAAAGAATTCCTTCATATCACATGAATATTTAGTGGAATGAAGCAGGAGACTCAGTCTGAACAGAGCAGTGTGTAGGTGTGTGTATGTGATCGCTGCTAGTTTCGGCTGGTGCAGATTGCGTAGGATGTTAAACAAGAAGTGGTAGTGACCATGAAATACATAAGGGGAAATAGCTTATCATTACAGCGTCAACAGGCTACGAAATGAACTTCTATTTATACACAAAGAGATGACACATTCAAACACACAGGGATTTCCTCCTGTCTATTTCAGTCGTGCCAGGTCCTGGTATAGACAGCAAGTTTAAACAGCTTCCACCCTGAAATCTATTAATAAAATAAGCTAAATGAATACTGCTGCTACCTTAAATCTGATTCTGCATCCTTTATGGGTTTTTTTTTTGGAAATGTAAATAAAATGCCGATATAATCAGCTACATTTTGGCTAAGTAACAAAAACACCATATTCGGATTTAGAGCTGTGAAGACCAAATCAATAACAGGAAAGGTAACTGTAGCAGCCCTAAAGCTGTGAAAACATGCTGCAGTTTTACTGCAGGTGTCCAGACAGCAACATTTCCTCTGCTGTGGTTCGGTTAAATCATATCTCACACACACCCACACTTCACATGGTCTCTGTCTGGTCCCATGACTCCCATGCCACTGCCCTTCACATAATAATAATGGGGTATTTTACAAAGCTGGAGTTGTTTATTAGGAGGTCAACCTAAGACTGTTATATTTATAAGTTCACTAAAGTCATCAGTGCTACTAGCCTTGAAAATGAAGACATGTTTTCGCTAGTTACTTTACTTAACTTAAGTTAATAGGTTCTAAATCCAGCTTTATTCTATACCCCTATATATAACTGTAGTTGGTTTATTTGTTGGTCCTTTATAGTGTTTGGTTATACCTAAGTACAATATGCACACATTGCATTTCACACATCTTTCATTTTCATCAGTCTTTAAAGTGCAAAAGAATAGTTGTTAGACAACCCTGGGGAAATGTAGTGACCATCCAAAACGACAGAACTGCCATCAAAATAAGGACATCTTCAATAAGTATGCTAAGCCAAGTCATATTCGGTAATGATGGTCCTTCATAACGCCAATGTCTGCCATTGTTTAATTAAGTAAGAGTTGTGTTTTCTTAATTAATTTGTGCTGATCCTCATGCTCCTGCTCTTGTAGAGAAATCTCCTTCTTCAGGCGGTTATCTCGGGCTCATGTGTCCTTTTCTGTTTTTCTGTAACATTACACATTTCTGTTAACAGCCTTAACATATTGCCTAGTGTTTCAACCTGGTACAACCATTTTAGCCATTTCCCCCTCTCACTTTTAAGATATTTTCAGTACCTCACTGCGAAGGGACCTTCTGCTGAACTCATGTGATACCAGTCACATTTCCATCGGTCCCTGCTTCCATGTAAGGTTATTTAGCATCTATCTTGCTTCCCAGTTTTTAGAATGGGTCTATTCTACCTGATGGAGGTGAACTATTTTAGTCATGCAGATGAAAGGCTATGTCTCGTAGGTCTACACCTGACATCTGATAACAATAACATGCTTTTCTTGGTTTCCCTTCTAGAATATATTAAGCCTTGTAACCACTGCTGAATCTGTGAGTTCTTGAGTGACACAACTTTAGAGCCACCAGCAAAACAATCATCAGCCCCAAAACTAGTACAGTGATCATGGCAATTACAAGCACTTTGCTGTTCAGAGTTTCACAGTGTTCAGGTTTCACATCTCTGAGGCTGACTTCCCCATACCCGGAATCCCTTATGTATTGGCACATGGCATTGTCAATGTCCACATGGGCCTGCTGCACCAAGCTGATCAGGTGCATGTTTTCACAGCAAGTGAGTGAATTTGAAGCAAGATAGAGAGTTCTGAGAGTCTTTTCTAGTGCCATTACTGTGGAAGCATCTAGGATCTTGACTTTGTTGTTCTGCAGATTTAGAATCTCAATGGCAGAGTCTCTGCTGTTCAGAAACAGGCCATCTAACTGGTTATTACGCAAATCCAGCACCTTCAAGCTGCGTAGGGCTGAGAGGCTGATGTTAAGCTTTTCAAGCTGGTCTCCTCTCAAGTAGAGGTGGGTGAGGGATCTCTCTAAGCCTGAGAGGGCCTGTTCACTGATTTTCATGTTAGGGTTCAGAGATAGGTCCAGAATGAGCAATGGACTTCCCTGAAAGACATGTGCAGGCAAGGAAGTCAGTTTGTTCTCAGATAGGTATAGGTATCGCAGGGTAGGGATAGAGAAGAGAGAGACACAGCCAGTGGTTTGATTTTGTTGTGGACCACAGATGCTCAGCTCATTCAACTGAAGATGCAGGTTGGTGATGCTGGGTAGGCGAAAGAGTCCAGAGTCCAGAGTCTTGAGAATGTTGCCCTGCAGGTAGAGTGTCTCCAGTGACCACAGCGTGTTTTCCTTAAAAGTCAGGTTCTGCAGGTTGTTGAAGCTCAGATCGAGGGTCTTCAGTGCATTCAGAGAACTCTCAGTGTCCACTGTAAAGTTATCCAGACAGTTATTGCTGATGTTCAGGGTATCCAGAGCCACCAAACTGGAGAAGAAATCAGGAGGCACATCCTTGAGCTGGTTGTAGCTCAGGTCTAAGTACAGTAGTTTGGGAAGCATCTGGTAGGTTTTGCTGCTGTGGAGTGGAGAAATGATCAGTTCTTCTATGTCTCTCAGGTACTGAAGCTCATCATCTGGACCTGTGCTGTTTAGGCTATGCAGCTGGTTCCGTGAAAGGTCTAGGTAGATGATCTTGTTCTTTTTTGGCAGGACAGGAAAGTAGTGCATCTTATTCTCACTCAGGTCCAGGTAAAGCAACTCAAATTCTTGGTCCAAGTCAATGCTTTGAAAGGAGGTCATGCTGTTTTTGCTGAGGTTTAATGATCTCAGCTGGAACAGGTTAAAGTCAGTAATGCATGAGACTGAATTCACTGATAAATCCAGCTCAGTCAGATTTAGCAGAGAATCAAATGTGCCCTCCTCAATCTCTAGAATGACATTGTTATGTAAATCAATGTTTCTTAGTGATAGGGAACCACTGAAGGTACCGCTGGCTATTTTTGTTATGCTGTTTTCATGTAAAGAGAGGTTGGTAAGGGCATGAGCATCTCTCAGAAGGTAGTCAATCATATCCGTATAAAGGCCATTTCCAGACAGGTCAAGGTTCTGTACTGTAGAGAGTGGCCCCACATACTTTTGCAGAACTTCATCCAGAACTTTCAGTTGGGTCATGTTCTTGACGTCTGACTGGATAAACTGGAGGAGTTTGCGGGACAGATTGAGTGTGTGGTTGCCAGGGAGTATATTGAGTGATATATTGTTCTGATAGCTGGAGTCAGCTTCACTCTGGAACTATGGAGGAAAAGAAAGAAAGAGCCAATGTAACTCTCATATTCACAAGTTCCTAATAGGGAGTAATCAGAAACTGATAGAGCTAAATTTTAAACTAAAATTCCAACTGTAATGATACACCAAATCATCAGCCCTCATGTCCTGTCTCACTTCTGATGGCTGGTGCTTTTGTCAGGAACATCTTTCAACCACTCACACATCAGCATACTTATAATAACTGCAACTGTACACAAGTGGGTTTTTTTCGACACGGGTGTTTGAACATATTTATAGCTTTGGAACTGGCATTCAAGGACACAAATATTTTTGTCTGTCGAGGCCTATCTGTGACACAGAGCAGTTAGCAATTTCCTGCAATGCTGAAACATGTATGAGCCACGAAATAATGCAGGCATAAAAAGTTGCACTGCTTTACAATTTTTTTCCCATCAGTTCCTTCCCATCAGTCTTATGGTGTGTCATACACTTTAGGGAACACTTGTGTCGATACATATAGTTCAAGGTGATTTCCTACAGCCATGAAAGCCAGTAAATGTTTGTGTCTCTTTTTCCTAACATAAAAACTTGGTGATTTCTTTATCCTTGTTAGGCTGGAATCAGTGTCTATTCCAGGAACACTGGGACAAAACAATGGTACAGTAGCCAATCTACCTGATAGATCAAACCCCAGAGCTGTAAAGTCTACATGCAGTGCCAGTGGCTTAATCCTCAGCTCAGTTTACTGTACGTAGGAGGTTTTTTAGTGTGTTTTTCTTGTCTCTGGGGGATTCTTCTGTGTACTGTTTTTCCAACTCCCAAAAATGTGCTAGTAGCTACCATGCACCTAGTCATGATACAGCAGTTACTGAAGATGGATACACAAATATGTTCATCTAAAACAATTACATTTGCACAGTCAGTGTTTCCCTCCCTGTATATATACCATTCTCACATGGTTCCATCTTACATCCCTTTTGTAGCTCAGTTGAGTGAAGTTCAGGTGACTGAGCAGCTATTCCATTACCGATAGGAACCCTTAAGCTAGTATTAGTGTTGTTGTAAAAAGACAAAAATGGGGAAAGGGTAAGTCCCCAAACCTTTGACAGGTCTGTCTATGCACCTAACAAGATCTGAGAACTACATATACTTATTATAAATATACCAGTGTCCTGAATTTTCCAAAACTGCATTAAATTCAGGTTAATTTAAAGGCCATGTTAAACTAAACGCCTCAGTTTATTTAAATAAATGATCAGCCGTAGTTAATCGAGCAATATATTGGATTACCTCAATAAGCCTTTATTAATGGAGGACAATGCATATAACCATAAATAAAACGTGACCCCTAACAACTGACATGAACATGAGTTTAGCTTTTTTTTTTATCATGAATTAAATTCAGATTTATTTATATTAATTTGTGTTCAATTTTTATAAACAGTTTAGTTAGAAACACGTGAAACAATTATTCAGTTATTTAAATCTGTCTAATGAATTCATTTCGTCTTCTAATTTTAGACTAATTCTACAAAGGAATCAGAGGCTGACTCTGTTTGGATATTTGCTAGCTGGTCAGAATGTCACTTACCTCTTTGCAGAGTGAGAACTGTAGTGAGAGTATATTCACCATGAAGAACAGGAACCATACCTGGGTGCTCATCATGCTGCAGGGATAGAAAGAGGACAGTTTTAGCACACACACACCTACACACACTGAGGCAGACAGTCTAGCCCTGTGAACACAGCATACATTATATTCTTATAGGGAAGTGATGTACGTCTGTCGTAATATACATCGCTCTTACTACTACTACAGACACCCCCCCCCCCCACACACACGCTGTTAATAATATCTAATTTGCAACAGATATCATGACAGATGAGTGTTGAAATGAATGGATAACCCTTAACTTATTCCATTTTCAAAGGAATCTTTCTGACATACATGACAGCAGAGCACAAAAAACACATTATGCTGTTTCAGTTCATAATGTCATTTCTGACGCAAGAGGAAGCACCTACGTATCAGACAAAAGCTTTAAGTTTAGTCATCACAGGGGGAGGACAGTGTTGGGGGGGTAGGGGGTGGGGGGCAGAAATTTTTTTTTGTGCATTTGCATTCCTGAAACGTTTGGACTACAGCGTACAGACAGTGGTCTGTTACATCAAGCCTGTTATTTAGTTCTAACCGTTTGGTTAAGCAGCTGACGGATTCACTTATTCAGGTTCTTATAGCTTTTGGAGAACAGGAACGGAAATATGAGCGTCGTATCACAGCCACTGGGATTTCACTGGCGTTACACAAGGTGCCAGACAGGTTATAGCCTACTAATAACGACGTAAACAAACGATAACAAATCATATCATCCGGTCAGAGCGTACAAATATTATCACGCAACTTAAACATGATATCAGGATATCCGTAGCGTACGGTCATCCCGTCCGTGCGCTCGGTCTTCTGATCGGCAGAAACAAACACCACGAGGCGTACCGTGTGTACCGTGCATCATAAAACATCATGCAGCCAACAATCATATCATGCAAAGATATCAGTCAGAGCCATCCTGTCCAACCCGGACACGAAAGTTCAGAAAAAGGAGTCGTGGTGATGAACTTTTCTCAATCTGACACGCATCGTGACTTCAGTTCGCATCCTTCCGTCTGATCAAGACAGGAAATCAAAAGAAAACCAGCAGGATCCGATTACTTACACCAAACTCTTGTCATTCTGCAAGGACGCAATGCCTGTACGGTGCTGGGGGTTTTTCTTTCCTGTCCTCCCATTATAGCACTACTCATCCCCTGCTTCGAGCATGCACATGTTAATCCATCAGAGCTCACGGATGGCCTTCAGGAACTCCAACGCCACATTATAACCATTCACATGGTCATGATAGTCTACAGAGTAGTAATTTCCTGCCTTAATTATACACAGTAGAGGCTGGAGCACATTGTCTGTCCGGACCTGCTTTAAAGAGAGACACTTTGGGCTTAAATGGCAATAATAATCACACATGCACCAAGCAAATGGGGAGGGGGGGAGAGGAGGAGAGGAGGAGGAGGAGGAGAGGGGGGGTTAGAAATAAAATTAAAGAAAGGACAGGAGGGGGGGATCGAGACGCAAAAGAGCAAGAACATTCAAAACATAAAGCGTTTGCATTGACTTTAGGACTACAAACCCACATATACCATCACGATCAACTCATGGCTCGGGGTTCAAACGCCAATCTGTACCGCGTTATTTATTTATTTATTTATTTATTTCTGTGCGGGGAATTTTGGAGGCGCGCGCGAGGTTTGTTTACGCTCCACTATCAGCAACTGATGCGTGAAGTCAGTTTCTCTCTCTCTCTCTCTCTCTCTCTCTCTTTCTCTCTCTCCCCCCCTTCTCTCTCTCTCCCTCTCTCTCTCTCTCTCTCTCTCTCTCTCTGTCGCGCTCGCGCTTCTTCTTCTTCTTCTTCTTCTTCACCTTCTTCTTCTTCGCCTTCTTCAGCGCCTAAATAAAAAAGACTGCACACCGTTTTCGGTCTCGGCTCGAACCTCGGAGCTTCCCGTTTACCTTAGACGTGGTCGCGTCCTGATCCGGGGCGGTTAGGAGGATGAAAAATCCCGTCGAAATGGAGCCGGAGGAGGAGAAGGACGACGAACATTGGAGAGCAGGAAGAAGGAGGAAGCGCTGCGCTTCCGGGATCCGACCGGAAGAGGGCGCTGAACGGCGCGCGCGCGCGCACCCGCGAGAGAGAGAGAGAGAGAGAGAGAGAGAGAGAGAGAGAGAGAGAGATAACGGCATGGTGAGAGAGAGAAGGAGAAAGAGAGAGACTGAGAGAGAGAAAATTAGAGAGAGGGAGACAGAGAGAGAGAGAGACAGACAGAAAGAGAGAAGGAGAGAGAGAGAAAAGAATATAGAGAGAGAGGAGAAAGAGAGAGAGATAGACTAAGAGAGAGACGCAGAGAGAGAGAGAGAATGAGAGAGAGAGAGAAGAGAAGGAGACAGAGAGGAGAGAGATAGACTAAGAGAGAGAGACAGAGACTAAGAGAGACAGACAGAGAGAGAGAGAAGGAGAGAGAGAATGAGAGAGAGACAGACAGAGAGTAGGACAGAGACAAGGAGAGAGAGACTAAGAGAGACAGACAGAGAGAGACAAGGAGAGAGAGAGAGACTAAGAGAGACAGACAGAGAGAGAGTGAGAGAGAGACTAAGAGACAGACGGAGAGAGAGAATGAGAGAGAGACAGACAGAGACTAGGAGAGAGAGAGAGACTAAGAGAGACAGATGGAGAGAGAGAATGAGAGAGAGACAGACAGAGACTAGGAGAGAGAGAGACTAAGAGAGACAGACGGAGAGAGAGACAGACAGAGAGTAGGAGAGTGAGACAGAGAGAGAGAGACAGACAGAGAGAGAGAGAGACTAAGAGAGATAGACAGAGAATAGGAGAGAGAGAGAGACTAAGAGAGACAGACAGAATAGGAGAGAGAGAGAGACTAAGAGAGACAGACAGAGAGTAGGAGAGAGAGAGAGACTAAGAGAGACAGACAGAGAGTAGGAGAGTGAGAGAGAATAAGAGAGACAGACGGAGAGTAGGAGAGAGAGAGAGACTAAGAGAGACAGACAGAGAGTAGGAGAGTGAGACAGACAGAGAGAGACAAGGAGAGAGAGACAGACAGAGAGTAGGAGAGAGAGAGAGAGACTAAGAGAGTAGGAGAGTGAGACAGACAGAAAGAGAGAGAGAGAGACAGACAGAGAGAGAGACAGACGGAGAGAGAGAGTATAGCGGCATGGTGAAGACCCGTTAACACACTGATTGACTCTTGGTCAGTTTGGTTACTGAGTTTTGGTCACAGTGTAGTTTATTAGTCTCGTTATTGTTAGTTGTATTTCAGGATTAGACAATACAAACAGCAGTTAAATCATCACATAGAAGTAAAACTGTTTACTCCCTGCGAGGCCTCTGTTTCTCTGTGGAAATGATCACACTGGTGATTATTTCTGGCGCCTTGGCCCTTGGCTCAAATTAACAATCCCTCATACACATCATGGCCAAAAGTATGTGGACACCTGACCGTCACACCCATGTGTTGGCACAAACTTGGAAGCACGCAGCAATTTCTCTTCCCTGGAACCAAGAGGCCCAAACGTGTTCCAGCATGACCATGCACCTGTGCATAAAGCGAGCTCCATGAAGACATGGTGTGTTAAGGTTGGAATGGAAGAGCTCGTGTTTCCTGCACAGAGCTCCAACCTCAACCCCTCTGAACACCTTCAGAGCACCAGCTGTGCTCCAGACCTCCTATTCTGACATCAGTGCCAGCTGCATTAATGTTCTTGTGGCTGAATGGACACAAGTCTCAACAGCCATGCTCTAATATCTAGTGGAAAACCTTCCCAGAAGGCTGAATAGCAGATGCCTTGTAACAGAAACGTGTTTTCTGCCATCTTCTACAAAGCATGTCCAGAGTCAGAACCTTTTTTTGTTTGAACTTCAGAAACATGCAAAATGGGCCAGCCTTATGAATGATTCAGTATATTTTAAAACACATCTATCAGTGATTTAAGTTTGCACTTATCATTACTGCAGTGAGCAAAGCAAAATGCTGATGATCTGTAGGTGCACTAGGGGTCTGTTACACACTCTGGGAAAGTACGCAAACTCAACGGCAAGTCGAAGCAAGTCTTTACTTACATGCCTTATGCATGCTCTTGAGTCCTTAAGTTGTAAATGGCCCATAATCAAGGAGGCAAAAAAGTAAAGGTGGTAGTGGAATGGAGACTCTATCAGCCAATGAAATGCCTCTATCAGCACTGTGGGAAATACAATATTTGGATGCACACCAATGCTACATGCATAAACCAGGAACACCCCTTGTGGAGACCCTTGCATCATTGCACACATGGGCTTGCATAGATGTAAGATGTAACATGCCTGATACTTATACTCACCGCTCACTTTAACAGGAACTGGGAAAAATGTGATGTTTACACAGATTTACAGAATCTCCTGGAATCATCACACACAACAATCTCTAGAATGTCCACAGAATGGTATAAAAAAAAAAACATCCAGTGAGGAGAAGGTCTGCAGGCTGAAACACCTTGCTGATGAGAAAGATCAGAGGAGAATAACTTGACTGGTTTGACCTGACAGGAAGTCAATAGTAACATACTGTATGTAATCACGCTTTACAACCACGGTGATTAGAAAAGCATCTACAACAGAAGAAGACTACATCAGGTTCTACTCATCTCAGCCAGGAACAAGAATCCGAGGCTATCCAGGGGCACCATTGATATGTATATTGCCAAAAGTATTCACTCACCCATCCAAATGATTGAATTCATGTGTTCCAATCACTTCCATGGCCACAGGTGTATAAAATCAAGCACCTAGGCATGCAGACTGCTTCTA
>JAOUQY010000009.1:8141561-8152697 GCA_028566355.1 Doras micropoeus | reverse complement strand
GTTTCTGTAGATGTTCTCTGCAAGTCTGGTTTCCTCCCACCACCAAAATAATCATCATAACCTTGACCAGGATGAAACAGTTACTGAAGATACATTTATTAATTAATCTTTTGTGAAAGAGTGCCTCTGTGTGAAAATGCCCCAGAAACCAAGAAATACTAGTGTGCACACAATAATCAATTCAGTATTCGTAGGAATATCTTGTACAAATTCCCAGTGTTAATTCAGCACACGGGGGTTTGGTATTTGGTGTATTGTTCTAAATGTGAAACATATAGCATGTAGAGGTTTTCTGTAGGTTTTCAGTGAATTATACTGACAAGCTCGAGCCTATTTCACTTATTTTAAAAGTATTTTGCTGTTGCAGTGTTAATTGGTGAGTGATGATCCAGCACAGAACAGCATAATGAGGTCATGCTGAAGTTTCAGTGAGAAAGAGAAATTTTAAGACACGTCGAAATAGACAGAAATTAAAAATTCATTTCAATTGCTTTCTCGAGATTCTGAAACAAAGGATGGCACATAATAATTGGGACCTCTCAGCAGCGCCTTTCTGCACTACGCAGTGCTTATTTATTTATTTATTTATTTATTTGTTTATTTATAGGTTGGAAAGGTTTTTTTGTATGCATCACAGCAGTGTTTTTGCTGTTATGACATGTTCCTTGACATTACAACACAAATGCTTTATGTGCTTGCTTTTACCTTAGCCACCTCCCAAGAAGGAGAAGAAATACCTCACAGGATCATTATTCTGCTGTTTAGTGAAGAGCTGAAGAGCTTACTCTGACAGTAAGTTGTGCAGGGATTGTTAGGAACACTCAGACCCGGGGAGCTGTCGTATGTCAACTTGGGTTAAAGCCACACTGGGGCAATATTGGTGCGAAAGACTGATAAGACAGTCCGAGCTCCCACTGTTCCACCCATCCACTGATCAGCAGTGATTTTTGGGTTTGTAGAACACTGGAAAAAATAGGGATTCAGTTATAAAAAGGTTTAAAGGAGAGGAAAATTGTTTAGCTGTAAATAAATGACCACCTATTAGTGAGCCTGTCCTGGCCCAAAAGAATTGTGGTCCTGCTCTGAATTGATTTGTTCCCTTAAAAAAACCCTTAAATTAGTCCTTCATTTTTGGTCTTTCTAGAAACCTATTAAAAATATTCACTGTATGTATTTTAGAGTGCTTTCACACCTATTAGCACATTTGCTGAGTCAAAACATAATTGATACTCTTGGTTCATTTCCTACTTGTTTTAGTTTAGTTTCACAGTGATTATAGTTATACAAACCAAAAAGCAAGTAAATGATTGGCTGAGGGGTGTATAGTGCTGAAAATATACTTAAAACTCATAAATATGTATGTTATATAAGTTTGCATAGAAATCACAAAAATCAGCAAGGCATAGAGAACACTGCCATCAATAGGTTACTAGACAATTATAGAAATAACTAGTTTAAAATCATTTGTAAATGCTTTCAACATTTGTTTTCTCTTCTTGTTCATTGGTCCCAATATCTAGAATATATAGCATGTCTGCAGTGTTACAGCTCTACAGTCTTTAGGCTCTGTTTGTGCCTCATGGTTCATCCTGTAACCCTAAAAAAAATGATATGTCTAGTTCACTTCATGCATTTGGGTTGATTCAGGATTCATATACAGTATTCTGAGTATAATTAGCTGATTATCCAAGCTGCAGTGTATGTAGGATGATCTTATCTCATATGTCTTGTCTCTAGGCTCAGATCCTTCCAGAAGGCCAAATGGAGCAGGATGTGGAGAGCCCCGCCACGGTGAGACAGCCCCGGCTGCCCAAGCAGGTACGGGACGACGTGCCAAAGCAGCTTCAGGACAGCGATCGAGCCAAGCGCAAGATCCAGCGCTATGTACGCAAGGATGGCAAGTGCAACGTGCATCACGGCAACGTCCGCGAGACCTACCGCTACCTCACAGACATCTTCACCACGCTAGTGGACCTGAAGTGGCGGTTCAATCTCTTCATTTTCGTGCTGGTCTACACAGTTACGTGGCTCTTCTTTGGCCTCATGTGGTGGCTGATTGCCTATGCGCGAGGGGACCTGGAGCACATAGGTGACGATACATGGACACCATGTGTCAACAATCTGGAGGGTTTCGTCTCGGCCTTCCTGTTCTCCATTGAAACTGAAACAACTATTGGATATGGGTACCGGGTGATCACAGATAAATGTCCAGAGGGCATCGTGCTCCTACTAGTGCAGTCAGTGCTGGGCTCCATTGTGAATGCCTTCATGGTGGGCTGCATGTTTGTGAAGATCTCACAGCCTAAGAAGCGTGCAGAGACACTGGTGTTCTCCACCAGCGCTGTCATCTCAATGCGTGACGGGCGCCTCTGTCTGATGTTCCGCGTCGGTGACCTGAGGAACTCACATATCGTTGAGGCCTCAATCCGAGCCAAGCTGATCAAGTCCAAACAGACCAAGGAGGGGGAGTTTATTCCCCTCAACCAAACAGACATGAATGTGGGCTATGACACAGGAGATGACCGCTTATTCCTTGTGTCCCCACTCATTATCTGCCACGAGATCAACCAGCATAGCCCCTTCTGGGAGATCTCCAAAGCCAGCCTAGCTAAGGAGGAGCTGGAGATTGTTGTGATTCTGGAAGGCATGGTGGAAGCCACAGGTAGGAACACACACATTTCTTTAGTGAATCATAATGTTCAAAGGGAAAAAAATAGCTTTTCTGAGTTCATATGAAAAGACCTCTCTCTCTCTCTATATATATATATATAAAGGTTAGAAAATGTGCATCTGGAAGTATGTTTTGTGCCTGGTGTATTTTATTGAAAATCCAGTATAATGCTTGTCAGCTGTGGGTCCAAGGACTATTGAAGGCCTGTGTGTGAGGTCAGAATGTCTAACTGGGGAGTGAAAATGAGATGATCTTTCATTAGCAACAGAATAAAATCCGTCTGGCTGGCAGGGATGGTGTGTTGCAGAGAACCACTCTCTGCAGACAGAGATTCTGCTGATTAGATGGAGAGGAAAGTCAGTGCCATTAATAGAGAGGAAAATACATCATGCCACATCATATACATAACAGAGCTTCAAAACATACGCTCACTTACTCACTCACTTCCTCACAAATCAAAGTCTTCAAGAGTATCGGGTGTGATGTAAATTAAATCAAATTAAGTTTATGCTTTCCATCTAGTCTTGACACGTATTTTCAGAATGACTAAGTTAATTTATGCAGAGCTTTCATGTGTTTATTTACAAATACAAGAAAAAGCACTGTACCTGAACTCTTTACCTAATTCTTTTTCTGAAATCAATTTCACTCAACTCATGCAAGATGAACAAAGAGAAAAATAGGCCAGTGGTGAGGAACAGTGGTAATCAACAAGAAACCTGAACACAACGATGTTGCATGTGCTAGGACAAACAGCTCGTATCCAAATCTCCAATCGAATGTTCTAGTGCTTATTTTTATCACAGTCAATTATGTACTTTGTGAACTGTTGTCACTAATTGGTGTATGCAATAACAGAACAACATTTCCTATGTGCCTAAAATCAAATTTGTTGTAGCTGTCAGTGCTTGTAATAATAACAAATGAAAATATATTTTTTTCGTATAATTCAGAATTTTTACCTTTGAAAAGGGAGACCGCACTACAAAGTCTGTGAAAGACTGTCATCTAAATTGAGATAAACCAGATAAAAATCCATAGTAATAATAGCATGGATGTTAGAATCCTGTGTTAGTTGTTTCATGATTTTCCTTGGCTGGTCTGATTGAAAATGTAAGTTTTTCCTGGGAGGAAAGAAATTACCTGTCAAAAATCTATGCATGTATGAAAAGTAGGGAAAAAATGTTTTTTTTTCACGATTAATTACAGTGCATCCTGAAAGTGTTCACAGCTCTTCACTTTTTCCACATTTTGTTATGTTACAACCTTATTCCAAAATGGATTAAATTCATTTTTTCCCTCAATAACCCATAATGACTTTCAATGCTCAATACTTTGTTGAAGAACCTTTGGCAGCAATTACAGCCTCAAGTCTTTTTGAGTATGATGCTACAAGGTTGGAACACCTATTTTTGGGCAATTTCTGCCATTCTTCTTGCAGAACCTCTAAAACTCCATCAGGGTGGATGGGGAGCATCGGTGCACAGCCATTTTCAGATCTCTCCAAAGATGTTCAATCGGATTCAAGTCTGGGCTCTGGCTGGGCCGCTCAAGAACATTCACAGAGTTGTCCCGAAGCAACTCCTTTGTGATCTTTGCTGCATGCTTAGAGTCATTGATCCTGTTGGAAGATGAAACTTCGCCCCAGTCTGAGGTCCAGAGGGCTCTGGAACAGGTTATCATCAAGGATGTCTCTGTACATTGCTGCATTAATCTTTCCCTCAACCCTGACTAGTCTCCCAGTTCCTGCTCCCGAAAAACATCCCCACAGCATGATGCCTCACCAACATGCTTCACTGTAGGGACAGTGTTGGCCCGGTGATGAGCATTGCCTGGTTTCCTCCAGACATGACACTTGGCATTCAGGCCAAAGTGTTCAACCTTTGTTTCATCAGACCAGAGAATTTTGTTTCTCATGGTGCCTTTTTGGCAAACTTCAGGGGGGCTTTCATGTGCCTTTTACTGAGGAGTGGCTTAAGTCAGGCCAATCTACCATACAGGCCTGACTGGTGGAGTGCTGCAGAAATGGTTGTCCTTCTGGAAGGTTCTTCTCTCTCCACAGAGCAACACTGGAGCTCTGTCAGAGTGACCTTCAGGTTTTGGTCACCTCCCTGACTGCCAGGTGATGAGCATTGCCTGGTTTCCTCCAGACATGACACTTGGCATTCAGGCCAAAGTGTTTAACCTTTGTTTCATCAGACCAGAGAATTTTGTTTCTCATGGTGCCTTTTTGGCAAACTTCAAGGGGGCTTTCATTTCTTGGGGGCAGTCATGGTCTTGTGGTCTTGTGTCTGCCCCGTGATCGGAAGGTCCCAGGTTCGATTCCCGTGCGGAATGCGGAGGTCCAATTTCACTGTGTGCAAGCACAAGTGACAAAAAATGTCTGACTTTCACTTTCACTTCACTTCACTGACTAAGGCCCTTCTACCTCGACTGCTCAGATTGGCCCGGCGGCCAGCTCTAGGAAGAGTCCTGGTGGTTCCAAACTTCTTCCATTTATGGTTTATGGAGTCCATTGTGCTCATTGGGACCTTCAGTGCTGCAGAACTTCAATGCTGTACCCTTCCCCAGATCTGTGTTTTCAATACAATCCTGTCTCGGAGATCTACAAACAAATTCTTGGACTTCATGGCTTGGTTTGTGTTCTGACATGTACTGCCAACTATGGGACCTTATATAGACAGATGTGTGCCTTTCCAAATCATGTCCAATCAACTGGATTTACCACAGCTGGACTCCAGTCAAGTTGTCAAAACATCTGAAGGATGATCGATGGAAACAGGATGTACCTGAGCTCAATTTTGAGGCTGTAATACCTATGTACATGTGATTTTTTTTTTTTTTTTTATAAATTTGCAAAAAACTTTTTTCACTTTGTCATTATGGGTTATTGTGTGTAGAATTTTGAGGGGAAAATGAATGTAGTCCATTTTGGAATATGGCTGTGGAATGTGCCTTATGTGGAAAAAGTGAAGTGCTGTGAATAGTTTCCGGATGCACTGTATTTGTAAATTGCACAAAGTAAATATTATAATTAAAGCCTGATTTGTCGGCATTTCCACTGTGAAAATTGTGAATTATACTACAACCCCATTTCCAGAAAAGTTGGGACATGTTCTAAAAATGCATTAAAAACTGAAATCTGTAATTTCTTAATTCACTTGAAGCTTTGTTTAACAGATAAAAGGACAAAGAAAAGATTTTTCAAGTTTAAATATAAACAAATTTAGAAACAAATTAGAAACTGATGGCTGCAACATACTCAAAAAAGTTGGGACAGAGGCAAAATAAGATTAGTAATACAAGTAAAACTGTTCTGGAAGGTTCCAAAATTAGAATTTAACTGGTAACAGATGAGGTCATCATGATTGACTATAAAAGGAGCATCCACCAAAGGCTTAGTCTTTGCAAGCAATGATGGGTCGTGGTTCACCGCTTTGTGCCAATCTTCATGAGAGACAATTGTCAGTCACATACAATGTTTCTCAGTGCCAGATTGCAAAGAATATAGGTCTTTAACCATCTACAGTTCATAAGATCATGAAAAGTCTCAGGGATTTGCTACCATGATGGACATAGCCACATAGGTTTGAGAGTACTTTGGAAAATCATTGTCACTTAACACAGTCCACCGCTGCATCAAGAAATGCAACCTGAAACTGTATTATACAAATAGGGAGCCATAATTTTGTGAATAAACATGGGAGAGTTCTCTGGGTCCATGTTTCAGCTTGTTTTTGGGAAAAATGGACATCAGATTTTATGTGCCAAACATGAAAAGACCATCCAGACTGTTACCAATGAAACGTGCAAAAAACTGCAATCTGTCATTGCATGGGGATGCATCAATGCCCATGGCATGGGTGATCTGCATATATGTGAAGCTACCATTAAGGCAGAAGCTTATACTGGTGTTTTGGAGAGACACATACATACAGTCTTTTCCCAGGACAATGCCAGGCTTCATTCTACACAAGTTACAATAGTGTGGCTTCATAGAAATAGAGTGTGCGTGCTTGACTGGCCTGTCTGCAGTCCAGATCTGTCTCCTATTGAAAATGCATGGCACAACTGTTGAGCAGCTCAAGTCTTATACACAGCAAGACTGGGCAAAAACTTACATAGCAGTAACAATTAGTATCTTCAATTCCCAAATGATTAAAAAGTATAATTAAAAGAAAACGTTATGTGACCCAGTTCTTATCCCAGTGCTACAGTATTTTACTTACAAATTTCACTCCACCAGTGCTACTCTGCTCTGTCATTCAAAAAACTAGCTCCCTGTAAACGAAGGTTGATGTTAAACCCAAGCTGTGCTAAGGATAATAAGGTTACTAGCATTACTGGAGTTGCTAATGTTCTAATGTATGAGCATCCACACATTTTGGATTAAAGCCTATAAAAACACATATCTTACAAAGATTACTCATCAGGGAGATGAAGAACGATGTCAACAGCTTGAATGGTTCATCAGTTTTCACCCCACCATATTTGTGGGAGTGGTTAAGGCATGATACAAAATGTCTAAAATGAAAAATAATAAAAATAAAAATAATAAAAATAATCGAGAAATGTCAGTGTGGTGAGTACAGTTTTCACTGGAACAATATGACTAAATCAGGGGCAGCATGCAGGAAGACTTTTCCAGAATCCTACACATGGTCATATATCATTCCAGGGTGGACACAGTTGTCTAAAGAGGAGGATCTGCATTAATCCTCACTCTCCTAGCTCTTGACTTGTAAGGTTGTAGGCAGTTTAGGAGGGACTTTGGAACATGGCCAGAAAAAAAGCAGCAGTGCTTCAAAATGAGAGCAAAAAAATTCTAACCATTGAGTCCAGCCCAGTGCTAGAATAATGTGCTTGTATTCCTCTGAGCCTTTTAAGAGTCTTACCACGTCTTCAGCCAGCAGAAATCTCACAAGGTTTCTTCCACACACTTGATTCAGCTGCAAGATACAACTCGGTTCATTCAAAATTGAGGACCATTCGTTTCATACCACCTCAGGTTACTCTCAGGGCAGCAGAAGCCAGGCTAATTGGAAGCAGGAGCATTTGACCACCTCAGATTTGCAGGGTAATTGTTGCAGATTACTATTTTATGAGGCCCTTACCTAGGCGAGCTGTGCTAGTGCAAGGAATGCAGATGATCCTTCATTAGCCACAAATCCGAGGCCGCAGCTGCCCAAGCCGTGAACCGCAGGTGAGGCAAAGCGGTCCTCCTGGGAGTAAATGATAGAATATGGAATGATCAGCAGTTAAGATGAAACTGCAAGCTCTCTTGGGCATGCTGATTTAAATGTTGTATATTGAAGGTGTTGAGTAAATGAGCTGGAGAAACCTACAGCACTGTGAGCGACGAGGCTGCATGTGGTCCAATTTGAGACAGGAGAGACTGTATAGGGGGTGGACAGCTTGACGTTGTGGAGGCAAAAGTTTGAGGTTGTATGGTATTAGACTTAGTCGTGTGCAATGACATTGTTTGAGGTTGCCTGGGGACATGGTGGTTATTTTAAGGAAAATCTTAGAGGAGGTTAAAGTTTGTTAAGGAGAGTGGAATTTGAGGTTGTGGGAAATTAATTTTAAGGCTGTGGGTTTTGAAGCTTGAGGGCAAGAGTCGTCAACCGGCAGAACACCACAATGTGGTTCAGTGGACTGAACAAAGTACCAAAATAAGTACAACAGCAGAACCAATAAACATATCACATAAGTTGCATTAGTCAGAGATTGGCACCCGAGTCGTGATTAACATGGACTTGAGACTTGACATGAACTTGCAAAAAATGACTTGTGAGCATCTCTGGCATTAGCAACAGCGACTCTATCTTTCTAAACAGTAACCACATCATTTTGTGAAGCAGATCCTCATCCAGTCATATGCAATTATGTAAATTATTGAGCTGAAAGCAGCTAACTGGCCCTGAGACTAGCTACAGGGCTAAAAACATATGGTCAGATTAGCAAACGGGTGGATGGATGTATTCACTCTCCCCCGTGTCAAATACGAAAACGTGTTTCATCTGTGCAGCATTCGTGGCAACATGATGGTTCTTGGTAACATGAAGTGACATTACAAAACAAAACATAACCACTTCAAACTGTCTTCTTTATAGGCATAATGGTTAAGGATTAAAAGGTTAAAAGGTAATTGTTGCGAGTAAGGCTAGACCTTTATGTATCGTACTTGCGTGGGTTGTTAGGAGGGAGAGTTTGAGGTGGTGTGGCAGGAGGGCAGAGTTTCAGCTTCCTATTTTGGGGCAGATGATGTTGCAGTTGCTTGCTTGAGTCAGTGAGGCAAGAGTAATTCAAGTGGGTTACTCCCACAGGATTTAACAACATTCTGCAAAACCACACACACACACATATGCACAGAGAGAGAGAGAGAGAGAGAGAGAGAGAGAGAGAGAGAGAGAGAGAGAGTCAGTCCATAGGGAACATTCAGACAAACCTGTCCTGTGTGTTTTCCAGCGTTTTAGAGGTTATGAATGTATAACCTTCCTGCAGTCTGCAGTGTCCTTTTTATGTGGATGTCTGCGTTTGATTGTAATCTGTCAGAAAAGGAGAGAACAGACACCTGAATTGGAATTTATTATTTATTCTTGATAAAACTGCAAGCATTGTCCTGCCAGATGAGCAGAATCATCGTGCTACACGAGTGGCATGGTAAAGAGCGCTCATGAGAGACGATGCATGTCTAACAGGATTACTGTAACAGTATAATGACTGTAGTCCCGACTATATATCTTACTGTTAATTCGTTTTCAACAGTAACATTAGCTACTGGGGGATTTGGAGGGGGATTTTTTCGAGGACCAAAAGTCTCCACAAGGATAGGAATTTCTGATATTTTTGGTCTTGTGGGGACATTTTGCTGGTCCTCACAAGGAAAGCTTTTTTTTTTTGGTGTAGTTTTTAACGTGAATAAATAATAGAGCCAAAAATTTGCTTTTTTATTATTGAGATTTAGGTCAGGGGTATGGTATTGGGTTAGGGTTAGGATTAATTAGCTGCAATAATAATTATTTCAATGGTAAATCCTCACAAGTACAGCAAGAAATATGTGTTGGTGTATCTGCGCGTATGAGTGCATGTGTGTGTTTTGCCGACTCTAGACTTTTCATTCCAAGCTGCTGCTCCTGTGTGTCCTTGTAGCTGTTTTTAGACTTCATGGACAGCTGTCACGCTTGAGTCAGTCCTCTACTTTTGTCCTCCCCTTTGTCTGCTCTCTCTCTCTCTCTCTCTCTCTCTCTCTCTCTCTCTTAGATTTTAACAACATTCTGCAAACCATACACACACACACACAGCTAAAATGCTGATTATACTGGATTTACTGAGGGAAACACTATGACAAAGGCCTCAGTGATCAGCCCTAAGCTTGCTTTTACACAGTTTTCATAAATGATGGCAAAATAATGATCTTTATTGCAGGTGTATTTTTAGAGCTCATTATGCTACCCATGTCGGAAAAACCCAACCGATACATTCATTAATCAAGAACTAAGATGATCCTCTTTGCTCCAGAGCTTTTATGCAGCATGTCGATCACCACAAGCACTTGACTGGGGAACTAAATAAAGGCTGAACATGATGGATTTTTGCATCTTTGGTTGGAACAATCAGTCGAAATTTCTGCTTTTCCAGCAACTGTGATTCTATTTTGAGTGGTTTGTGAGAGTGGTTGCTATAGAGATGGTGTTAAGAGAGAGAGAGAGAGAGAGAGAGAGAGAGAGAGAGAGAATGTATGTGTGTGTGTGTGTGTGTGTGTGTGTGTGTGTGTGTGTGTGAGAGAGAGTGGCAGGAAAACCCACTGATGTTACACAAGTCTGTTATCTAAACAGCACCATCATACACATCACTATTATTATTATTATTATTATTATTATTATTATACAAACCTAAACACATTACTAATCGATATGAATATGAGAGAAGGCTTTCTTTCTCTTTCACATTTGTGAGATGACAAATATTTAATATTTTCCTCTTAAGTGATACTACACGGCTCTATCTTGGCAGTCTTTGTGTATAAAACCATTTCTTTCTTTCTTTTCAAATGGCTAACATTGCGTAGTGCCATGTAACACCACAGATCACAACACAGCTCAGTTGCTGGGCCTTAAAAGACCATCAGTGCGATGGTTTCTGACAAATGTGAAATAGTTCCCCTAAACAGATGATTTCCACGGCAGCTGACGGATCTCTGGGGAAAATAAACCCTAAAATGTCTTCAATTCTGAAAGATTCAATATGGTTCCTTTGTACTATTTGTGAAGAAGTGTGAGTGAGTGTGAGAAGTGTGAGCTTTAGCTTATAGACATGGTTGTTAGAGCAGAAGATAAATGCTGACCAGGAATATCTGGAATATCACTCATTTCTTTTGCTTTATGAACAATATACAGGGGTTAGACAATGAAACTGAAACACCTGTCATTTTAGACCACAATAATTTATTAGTATGGTGTAGG
>JAOUQY010000009.1:8091259-8106854 GCA_028566355.1 Doras micropoeus | reverse complement strand
TCCAATTTAGCCATGAAACCTCCCACACTAAAATGACAGGTGTTTCAGTTTCATTGTCTAACCCCTGTAAGTGAATTGGAAATGCAACATTTCCCGTGACTGTGTTCGACATTCAACTCGTACTGATGAAATCTGTGCATTGATATAACCGTGTTCCTGGCATGAACAGCCATAGATGCTGATGCGACGTTAAATTGAGTTGAGTTCATTTGAAAATGAAGCATTCAGCCAGATGATCAAATCCATCAAATAAACTGGCGAATTCCTTTTTGACAAGCTGCAAACTATTGTTATTAAAAAGCTAACTAAATCATTATTACAGGCTGTAAGTAGAAAACTAGAGCAGTTGTGGCCTGTAATATGAGGTGTGAGACTCCAGACACTTGACAAGTAGGCCACCTAGTGGTTCATTTGGAAACCAAACTCTGTCACGGTGAAAAGCATCCAGTAAGACTGTAAGCTATGATCTGTGGTATTTTTTCTCCAGTTTCATGTTCAGTAACAGTACAAACCTGTAGCCTATAATATGCGCTGTATAGGCTACAGTAAGCTATCTTGTGTGTTGCCTCCCCATTGGATATTTTATAGCCCTAGTGGAAATTCAGCCTGGTGTTGTGGTGAACTTTGGTCACATTTCAATAATGGAGTTGTGTCTAATTATGATTAGTTGTAAATGTTTATGAAGACCACTTTTTTTTTTACACGTAATATCTTATTGAATAGGGTACCAAGCGGCTTCTTCAGCCACTGACCTTGATGGCGGTCAAACACCGACTCTGTGTCTGTTGTCTCTCCACTCCTGTTTTCTTCTACCCCTTTTGTTTTCATTTGCCTCGTCCTTTATAGATGTAGAGCAAAAACGAAGGATGTTGGAAAGCACTCCAGGATAGAGTGTGTATCTAGCACCTGTGCTCCATTAAGCTCCTCTCTAGGCCTACTCTCTACCTGAAGAGCTCATCCTCATTGCAAACATTCACAGCAGTGTAGAAGCAGTATCTGACTGAACAGCCAGGCTACACCGCTGTTCCTGAAACTCCACTGCCCTTCACCATTTCTCCTCATCGCCTGGTTCAGGGCTTTTTCTTTACTTCATCAGCTCGTGCTTTGTTTCAGTTTATTTGACCTACTTCAGATGGGCAGAAGAACCAAGCCACCATAACGGTAAGATTCAAGAGCAGAAGGGATCCAAAGGTATTTTTTTTTTAAAGGTGCCCACATTTAGCAGAAGTCCAGCAGCGTAAGCAGATGGGACTGGCTACTGATGTGAAAAATCCAGCTTGTTCAGTCCTGTGCTGGCTAGTTCATTTCCAGCATCCTTATTCATTTCCTAAACTGATCAATAACTGTTTGATTTTGTAATTGCCTTATGGTTATTTTCTTTAACACAACCTTTCTAGGATATTGGACCACTGTTGGCTTGCTACATTCTAATGAAATTTCATACATTATATCATTTTGCTAACTAGTCAGCAAGGTGTTTCTGTGTAGGTTGTGTTAACACTAGGGTCTTGTTAGGAGGCTGAAGTGACTGGAGGCGTCCTGGAGGCTTTGCTGATCTGCACATTTTCCCCCCAACACACTTGAGCCACTTTATGGACGGCTAGATGAACAAGACGTAAAGGAACTTTGTAGAAACTTGTAGAGCCTCCAGAACCGGAGATGAGTGTGTCCACTTTGTTCTGATTCACCAGCGTTATATCATTCATAATGTTATTAGGGACAGAAAAAAAAAATACTACTGTTATAAGAAAATACTAACGAGCCATGAGTTGGAGTCTCGGAACAGGCTAGGCACAAATCCATTTCAGCACTTTCACCACAGGCAGTGAATACACACCATCGAGGCTAAACCTGACCCCTGACCCTTTTTGCTTACCAATGCTGCTGCAAAGACCACCAGAAGAAAAATGAAAAAGTGCATCTAGAAGTTAGACACAATACAAAAACAAGAGACAAGCAAAAGTTAAGCAACTTTTTTATGTCATACATAAGACCGCTTGAATATAGTACAAAGGGTTTGTCCATTTTTGCCTCTCAGTAACATTTTACTTTACACAGAAAGTCCTGATCGTACAATCTGTGGATAAAAGGTACTTATCCTTCTGTCATGCTGTTCAGCTCTGCAGTGCACACCAGATGTCCTGGAACCAAAGGGAGGAGAAGTGGAGACTCTAAAGTGGGCGTGGAGGCCTGGGGGCCGGGGATCGGGGCAGGGAGGGGAAAGCCGCAGTGGGGCTTTGCGCTCGTCCTGGGGCAGTCGCAGTTATGGGACTCGGAGTGAAGAGCCGATGTTTATCGAGGATGCACGGTTTCGGACTGTTGAAAAAAAAAAACCGCTGTGCACTTTGCTACATGCACCTCCAGCAATAGCCTACATTCAGTTTTCACATGGACCCATTTATTGAAGCGTGTGCCAAATTAACACAACAAAAATATTTCCTGTACTAGGCATACATAATCTCTTATGTATACGAATATATGAAAACACTGCCGTCATTCGGATTTGTAGACACACATCCACACACTATACCCTGTCTATTATATTTAAGGTATGAAGATCTACTCTCCTGTTAGATTTAAACCCTAGAGTTTTGCATTTGTACTGGCATTGTCAACTACTTTGGGCTGGAAGCACTGATACCCATTTGACTACCACAGAGTTCCACTGCATGGTCACCAAGCTGACTTAAATGTACTCAAAATACCATTAGGAAAAAAGTAGTGAGTTCTAAACTTCCTTTATTTAAAAAAATATAAATATGTACATAAATTCTATTTCAGCTATTAAAATGGGGTCACAAAGTAAACACCTGAAGCCTGGGTTTTTCATGGACTCCTCCCATTAGCTGTCCTTTGCTGCTGGCCAAGAACAAGAACCCTATAGTACCATTTACCTTGTATTTATAGGCATCAATCACACTCACGTGGAGAGAGCAAGAGAGGGAGCGTGAAAGCAGGATGGGGGATGAAGAGACCTTCAGCGAAAGTGTGAAAAAAGAAAAAAGAAGTAAGAGCGATAGGGAGACGACTTTAGTAGACCAGGCTGTGCTCACACGCACCAACCCCAGCTCCCGGAGCCCGATCTGGAACGAGGCTTTCATCTGAGCTTGTAAAGGTTGGATCTGAACTCACACATTGCTTGCTGAGCAGGCAGGGGCTGCGCATTTTGCTTGGTGCACTTTCTGCACAGTTTGTTCATGAGAGCATGGTGCTGTACACTTAAGGCAGTGGAACCCAGATAACGAGGCACCTTAGAAATAGGTGTCTAACTGGATTGCGCAGTGCACCGCTTCTCCTTGTCCTCACGTTGAGTTGCTCAGTGGCCACCCTGGAGCTCTGGAACCCACAGAGCAGCCAACGGCACAGGCATAGACCCTCCCTCCACCTCACAGAATGAAGCAAAACTAAAATCTACAACACAAGAGTTGTGTTTCAGTTGTTTTACATTGTTTTCCTGTTTCAAAAAGGAAAAAAAAATGGATACTGTTCGGGATCCAGCTCTCAGTAAATATGCCGCATTAACAACAGTTCCAGTTTCGATAAAGCAATAGATACAGCCATTTTACTGACATTTAAAAAAAATCTGATACACCTTGTTTCAAAGTGCACAACTGCTACATTATTGGTTACAGACATCTATGTGCTATAAAAAAACTGCTTTGGTACAATAAATTATCAAAAGGGAAAATAAACTTTCCTAAAATTCACAGCATAATTGTGAGGCAAAAATAAGCAGTCACACAAACATCTGCATGTTAAGATTTCCAGGGTGAAAAAAAAAAATGTGCAGAGGCTCCAAAGTAAATTACATGCTGAAAATCAAGAAAATTAAAATGAAGCAAAGAAGAGAAAGCAAGAAAAAAAAAAGCAGTAAGGGACACGTTAGTATCTGTTTCCATTCAACTTGCAATACTATTTCTGTGAATTCACAAGGCCAGCAAAAACAAAAGAAAACAAAAAAAAGAAAAGAAAAAAGGAGACTCCCAAATAGTAGATTTCTAGTTAAGGAAGGCCTCGAATAACCATTCTCATACTCTATCGTGTGTAAAGACTTGTGTGTATTCCGGATTTTAAAAAATACAGGAAAGCTATTTTCCCCAGTTTAAGGGTAAATGTCCAGCTTCTCTTCATTCAGTGCGTGATAAGGCCATTTTTCAAACGTGCTGTCCACCGCTGCCCAGTACCAGGCTCCTGCCCGCTCCACTGCCCACTCTAGAGCTCGTCACCAAACAGATACACCAGCAAACACTGCTGCTCTGGGACACACACAGCCCGGGAGCGAGCCGCAAAACTGCACCCTCTATGGGAGAGACACCCCACACTCTTCCTTTTAAAGGTGACACTCGCAAGACTGCGCCCTCTGCACAGCATGCCTGCTCTCTCTACTGCTGCTTCTCTGCTAAACTCACAAACAAGCCTGCTGAAAAAAGGAAACAAATGGAAAAAATGGCAGTTGAAAGAGTAACCGTTGGTGAAGACTTTTGTTTTGTTTTTAAAACACATTGTATTTCTGGTGACTACAGGTAGAGAAACGTCCCTCTCCAAGACCACTGGACCTTCTCCCAGACCTTAAATGGAAACCTAATTTCACGGCTGCCAGAAAGGTGCATATGTTAATACTCTATTTAAAAAGAGCTGAGTGAAAAGGAATAAATGTATGATTATATCATTTTTTAATAATAAAATGAAATTCAGCTGAAAAATGTTCCAAGCCAAAAAAAACGGTAACTGACTGAAACAGAGGCCTCCAGCAAGTGAGCAGAGAGGAGTTTTGAGCGCACATGCGGCATCAGTCGTCATCTCCCTTCTCTTTTACAGCAGCTTTTTAATCTCTATGCACTTTTTCTGGGGAAGAAAAAAAAACCAAAAAAAAAAAAAAAAAAAAAAAAAAAAAAAAAAAAAAACACCAGCGTTTTTTTTCTTTCTTTTTTTTTTTTTTAAGAAACCACACACACAGAGGGGGGGGAAAGCTGTCCTCTCAGTGTAGTCAGGAGCTGGCCACCGAGCTCTGCTGCACGCACACACCAGCCATGGGCGAGTCTTCACGGTCCAGGCCCTGGCGCAGGCCCATATGAGTCTCGGCTATGTAGCCCGAGTTCGTAGTGAGTGGGTATGCGGTGTGTCCGGCCGTGCCCGTTTCCTGGCGTGGGTTGGAAAAGGCATGCCCGTAGCCTAGGCCCAGAGGCAGTGGGCGACTCTGGTAGGCCTGATGGGGATGGTGATGGTGGTGGTTGCCTGTAGACGACGAGGACGTAGATGAGGACGAGGCCGAGGAAGACAGCGAGGTCATGGACAAGTGGCCATGCGACACCTCCATGGAGTCCTGCGTGGAGGCGCCGCTGTGTGAGGGCGAGTAGATGCGAGGGCGTGGGCGTGCCGGGCCTTGCCCGTGCTGGCCGTGATGGGCATGGGGATGGTGGTGATGGTGATGAGAGCTGTGTGGGTGGAGGGGTTTGGGCTGGTGGGGAGGCAAGTGGAACGTGGTCTCTTGGACTGGATGAGTCTCTCCGGCTGCCTGCTGGAGCCCGTCCCCTCCCACCCAACCCAGGGAGGGCCCGAACGCCTGCCTTGCCTGAGACACAGCAAATGACAAATTGGAGCATCAAGAGAAAACTGAAACTGGTCAAACAGCATGGAGGCCTTTAATCCGACATGATAATCAAATAATTATGCATGCTTCTGTCTGTCTCTTAATATCTGTTTACAAGATTTTAAAGGCATTTTAAACACCAGTTAAGTTACTTTTACTAGACTCAATATTAAGTCATTAATAGGCATCAATTGATTTTACATCCATAACGAGAGTCTGCATTGATTATTGATCATGATTACTGAGGCTGAGTAAGAAGTGTGTGCTGGCATGTTTGTACCTGAGGGCAGAGGTTGTGGCACTCCATTCCTACTGCAGCACTGAAATGGCCTCCACTTAGCCGATGCTGATGGGTGGGATCAGAGCGGGCACGCCCACTGGTGCTCGTTCCAGAAGAACCTCCTGCACATTAAACAAAAACACTTCACTTTGCTTAACATGAAATCCACGACAAATCAGATAATGCATCTAAAAATGAGATACTGTTGGATGCGCTTTCAGCTCGAGAAACAGAGACTGGCAAGGCACTAGAGGCCGTCAGTTACACATGGATCCTGTTGCATGCTTTACAGGTTAGACAATACATCCTAGTTTTTGACTCGCTGAAGTCTTCAAACACACTAGAGTGACAAAATGATGTTACTGTCAGAGTCAGTGTCAAAGAAGTACGATAGCACACAGACACTAACAGTAGAATACACTGTCAGTAAGTCAACTGCGGGAGTTGTCAAATCAGACAATGACAGCAAAAAAGCAACAGTGTTGGATAGAGATATGAAACAGAAGAATCAGACACAAGCAGGAAAGGCACGAGTCCATGACAGTAAACAGAAATGTATAGAGTGCCACTGTCTTGTTAGGCTACACAGGATTTTTGTCCTTGCCCATCTTCCTGGTCAGTGTGTGGGGTCAATGTGCAGGGTCAGCCAATTAGGAGTCAGATTAGACAGTGATACCTCAGATATTGAACCCCTTACTGTTCCAGAAAAGCCTAACCATATGAGCGTGAGGTGTGGTAGTGTACCCGAGCTGGAGGAGGTGCTGGACGTGGTTCCAGAGGATTGAGACTGCTCCAGTGCTGGGCTTGTGGACACACTGCTGCTGGTGTTGGTGCCCTCGTCGGCTGTCTTCTTGAAGAAGCTGTGCTGAAGCGCATAGTATGGCTGGATGCGGCTCTTCGGGTCATAGTCTAGCATCCGCAAGATCAGGTCCTTGAATTTCAGATAGTCAGCAACGGCATGGCCTGACTCTCCCGCTCTCCGGCCGCCTGGCCCCCCGGCCTCCACACCCAGAATATTGTGCAGTTTACGTGAGCCTGCCGGCTTATACTACAAAAAGAGATGAAGTGATCGTAGTGATTATTCAACACACTACCACAAAGTGATACCCCACAGAAACAGCATTCAGAAAAATAAAACGGACTCGTATAATCAGAAGCATCTGTGGGATCAAGAACAGGTCAGAAGTCATTGCACATATTCTTATTTGCTTAAAAGCCTCGGCTGCTACAGAACTCGAAACTGATGAGCCAGGGAAGGTACATCATGATTAGGATTTGTTGTTGGTATGCAATTTTTCTTTAAACATGAGGAAATACTTGATGGGGGAAACGCACCCTTTTCCCATCTTTGGTCTTCTTTGCGCACCACGTGCTATCAGACATCTTCTCAAAGAACTTCCGTGCTTTTGGCGCCTGGTCCAGTATATGACTTGGAGGGACCCCCAAAACTTCCACTATTTTATTCATTTGGTCCACCTGCCAAAGAAATCATACATAAAATTAAATGACAAAATAAACAACATTTCGTTCATTATGAAAAACTGCAAAATGACATTCCTTGCTAATAAATGAAAAAAAAATTTCTTTGTTCTGAAATAATATATTCATATGCCCACGCAAAACTCGCTTAGTCGTTGGAACAGTCCGTAAATGATTATCTAAATCAAATTTCTTTATAAAACATATACAAGATTTTTTTTAGTCAAACGTTCTTGTAAATTACACTCATGGTATGCATGGATTCCACAACAAAATACTTTTAACTACATTGTTCCGGTTTGAGGAATTTGATCAAACTACATATAAAAGCAGCTTCAGAGAGATATTCTCCCATATCTGTGATCGCACAAGTCTTTTAACGATAATGTGTTTCTGGAAAAAAAAACCTGGAAATTTTTAGATGCTAAAATACAAACTGCATGAAACCACATGAATAAAAAATACTATATGAAAAAGCAGTAATGTGAACATAATCCCTTCCGCAGTGTTTACAGACAACGTGCAAATTCTAACAAAGTGTACCTCATTGGCTCCGCTGAACAGAGGCTCTCCGGTGTGCATCTCCACCAGAATGCAGCCCAGTGACCACATGTCTATAGCCAGGTCATACGGCATGCCCAGCAGCACCTCGGGGGAGCGGTAGAAGCGGCTCTGGATATACTGGTATATCTGAGGTTATAGGAGAGGGAAGCAATTCACCGGTTAACTTCAATCAGATCATTTTAAAACTACCACCACTCCCCCAAACTTCTCGCTTTCCTCGGTATCCCATTGTCCGTTCAAGTTTGCGTCTTTAATTCTGATCACTGTTAAGCATGTCAGCACTAGACAAATGCAAACTGGTCAAAATGGAATTAAAAGAAATAACCAGTGCCCATCAGGCGCTGTCCACGCACCCGCTGTCCCAGTTGGCAGGAGCTGCCAAAGTCGACAATCTTGATGGCTGATCGCTTGGGGTTGCAGAGCAGGATGTTCTCCGGCTTGAGGTCACAGTGGATGATGCTGAGCTCAGGCGTGGCCAAGAAGAGCAGTGCCGTGCACAGCTGCTGCGCAAACTTCCGCGTCAGGTTCAGCGATACCCCGCGGAAGTTTGTGTTACGAAGCAGGTCATACAGGTTGTAGGACAGCATCTCGAACACCAGACAGAGGTGATTCCGAAACATGAAGTGACGCTTTAGGTGAACTAAGAAGAGGAGAGAGGATGTTAAAATCATGAGCAGAAATATATATTTCACAGACTTCGAACAGCTGTTTCATTTCTTGACATGGCCAAGACTTGAGACTTTTTATCTGAAGTCTCAAATAACAAAAAAAAAAAACGGTTTATAAAAATATTTCTATTTGGTGACCAAGCCTTTTTCTGCACTAGCACAAATTTTCACCAAACACTAGATGGCCCCATGAGCCATCGAAATGATTAGCCAAGCTGATATTCTTTCTGCCTACAATAAAACAACAGTCAGTGGTTGTATCCAGTACTGTAGTAGTCAGTCACACTTTGTCATCTCAGACTGCATCTTCACAGCAAGGTATAAATGACACCTATAATAAAGACATTTATTACCTATGTAGTACTTCATCTCTGTATCATGCTTGTTCATGAGCTCCAGGAGCCGTACTTCGATCTGTGCTTGGTTCAGAAAAGCCTTTTTATTCTTTATGATCTTAATGGCAACCCACTCCTGCTCCAAGCGGTCATAAGCCTTGACAACCTGCCAGCAGGGGGAGACAAATACCAAAGTCAGTGAAAGTTGGTTCATGACCACGAACAATTTCTGTTCGACAGCGTCCGATATTCTTGATTTTTTAGATGTTTCGATGCTGGAGAAATCTGCATCCGTCAGACCCACCTGTCCAAAGGAGCCTTTGCCTATTAATGAATCAATTTCATAGCGATCCAACCATTTCTCGCCATTTTTAACAATGTAGTCAAAGTTGTCGTCGTCGTAACCGTCGTTGTAGATTTTCCTCTCCTTCTTATTACTAGAGTCTTCCCCTTGGCCCTGTTGATGTCGCCGCTTCTTTTTTGCATAGTAAACCTGAAGATATGGAAATCAGCAACAGATCAATATCTAGATCTTTAACGTTTTTATAGCTTTATTTTTTGTATATTATTAGTTTTAATATATGCCTTTCATAGTCAGGAGAGTAGTGTTGGGGAGTGTCCTCACCTCATTGATGTGTTTGTAAGTTTTGATCAATTCGATGGAGAGCTTTCTTAAGGGGGCTGTGGCCGGATCCCGAAAGCACTGGGGGATCCGCCTTTGTAACATCACCACATCAGCAGTCACCTGATCAAACACACAGATACTTATCATACACTCATTGCTTCATTGGGGGGAAAAAAAAAGGTTAAGGGAAATTAAGGTGAAAATCTGGACGCTGTTAAAATAGGTTAGATTGGATTCTTATAACGATGGATCGGCATCTGCCAAACCTAAACTATTCAGAAAGGAGAAATCATCAGAATTATGGGATGGATAAAGGAAATTTGGCTGTAGAATGGATTAACTGTGGGTGTGTGTAGAATTACAGGATAGCCATTCTATATCGCAGGGTGTGTACAGAATTAGAAACCTGGCCTAAGTGCAGTGAATATGGATCATATTAAGCTGTACATAAATACATTATTGAAGAACCATGCATAGTGGTAGAAGTCTCGTGTGTGTGTGTGTGTGTGTGTGTGTGTGTGGTGCGACTGTGTACCTGGGTGGTGTTGAGCTGCGGGGCCTGTGGGCCGTAGGGCAGCACGGGGGCCGGCGCGTCAGCGCTTGCCTGGTGGCCGTCACTGAATGGCGGGTGAGAATGGGGCATCTGCGCAGCCATCTGCACATCTGCCGCATTGAACGAAAACGAGGGAGCAAGCCGGACAGACGAGGGTTTGCATGCTGAGGTCTCTCCTCCTGTAATGACAGGCAAATTAAGATAGAATCAAGATAATGGAGCCAAGAGGTCAAGTCACCGAAATGATTTTAAGCAATAACAACGGTATTATTGTATTGTAGCACAGTAACACACATTATACGATTATGCCTCACTAACTGGGATATATGCTCAGGCTTTACCACAAGCTTTAACACAGGGCCGAAGAACTCCTGAATGTTTTTGGGTATTCCCTCCTACTCTAATAACCATCCTGACTGCCTATAATTCAGCCCTTCATGACCTGCATCACAGCAGGGAAACCAGAAAAACCATATCTCTCATCACCAACATGGTACAGGCTTATGGCGACCCAAACAAGAGACATAAAGCTCAGTTAGTGCCCTCTTGAGGTAAACTGATGAGGAGGTAGAGGGCCACTAGTGTCATCTCTCATAACTCCTCATCTGAAACAGATCAAAGACGCACTACATCACAGCATAATTGAACACGTTACGTGCCAAATGCCAGGAAGGTCTAATATGTTCCTTCACGAGACGAGTCTGCCTCTGTAACTACAGATCAGGTTACAGGACATCCAAAAAAGCCCAGACCTAAAACAGGAGCATGCGATCATGCTTTTGTCACAAGAATATGCCCAGCATTTGCTTCAGTCCCTCAAAAGCACATCGGATACACGTTTCTATTTATTTTTGTATACACAGGCATGTATGTTTGATACCAGAAACCCTAATAAAACAATCGGAGTGCGAAACGAAGAGTCTGAGACTGAGCTCTGTGAACCGCATGACTTCTGGGAATTTCCCCATAAATGGAACCCAAGTCTTTCCAGACATTTTCTGAAATAACTTTTGTTAATTATGAGCCTTTTATATCTGTATTTTGGATTGTCATTATGCCAAACACTTCACAATACTTGAAGACATCTTTACAAAGGACAATATTTTATACACAAAACCACATCCATATTTACATTTACTAACAAACGGCCAGCAAAACAATAGTGATGCATTCTTTTTTTAAAAAAGAGGGGAAAACCGAGTTTGATACACTTTAAAATGTCAACATTTACATGTTTTATTCCATGTTTAATACCAATATTTACATTTAAAACTAATTTTAGGATCAACATTAGATCAGCCGCATCTGATCAGAAATCGGAAAGGTTATTTACATAATTAAGAACTCGATCTCAGTTGACTTCATGGATGCAGGTAAAATAATTTATTAGACAAAATTCCCCAACTATCAAAACTACCACCAGAGTGAAATTACAAAATTACAAAAAGATAAAAGACCAGACAGAGTAAAAGTCTTTGCAGAGTAAAAATCTGATAAAAGCTCATGTATATTCCAAAAACAAAAGGGAACGTGCTGTTTGGCAAAACGTTTCTTAGCTCATGAACCATAACCAGTGTATTTTTGTAACTCAAGTAACTTTATTGCTTTCTTTATTATTCTTTATTTCCTTCAGAAACAACCGGAGAGAACTAGGCCTATCGGATTCTAGCGTATACACAAAGGCTTTACTTTAATTACTGAAAAGAATCAGAAGACTTCTGCAGATCATGTTTCAGACATTTAAACACTAGTTTAATCCTTACTTTTTTTTTCCCCTTTTCCCCAAAATAGATTCAGCAGTTTTCTAGACTCTTTAATGAACTAATGTTACTGTGATAAGGTTTTACAAAAAAAGCCTAGACTGCACGTAAATCAAGAATCAACATGGGATGTTTGCTTACATAAGACTAAAAGAGTATTGCACATTGCAGTATTGCAACTGGAAAGATGCATAAGTGTGTGTGTGTGTGTGTGTGTGTGTGTGTGTGTGTGTGTGTGTGTATGACTCAGCTGGTTCTCCATCACTCTCCAAACCGAAGAGCTCAACAACAGTACCACAGGATCTATACTTGGAACGAACACACACACCCCCTTCCAGTGGTGTTACAGAACTACACTTCCCATCTCTCCAACACACACAAACACACAAATACACACACACGCCCATAGCTCGAACCATCCTCCAGCATCCCTACAGTATTACATTATTGAAGAACACTGTATCAGACAAACGAGATGGCGTGGCCATACACACGTTAGCACTTAGTCACGTGGCATCCCGAAATGATATTTATCGAACCTCTTTATTAAAGCTTACAGTACATTTTCCTGAACTTGAACATTGTTTAGAAGAGGAAGGACGGCACATAAAGAGGCGTGTGTGTGCCCGAGCCTGTGCCTGCATTTCAGCTGAGCGCACGGGGGACTCGGCAAAGGAATCACGCAACGCAAACAATGAAACAAAACAAGAACTTCACCGACTGCCTGTTGTCGGTTTGAAGCAATCTGATTTCGCCTGCTCCATTTAACATAGCCACACACTCTGGCGTACGTTGTCGAGAGCGGCATTTTGAAACACTGAACGTGTCTGCAGTGAAAGGGAATTGTGCAGATCATTAAGTCCTCATTTATCACCGTCTCTCACCAGGCAGTCACAATGCACCAGAAGCACACTGGCAACCGGCGCCTCTCAACCCCCAGCAACAGTGCCTCATTAGCATAGCCTACCACCAGGAAGACGGCGCGCCATTGGCTGCCGCGCAGGAGTGGGAGCCAATCGGGAAAGCGTATGCAAATAACCCACTTTTGTTGCTAGGGCAAAGCGCCGGCGCACGGACCAATAGGAAAACGGGTAACAGGCATGAAATTGCATTGCACTTTGACACATTTCCCAGCACAGTTTAACACAGTATTTGCTGACAGAAAAGCTCACGGGTTAGGAACCCGGAATCAGTTTCTCCGAGAAAGGAACTCGGGATAGCTGACCCTGGAGACAGGAGCAGAAAATGTGCGGCAGCTGCCAGGAGGGAGCATGGCCTATATTTTTAAACATTTATAGTTGAGGCGTGTGTTTGCCCTAAATAGAGAACTTCCTTCTTCATGCAAAGCTGATTTACTCTCCTGGTAGAAATGACCCCTCTGATCACAAATAAGTAACACTTGCAGTTCTTTTACTAATCAAAAGAGCCATGTCTGGTCTGACAGGCAGCACGGGCTCCAGGAGATTTTTAAATAATGCTCAGGAAGACCAGGCTAAGTCTGCATCTCTGAATGCCTCCACAGCAAACAACGAAGCACACCGAGTGGCACAGATTCGTCTGAACACAAGAAACCTGGCATCGTGTTCCTAACAACTCTCCCCAGCACCAACACACACTTATGATAAAAAAGGCTGGCAAATAAACGCTTCGCTTTGGGCGTACAAAAGAAAACTCTTTCCTAGATTCAATATCGACCCCCGAGGATCCCAGTGTGATTACACAGATCACAATCACACATGGATCCGATCCCATTCTCCAGACACAAACTTGTCATAAAGTCCTTTCACTATCTTTCCGTTGCGTATTTCTCAGTGTCTAATAACAAAGGCGAGGCAAATACGAGCAGATGCTCCTAACAAACCCATCCCGATATTAGCAACCAAGACGCCTTGATGCAGACGGAAAGGGAAAACGGCTAACCTGTATGCATCGTCCTCTGGCAAATCTCATATCATCCTGGCAGAGGAGTCCATCTGCAAACCACAGTCCACTACAACAGAAAAAATACAGAACATTAATAAAATCACAAGATTTCTCCCTAAAAAGGGCCTAAAAGTTATCGCTTACTATTAAAGATGAAAGTTTTAAGACTTACTCAGGTCAAAATTTAAAAAGACAAATACATTTTTTTAAATCCGGGTTACCTGAACCAACTTTGAAGTTGTATATATGGGAGAAAAGCCCCGGTGCCTCAGCAGGGTCTTTCAACGGTCGATGTTCGGATTTCTCTTCAACTTGCACGATCATTGGTGTGGATCTGCAAGGAATATGAAGGGGTCATTTCTTAAACCGGCTAACACATCAAAAAATGTAGTAGTCCTAAGGAATGTTTTAGGAGGAGCGCCAACAAGATGGGCGTTTGTGCACCTGGACAAACGCTAAAAGGATGCCAGGCTGTATGTGCACTTCTGTGCAAATCTAACTTTCTCCACAGCAAACCTGAGTTAGTTAGGGAAGAGTTGTGTTATGCAACACATGTGAGCGTTATGCAATAGACATTAACCCTATATCCCAGTGGGAACAGAACACTGGACAGTTACTCTTTTAAAGGCTTTCTGGGCAAAGTGAAGGTTTGCGTCTCAGAAGGGTTTAGGATGAGATCGTGTGGACGCGGTGAAGGATCAGTAAAGCCATGACTCACACTGATCACTTACAGACCTCCACTTTGATCGTATGCATTGATCCAGATGTAAACAAAAACACAGGGGATCTAACAAGGAGTCTGGTCCTGACGTGCAACAAGGACAAGTCCTATAGTTTCTAAGCTACATTTATTAAACACTAACATCATCATCATCATCATCATGTCATCTTAACTGAGGCTAAGCCCAATTTAAATGGACTACCTGCTGCACGCAGATGGTCAGTTAGCCAAGCAAGAAACATCGCATCCTTCACATTAACACTTAATACACATGCACAAGGAAGTCAACATTTAACTTACTATGTATACACACACACACACACACATATATATATATATACATATATACCTATAAGAGAGGAGCTCTGAAAACACACCGAGACTCGGACAGCAACAGAACGGGCAAGGTTGTAACCGCTAGCCTGCCAGCACCAAACTCAGAACTCCCTTTAACTTGGCCGTGTTACAATCCGATTGCCTGCATTATCCTGCCCCGCTGCCCAGGCGGCTCCAGGACACGGCGGGCTGCAGAAGCGAGCGCTGACCTGCTCCGTGTTTGTGGCTGTAAGCGTCTGAGCGCGTGAGTCAGTCTACCGTGAGTTGCACCGTGTCCAGGAAAGCTGTCACACAGGTAGCATGACTAGCTCCGGCTACAAACCCGCTTCTGCTGCTGCGCTAGCTAACCAACTTAGCCAGGATGCTAAGAGCGCCGCGCTTCAAAAGGCTAACGCAAACAAGCCCGACAAACTTCACGCCTCGGGCGAGCGACCCACAACCGCTGCTATTTTATTATCCCTCCGTTTCCGCCAAGCACGACACTCAGCTCCGTTACACCGAGCCGAGCTGGAACTGTGACTTGCTAAACTGGCTATTTTTTTTGAGCTTGCTAACGTTAGCTAGCTAATGAATGATCCCAACCCGTCGGCCTGGGGGGGGAAATATCTCACATTTAAAATCCCAGATCTGTGCTAATATAAACGCGCGCGACACCGGAGCCTACTTGGGGTGCGCTAAATTGTACCCAATAAAAAAAAAGACACACCAAAAAGAGTAAATGTACTTAAAACAAAAAAAAAAGAAAGGAAAAAAAACGTGTT
>JAOUQY010000009.1:7994537-8006434 GCA_028566355.1 Doras micropoeus | reverse complement strand
GTTCATGCATTTATTCTTTCAAAGGGAAATGCTGGCCACACACACACACACATACAGAGCTGTATCACACGCTCCCTTAGGTGTGCTTAATTTAGTCTTTGGCACAAGTACGCTGGTGCGGCAGTCTGAGAGGTCGCTCCTGGCTCTCCTCGCACTGTTAGCTGCTGATGTTCTTATTAAAAGTTCATTTTGCTTGGCTGAAGGAGCACAGAGAGCCGTCTGGGCCTCTCATGCACCCTTGTCGCCTCTTGATTTGTAAAGCAGCGGCGCTCGTCACGATCCAGCGCTCGGGGTTCTCTGGTGGTCCTGCCAAACAGCGCAAGCTCTCAATTATCCATGGCGCTCAGCTCCACAGCCTAACCGGCCTACACTGCCTCGGGGTCAGGATCCTACCGCCTGCACCACACACCCCGCTCCCAGACACAGGAAAAATCTGTTTGTCTCTGTCTGACTGTCTTTCTTTGTCTCTAATTCCATATCTTTTAACAAATAAGTAGGATGGGGATTCAGTTAAATAGCACCATATTGTTTTTCCAGCATTATCCCTTGGCCCTTTTTTCAGAACCTGCAAGTTGTCCTAAATCCAGCATGCATTCCTTTTGTGTAGTTGATAGTTGAAGGATTTTTCGGAAATCGGGTCATGCGCCAAGAGTGGCTTAAAGTGTTTTTTTTTTTCTTCTTTTTTTTTGATGTTACAGCCACCCATGTCTCATGTTTTTGTTGCTTTTTCCTTGTGCTGGTGGCACATGATGGAAGCTTTTTGGCTGTCGGGCTCTTACAATATGTCCAGTTTAATTAGCGTGAGTTTGAGCGAAGAAATTCCTAAGTCTACAAATTAGCATTTGGTTTCCTGCACCTTCTGCCTTGGCCACCTTTAAATCTCCATTTCTCATAAATACCTATTTGTCTGCAATGATGGCTAAATGTAATAGTACTATGAGGTAAAATTCCAAGAATGTGGTTAAGTGTTCATTTGCTATTCAAATAAGTCTTACCAGACTGTCAATTTACTGTAAGCAGTAACATTATTTTTCCTCCAAAGTAGAGTGTTTCCTTTGTATGTCTGGCTCCTTTGCTTATGAGGAAAGTGGAATTAAAGGAGCGCGGGGCACGCAGTAATTTCAGTCCTACTAAGCCAATATTAGTTTCAGTGTTGCTTCTTCTCCGAGAAGATCCATCAACTGTTGGTGTTCCTGTTTTATCCAGCGGAGATAAAGATATCAGTCGCTCTAATAGAGTTGCTCTGCAAGCCTCCTGTTCACAGGGACTGTTTGGTCTGGGAATTTAACGGATTACGGGAGTGCAGTAAAGTCTCTGTCTCTGTAACACTGTCTCTTTGCATCAGAAAGCCCTGAATTACTGCCCTGTGTCTCAGCCTCCCAGGCTTTGGCCAAGGAAATTGAGGTTCTCACTGGTTAAGCTCTTGTGTAAATTTATTCTCTGTAAATGACAGATCGCACCAAGATTCCCTCCAGATTCCTGTGTGTGTTGCCTCTAGCCACCTTGGAATAAGACAAATTTCCTTCTGTTAAACAGCAAAAGTGTGGCTCTAGCAGCAGCTTTGCATATGGCTGATGAGAAATATTGATGCAATTTAAAATTGCTTATTTTTTTTCACTCTTTATTTTTGCTGCTTTATTTTTTTCTTTTTTTTTAATTAAAACATTGAGCACTTTTTTTTTTCTTTTTTTTTTTTGACAAAACTTGTCAGATGTGTAAAAGTGATTCCAGCATTGAATAAAAGCTGCCTGACTACTATTATGCCTTTGTAAAGGTAAGACTATAATGATACCTTTTCAGCATTTACTGTTTGACTTCACCAGACAGGCATCTGCATTGGTGAATAGTGGTGTTGCGTGCTTAGCATTCTTTTTCATCTGTGGTGAGGCGCATAATGACCCATAACAACATGGCCAGTGGTTTGGAAAGAGGCTTCAAATGCATTAGAGCGAGTTCACCCGGTGTAATGCTGTCGGCTTTACCTTCATTGTGATTTTTTTTTAAATTATGCTCTTGAATTTCCCCCAGGGGATCAATAAAGTATCTGTCTATCTATCTGTCTATCTGTTTATCTATTTATCTATCTATCTATCTACTTATCTATCTATCTATCTATCTACTTATCTATCTATCTATCTATCTATCTATCTGTCTATCTATCTATCTATCGACCCTGAATTTAGCAAAAAAGGCAATAAAGGGTTAAATTCCACCCGTATATGATGGTTAATGTTTATCCCCTGAGAGGGAAATGGTGTCTGCATCTATCTTAACTAAATGTGCACTTCAAGCTACTGTTTAATAGATATTAACCCAGACCAGACCAGCATCTTCTCTTTGAAGCAGTATAGATATGGCCCTTTGCTATAGACAAACTTCTATGGAATCATTTATAGCAATCTACATCATCTGCAATGTTCCATGCGTTGGATTTTCTTTTCTTTTTTTTTTTTTTTTTGCAGGATTCATGTCATTTCTTTAAGATCTTCTTGAACTTGCAGGTATCCCCCTGCTTTGTCCTTGTGTCCAATTCGTCGTCGCGTCTGGCAGAGCAATTATCTGTTTGTTCAGCAATTAGAGCGAGATTGACACCTGAGTGTCACCTTGCTGTGTGGCCCAAGGAAGTGTGTGTGTGAGCGGCACAGGGTCAAGTGGACGCTTGTTTACTTTAGTGGGGGTGTTATTTGATGGCTGCGCTGGCCTAGAAACCCTGAGATGGGGGTCAAAGGTCAATTAAAGTCCAGTGAGTTGAGAACGCAGAAGTACTGAGCTGTCAGCACTTCTTCAGAAGATAGTGAGTGAGAGAGATTTTTGCCTTTACATATAAGCTTTCTAGGAGAAGGTCGTATCGAGAAAAATGGGATCGTATCGTAACGAGAATGTAAGTAGCCTTAATGTATATCTTTTTGCTGTATGTTTTCATATTATTAATATATGGTTGTTATTTTTTTCTCTTTGTAGATTGATGCTGCAGATTCCAGAGGATATGGGGTTAATTGCAGTGGCAGCATGTCAGACTAAGGGCAAAGGTCAGCAATCGCTACACTACAGTCGTCTTCTTAGAGCCCTCTTGCGTGGACTCCATTTTAATTTGTTCTTCCAAATTCTGTTTTATACCCCACACCTCCATTTTATGACTTTTTGAGTTACTTTTATTGATACAAGATTTTCAAATTACTGTAATGTTTAATTATTATGCTTATTGCTGCATAAATAGTGTCACATTTTAAATTGCCTCGTGTTTATTTTTTACTGTTTCACGTTTATATTGGTTACATATTGTTAACCTTGATTGTTTTTATGCCACCTGTCCTTCTGGTGTTTGCTAAGCGGTTTAAGAATAACTGCTTATAAAAAGGTTATAATACTAGCTACATGGCCCTGAGCATTCTGTGATATTGCAACGTCTTGTGTGAACAATTGCATGTATTGAAATTGAATAGTGAGAAATGATGATGAGAAAAGGAATCTGTAGTTTTGTTGTATGTTATTACTCTGCACTATTTCTATGAGCCAAGTGAGACTGTATGTTTTGACCCGTGTGTCTAGTAAAGTGTTAGTGTGTGTAACCGGTTTGTTTACTGTACTGCAGGGCGAGGGAAGAACGTGTGGTTGAGCCCACGGGGTTGCGCCATGTTCACGCTGCACTTGCAAGTAGCGGTGAGCTCCCGGCTTGGCCAGAGAATCCCCTTCCTGCAGCACCTGGCTGCTCTTGCTGTGGTGGAGGCTGTGCGCACACTCCCTGGATATGAGGTACACTATATATCACCCAGATATGACACACACACACCCGACAAATACGGCCCCACAGAAAGGTCTCCCAAGCAGGTGCTGCTGTCTAGATTACTAATCAGAAATGTCACGGCCAACTGCAGCAGAAGGCTTGAGGCTTTGCACTGGCCCCCACACACACACGGACTTGTGTTTGTGTCGGTGCTTGATTGGAAACACGCATGAGTATTGGATGTTTGGAGCACTTGCAGCCTCTGTAGCATGTGTGTGCAAGCGAGTACAAACTCTCATACATTAATATTGCAAAGGATTGTTTGTGTGAACCCCTATCATGCAGGAAGCATTATGGGATGTGGTAAGAATAACAAACATTACTTGAGTTAACATTTCCTCTAAAACAGAACCGAAAGCCATCATACGTCTACAATACGTCAGTGGTTTTTGAATTCATCCGCATGCAGAACGTTTACTAAACATCTTAGGTGACACGTTGTGCGTTCTTTTGTTTAGGACATTGACCTGAGGTTGAAGTGGCCCAATGATATTTACTACGGTAACCTGATGAAGCTCGGAGGAGTGCTGGTCACGTCATCTATGATGGGATCCACTTTTCACCTCCTCATCGGTAATGCCTCTAAATATGAAAATATTCTTGTATATTGTGTCCAGATGTGTCCAGATGAACTGATTGAACTTTCTGGGATTATTGAGAATGCATCAAGACAAATCTTAGCCTAATGATTGGGGTTTGTCTGGAAAGTGTTAGAAATGATCATGTTTTATGTGTGTTAGGCTGTATCTAACACTGGTTAGAGCAATATTATAATGACTTGTCACAATAGTGATTCACAGTTATTGATATATATTGTACTCGTTCTTTCCTTTGCTAAAAAAAAATCCTAAACATAATAAATAATACCCTTGTTGCTATATTAAGAGGTTTTTGTGACACTGCAAAGTGATTTGCTGGCACTTTCTTGGCAAACTCAATATTATAAAGACTATCATTCATCACAAAATTGTCTCTTGAGTTTATTATAATATGATATTTCTGCCATATTGTATACTTTATTAGCACTTTATTGTGCAGCTGGGTCCAGTGCTGTATAATTCCATCTGAATTGGGTTTTGACTACATGTGCTGGTTATTCAAACACTTTCTTCTGTTTTCCCTCTGCATCCATCCAGATCTCTGTAGGTTTACCTTGACAAACAGTAACCGGTCTCCTTTTTCCCCCTCTGTGCAATCTCTCTCTTTCTGACTCTCACTCTGTCTGCTAGGCTGTGGGTTTAATGTGAGCAACAGTAACCCCACCATCTGCATTAACGACCTGGTGGTTCAGCATAATCGCGAGCGAGGGAGCAAGCTGAGTCCTCTGAGCCCGGCACAGCTTATCGGCCGCTCTGTCACTCTGCTCGAGCAGCTCATTTCTGAGTTTCAGCTGCATGGCCCTGATGCAGTCCTGCCCATTTACTACAAACGATGGGTGCATGGGTGAGTTTACCAGTCCTGCTGATCACAACCTTTATTAAAAAAAAGGAATTAACAAGAAACTACACAAAAATCTTTGTATATCAGTAACCAAAGCAACACATTACATACAACAGAGCACTTTTCAGACAAAAAAAAACATAATGAAGGCTGCTGGGTTTTGCATGCAAAAAAAGAAGTAAGTGTGACCGTCAAAGTCTCCAGAAGAGCCGTGGCAGATTCTCCAAGACTCTCAGTGAAACCTAAAAGCTCATTTCCTTATAAAACTGCACACATTGTGAATACCTGGGAACACTGTTTAAGAAAAAGACACACCAAATATGGACTTCCTGTAGTTTATTACAGTTTACTGCACTTTATAGTGTTTACTTTTATGTGTAGAAATATCTTCATTATTTCCAAAGGCGTCTTTGCTTTACAGCGAGTCTTTGCATGTGCCTAAGACTTCTACATCGTATTGTACAGTAATCAGCTGGTGAGTTTTACTGAGCGTCTTGGAGAATCTGCCACAGCTCTTCTGGAGACTTTGACTGTCACGTTTACTTCTTTTTTTTTGCATGCAAAACCCAGCAGGCTTCATTATGTTTTTGTCTGAAAAGTGCTCTGTTATGTAACGTGTTGCTTTCATTATTGACATAACATTTGGAATTGTAATTGTATCTTTTCATACTGACTCAAGAAAGCAGAAAAAAACATGAATAAGAAAATTTGGGTTGTGTTTTTTCAGTGGTACGAAGGTGCGGTTGTGGAGTGAGGACGGTCCTGAGGCTGAGGTGGTGGGCCTGGATGATCATGGCTTCCTGCAGGTGAGCTCTCGAGACCAGGGTCTGGTGACTGTACAGCCTGACGGAAACTCCTTCGACATGCTGAGAAACCTGGTGGTCACCAAGCACAACTAGACTCTGCGTACACACACGGTGGTTTAACATTGCACTATACCACATAAGCACTTATCGCTGCACGCTGCAAGAAAGAAATCACCGCAGCAATGTCAGATTTCACTCGTGTCTGAATATGCGGAGCAGTAACCTATAAATGTTCGTTGTTTTGTTGTCATGTCCTAAAAACGTGCTTTTAACTGAGTTTGATGTATAAGGAAAGATCTGATCAGACCTCATATTAGGATTGCGGTGTTGCATTTAATATAAGGCAACAATTATAGGTATCTCTAGGCAACTCTTTAATTTCATACATAATTTACGTTGCGTTTAAGGAAACACTGGAACTGATGCACTTATGTAGGAACATGTCTGGCTGAGGTTTACTGGGTCTTCTCTTTGTGTCTTCTGTTTATTATAAAAAGTGCTGCTTTCTAACTATACATTTTGCAAGTCTTTTATTCCCAGCACGTTACAACACATGGTGAGCAGATTGTGGACGTTCGCTTTGAAAATTCCGTAACTAATTGAGAGACAGCAAAATAAAATCTGTATCTATTAGTAACGCTAGCAGTGCAAACTCGAATGAAGGTACATGACATATCTGTCCCTTTTCAAAACTTTTTACTCTGTACATGTGGTTGCAGTAATGTAAATCTCATGACTTTTATGGATATTTAAAAAACAAACATAAAATTGTTTACAGTGGTTTCTTTTTAAGCCTTTGTGTGATACTGCAGGACTTATGAGAATATTTAATTACTTGTGACTTGTCTTGTCTTGTGATGATGTGTAAAAGAAAATACTTAAGAAAGCACGTAATATTTTGTGATCAGCAATTTGTATACAGATGTGACTTTCCATCTTTCCGGTGTTTTATAGTATCCCAAATAAAACGGATGTATTAACTGAATAGCTCTTAAGTGTTAAGTAATCAATAGTATCTTTTTTTTCAGTTCTGCATTAAAAGACAAATATTTGAAAAGTGAGCTAGTGCGGTGAATAAGCACTCCTCTATCTGGCAGTCGCCGTAGCTTTCTCTCTTTACGTCTCAAATGGACTCGGCTTGGCCCAGCATGCCAAAAAAGTGTGTATTCAGTTCAGGAGGCCTAGAAACGTGTGTTCGTGAGCAGCTACAGTGTGGCCACTGTGTCCCACTGCTCCCTCTTCCTCCTCCTCCTCTTCTTTCAGCGCGAGTTGAAGTGATGAGGTGTGCTAGAGGTTGGTGGGCATGCAGGTGGACTGAGCGTGTGTGTTTTTTGTGTACGCGTGAGGGGTTAGGTTTCCTGCGCTCGACTGGGTTCATCCTGGTCTGTTAAAGATCACCTCATCTGTCTTTCACACCTCCTGTGCCTGAACCCTCCCTCGGTGTGATGAGGTGAAAACGTTCCTGTGAGTCCTACTAAACTGTCCGAGATCCTTCACCTCATTACAGGCCCATTCACTTACTCCCACATTCTCAAATACACACATACACACACAGAGGGCATGCTGTCCAGGGAGAGGGCTCTGGTAACAACGCACTGTATTCCGCCAATGTCTTCAGCATTAAGGTAAAGGAATTTTATATATCTGTGCAGTAAGTTAAAAAAGATGCTTGGCGGTAAAGGCTGTCATTACAGAATGTGGAACGGTTGTAAATTCTCCGTGATCCTCTGAGAGAGCTTTGTGTGTGCCTGTGTGTAAGATAAAGAAGCGAATCTTTGAGCGTAAATAGGCTAGGTATCATATTACGCCCAGCCTAATCCCCACTTTATCCTTTCTGTTTTTTTTTTAAAGGTCATTAAGCAAATAGCTCCAGTCAGATCCATAAATGCCACTTTCTCACTATCCTATTAAACAATTTCAGTGGGGAGGTCCTTGCAGGTCAAGCAGGATCTATCCTTTTTAATATTGGCTGCATGATTTCACATCTCAATTTAATTCCCCCAGAGACAGCTGCCAGGGCCTCTGGCTCACCTTCAAACGCATATTTTCTAAAAGAAAATGCAGAAACTTCCATAAACAAATAATGCAGCCTTCCTATACGTAGCGCTGGATGTGCTCAGACGTTGACTATATAACGTGTATGGAGATTTCATAAAAGCAGAAGTAGGAAAATGGACTGATGAAAGAGCTTCTGGTGAAGCTGATGGGGGGCTTTAATATTAGAGGTCTCTGTGCTTCAATAATAGAGGATCAAACTGATCATGTGCAGGTAGCAGAGGTGGGTGCTGGTGATCTTGCACAGCTTCTGTGCCCTAAATGCTATAGAATACAATAGCTGCTTGCCCATTATACTGTATGTTTTTTTTAAATCAGGGTTTCTTTTTATTTTTTATAATGGTGGATTGTGATTTCTGATGTGGTAACAAAAAGGAAAAAGAAATATCACAGAGCCATTAGTTTCACAGGCTCCTGGAGGTCGCTGGACCGCACTCTGAGAACCGCCGTTTAATGAATAACCTGGAACTACGGTAAGTTGGACGGAGTGATACAACTGACAAAAATGAACAAACACCATCTGTTTCATTTCTTTCTTTTTTTTTTTTTAATTCAGATTCAAAGTTCATACCTTTTCATGATTTCCATTTCTTTTGGATGCAGTTCACATTTTATTTATGTTGGTCTCAGAAATAAACGTAGCATTATTTCTTGGTGATCAAGCAGAACTGCATTTTTATTTTCTGCACCTCGTGGGCCACAGTCGAAGGCTATTTAACTTTAAACATGTGGGCTATTTGGTTGTTAGACAACAGAACATGAAGCAGGATCTGGGAAATTGCTAATATCTTCTGTTCATGAGCCAGTGAGCAGATTTTGAAAGTTATGTTCTGTTGGGTTGTTCCTGATTAAAATAAATCACACATGGCAAAAACATTTTAATACTTAATCAGTACATGTTTTCACTGTTCACACATCATACCCATCATGCTATGTATAAACCTTTAAAAAAAAAAAAAAATCATCATTCTCGATCGGTTGTTGGTGGGCGTTAACGGTTAACATCATGACGTTGGTTTAAATATTAAGTATTTTGATCATTTTAGTTCAAATCAATCCTACGGTTAGATTAGTTTTCAGTTTACATTGAGCGATCGGCTCTTGCATATTTAGTTGCATGTTTGTTCGGCAACTAGGAGGCCATAGACATAGAAATCCCGGATGAAAATCCCAGACAATACACCAGTATGCTGAGAATTATCACGAATATCGCCAGCTCACTATCACACTCACTATTGGCTATGTGGCTTGCAAAAATAGAATATATTCAGTACCTGAATGTGTATGTGACTGAATCTGTTGACTTGCAACCTTGCTGGTACAAGAGTCTTGGTGTCCCTGGTACCTGAACCCTGACCGCTGACCCTGAGCATGTCACCTCTCGTTGCTGATGATGACCGAGGTGCCGATGTAGTGCGGAATTTGGCCATGGTTCTCGGGGGAAGGGTGGGAGACGGGGCTCTGACCCCTGTACAAATAGGGATTGAGTTCCTCTCCCCGGTAGCTGTAGCTGTCCGTCAGGTGCCCGAGTGAATACTGCACAGCTGGGAAGGAGCTGTGCTTCGCCAGAACGTGGTGAAAGTTCAGGGAGACGTATGGAGCTTGTCCCTTGAGTACTGTCCTTTCCTCACTCCTGTTGGCCTCGCAGTGCGCACGAGCCGATTGCTGCTGCACCTGTGGAGTGTATGGTGTCTCACTCATGTGCAACCTACGTTTCTGTTCCAACATCATATGCATCGGAAGGTTTTGGCTAAGGTTCTGGAGTCCCTGGCACACACGTGGCTGATCATAGGCGCCTTTACTCAACAGACGGCATGGCACTGCCATCTCGTCCCTCTCTGCTGGCTCTTTACCGAGTTTCCTGGCCTCAGCGCTTCCCTGTGTAGCATTGTGAAGATGGCTCTGTGGCCCGCTATGGCTGACGGACAGATGTTCGTATGGCTCCTCTTTGAAGCGGCTGCTCGGTCTGGAGGAAGACGAGCAGCTGCTGAAGTTTTCATGGAGAGATTCCCCGGGAAACCTCCTGGTCACCGTGCCACAACCTGCAAGATAAAAATACATATATAGGCATATATACGATGTCCGAAGCCACAGCACGGATATATAACAACGGCTTTGTTGTCGTCGAGTGGTCTAAAGAAAATCAGATCAGCTGCGGTCCGATGGTGGTCTCTTTACTTGTTTGGACGGAGTTGTGGGGGCTGGAACCACATGACCTGTTTGAATATGGTGCCGTTTTGATGTATCAAAATGGCCAAATGGTAAGATGCTGATAGCATAGATGGTGTCTGTACTATTGCAGAATGATTAAGTCTTTTATATCAAGCATAAATTTCCAAAACTGCTCTGTGCTGTTCACATGAACAGGTTAATAATACCCTTGCCAGATTCGCATCTTTTACAATTTGAGGTATAAAACTTCATGAGCTTGACATTCATTCCTTTTGAAGTAAAGCTGGCTGATTTTGTCATTGTCCTTCTCTTGCTCTTACCTGCATAACTGTTGCCATACGATGAGGTGATGGGGCTGCTGTTGTGTAGAGGTTTGGTGTTGAGTGTGTGTGGATTTACAGGGTGTTTGGGGGAGCCTGTGTTGCCCCAGTGTTCGTCTCTGTGGACCACTGGGGCTGACAGGAGCTGACGCTCATCCTGTTCAGGGGAGCTCGTCACGGGCCGCAGTTTCCTGCAGTCCTCGCGGAGGCGCGTGTGAGTTTGTGCGCACGAGTATGCCAGCGGCAGACTGTAGGGCAGCATCTCGCCTGGCTCAGGGTTGGACAGCAAGACCGGACTCTTTTCCTGGCTGGCCGAGAGGCTGCACGGAGGACTCGACTTCCAGCTACCTCCTGGAGGGGATTCCAACTTATCAGAGGGCATGGAGAGCTGGAATGGAGATCATCAACATCACCATTAGCCACTAGAGTGTGTTTTGGGTTTACACAGTACATCCAGAATTATTGCATTACAACTGTCATGAGAATAAGCACAAATTCATCGGTAAAAAGAACAACATGCATTGAGTGATATTTTGATTGTTTAGTGTTTACATACTTTTGTTTTTGTTTCTTTTCAAACACACAAGACTACAGTTTCTTCTGTACCCTTACATTTAATACTCACTTTGTGAGTTCAGGTGCTCTCAGGAAAGGATTCTGTAATGCTTCCAAACAGTTTCTTGCTATGAAAGTGCCATTTAACAGCTCATTTTGAAACTTGACGCTCACACGAATGAACTAAACCGGACTCGTGAGAACAGTGTGCTCATGGGTCTATTTGCTAACTAACATTTTTTATGATGACCCTAATAGGGGCTTCATTTTTATTTTTTTCACTACTTATGCATTTTTGTTCTGGCTATCTTTGGGCTTTCCATGGTAATGGATTTTCTTTAATATGTGCAAGCTTATATACTGCAGAATATGTTGCAAAATATGTTTTTAAAGAATGACATTTTGTTTGTGTCAATTTTGTTACATATTTTTAGAGAAAACAAACAGCATAATGGAAAGAAATTTTTTTGGTAAAACAAAGTTGCGTCTTTTTCCAATTGTTTGTTTTGATTAAATGTATTATATCCAGGCATTTTGTACATCAATTGATTGATTGATCGATAGATGCATAGATAGACAGGTGATTCATTGATTCAACTTTATTTTTTTAAATGCAGTTATCTCCTAGAAGTGCAAATTAGCAGATTTTTTGCAAAAACAAGGAATGTTGGTGTACTTGTAGATAATATAATAAGATATGATAATTCTATCTATCTATCTATCTATCTATCTATCTATCGATCTATCTATCGATCTATCTATATA
>JAOUQY010000009.1:7932836-7943024 GCA_028566355.1 Doras micropoeus | reverse complement strand
ATATATAAGCGATATATAGAAACAAAACACCAAAGCGAACCTTATGCCTCCAGATTAAAGGAATTACGTGACAATATGTATTTGACGTTTGTGATATAGTTGTTTACTACATTCCATGCAGAACAAGCAGCAATAGGAGTATATTCAATATATTGCCCACCCCTACTGTAAGTCATCCCATTAGTATGCATCACACTAGTATACTTGAATAGTAAAAAATGGAGTCTGGACATCAATCTGATATACCAGTGTCCAGTTATTAAATAACACAGTCTTTCATTCCTGGTGTGTACTTTCTCCACAGGGTCTTTTGAACAGTCTGAACTGTCTTTTTGCATCCTTGTTGTCCGAGTTCAACACAGTAAGCACACACCATCACACAATCTATTGCAGGTATCTGTTACACTCAAGCCCAGTAGGTATCATGGGGGAATGGTACACGTGTACACTTGTATCTGTCTCTTGGAAGTAATCACTTGCACACAGAGGAAAACAAACATCAGCAGGGGCCTCAAGCAAGTGTTCAGGAGTCCCCCTGTGGGATATGCATGTGGCTCAGGAATAATCTGATACCAATGCTAAAATAATCATCACAGAACATTTGGTCTCATCAGTATTCTCCCTTAGTGTTTGTGAGCATGATTTTGTGATCTATCTTTAGACACAGCATCGTTTAATCATGCATGGAGAAGCCTGAATGCCTCCATTTTCTTGTACATGCTCCGATTATATCAAGTGGTCTGCAAATAAATGCTCATCCTTGACTGTTAGATACTGACTTCTTTTGAGAGAGGCATCTGAGCTGAATGGGGTGAGAGGACGCAAAGGGTCCTTAGAGCTCCTGAGTGTTACACAAGGTGAGCTCCGAGTGTGTTTTTTGTGTGAAACGTTTGGTTCTTAAAATTGGATAGGAAGGAAGAGAAAGGAAAAGGCCTTGAGTCTGAGTGAAGAAAGAAAGTGGGGGGCGAGCGTCCTCCGTGAGGTCGAAGCTGATTTCTGCTCTGCTACTGAACTAGGACAAAGACGGCTTCTATTCATAGCTCTACTATTATCTATAGAAACCTTAATGCTTAATGTACATACTGAGAGAGATAAATATAGAGATGGAGGCAGACCAGCAGCCAGGAGAAGCTCTGCTTACCTGAATCAGTGATGTTGGGGATGTCGGAAGCATGTGGTTATGGACCAGAAAACCTCCTGGGGCATGAGAGCAGAATATAATTAGATTTGATTGTAAGAGCAAAGTGGTTCCGACTAATATTACAGAGATAGAATTACTTTCTCTGAGGTAGAAATGCTTCTCGGTGCAGAGCTATGCACCATTAAAGAGCAGAGAAAGCACTGCATAGCAAACAGACTGCTCCAGAGGAGAGTCATATCCATAACAATTTGTGCACATGCTACAGAGAGGGCTGGTTTAACAGTCTGTATTGTAAACTGTGTAAGTGAATTTCCTGCAGAATGCAGGTTTTAAAGCTTAACCTCAGGGTGAAAGCGTGTTTCGTCTGAACTAATAGAATACGCTTTTCCAAGCTTTGCCTAGTGTGCAGATATGTTTGTCAGTATAAGCAGAGCAGGCTGAATGCTTTAGACCTGTGTATGGACACTAGTCTCTTTTAATGCTGCAAGGTCAGTTGCTCCGGGTTTTTTACTTGTACAGCCTATTTTTGTCTGTATACGTTGTGTGTGTTGGGGAAGCAGTGACTTGTTTTTATATCCTTGGGAGAAGAATAGGAATATTTGAGAGATTAAACTTGTCAGGACATTTGCCTGGTGGGCTGTTATTTAAACAAGGCTTTTTAGATTTAGGTGTAGGCATGGATTTAGTTAGATATAGATAGCTGCATTAATAATTATGCAGAAATTCCTCACATGGATAGTGTGCGCATGTACACTGAAGTACCAGAAAAACTGGTACACCAGTTAATATTTGGTAGGTCCCTCATGGGATCTTGGAGGGAACGTTGCACAGTCCTCACGCTGATGTTTGTCGAGACCCAAGCATTGAATTCCGATGTTACTTGAGGCAGTGTTGCACGCCTATCGCCTGAAACAATTCTTGCCAGCCGACGCAGGTCACGTTCATCCAGAGTCTTTTTACAGCCACACTGCTGTCATTAGTTCGAGGTTTTGCCAGAATTCTTATAGTCATGGTGTATACCCTTTAAATGCCGATATGTGAAAATCTACCTCTGAAATGCTATGACCTATCTCACAAGCTCCAACTATTAAACCATTCTCACAGGGGAAACGACTCTAGAAGCTTCCATAGATGTATATCGCTTTATATACGCACTAGCAGATGCAACTACTGTTGTGCATAGGCTCCCGTACCAGTTTTTCTGGTACTTCAGTGTATGCGTATTTGTGTGCGTGCGTGTACTTGCATGTGGAGCTAACCCAGTTCCTCTGCACAGATGGGTAGACAGGCACAGGGCCCCAGATAAACCTTGCATGGAATTTGAAACACTCTCTCCCTATGTCTGAGTGCTGATGAGTCAAGGTTTGGTGATGAGGATAAAATTATGGTCCATATGCTCCTTACGTTCCATATGGTCCATCACCCCCACCGGTGCCTAGAGGTGATTTTAGCAGCACGCAGGAAGTAGACTGTTTTTTTTTTTGTCGTAATGACTGAAACAAGAGAAAAAACTGTGCTTAAAAATAGAACTGGCTTCTAAATGCAGCTACACTCATTTCCAGGTTTTGCTTATAAGGTTCAGAGAAAAAAGACAATGAATCGTTTTAGCTTACAAAAGATTGAATGCATTGTTTATCAAAAAGAGCCATGTTTATAGGGAGATGTAGAATTTTTGGATGCTGATTAAGATGAGTCTGAGGTTAGCTTAGACGTGTCTGTGGAGGATGGGCTTCAGGCGCAGCAGAGAAAGCTTCACTGCACGGCTTGCTAGGAATAGTTTGAAGAGTGACAGTGTGCCAGCTCTGTTCTGCTCTCATTCTCTCTCTCTCTCTCTCACACACACTCTCACACACTTTCTCTCACACACACACACACACACACACACACACACAAACACACACACACATTCCCACTCCCGCATGAAATGCTGTGTATTTTTAACATGTCTCTTCTGAGTTCTTTTTTAAATTATTTCTAGCTGCATTCAGTTTTATGTTTTTGAAGATGCTATTTTTTTTCAAAAGGTGCTTAGACTACTTTCTAGTCATTTTTACTGTCCTTGTGATGCATTTGCGTTTTTAGGACCGAATGCTTATCTAGCTGTACAGAAACTCGGCTGTTTAAAATAGATACAAAAGAAGGTGGGATGAGGTTTATCTTTAATATGCAGTTGTATAATCCTTTAAAGTAGATTTTGTACACTAGTGAACCTGTCACTCAGAAATCAAGGTATGACTCTTTATGGAAAGCAAAAGATTTAGTTTTTCAGTTTGCCACAGATGACTCTTTTGTAGGCCGATCAGTAAATATTTTCATGTCGATGAGCTGTAAAAGCGTCCTGATAAAAATAAAACCTTTAATCCTGTTAAGGAACACTGGTAAGCCTGTGAGGTAAAGCTGCATTCTGAGTACCTCAGCAGCATACCCCTGGGAAGAGAGGGGTTTTGTGTAGCAGCTGGTTATAAATGTTTAATGAAAACTGTTCTTGAACTGCTGTTTGAGTAGGTGCTTTTACACATCAGTTGTTGGACATGCAGGAGAGAGCCTGCTAATAGCAGTGGATGTGTATGAAGTATGGTGTCAACACCAGATGAGTCATACTGGGTGTTCTGAGGCTGCTTTCCTCAGCTATGGCTCTACATGTATTTTTCCTTTTTCAATGACCTGTAATGCTCTTAATATATGACTTCCATGTCAGCCTATTTCGGAGTAAGCCACTATTTATTTGTCAGTATCTTGTAGAAGAAGCCTGTAATTTTGAATTGCTAAAACCAGACCTAATGATTGCGCGTTAAAATGGATTCAATCAGACTTGTACCGTCGTACCTGATGACCTGCCCCTTTTTTCCAGGCTGCATGAGGAGGCCTTGGCTGAAGAAGATGGAAATACAGCAGTAGTGAACCCGTCTGCTGCCGTGGAAGAAGAAAACGGGGAGAAAGAAGAAGAGCAGGAGCGGCGCCGTGCTCTGGCATGCCCCCCAGTGGTAACACATGTGACATACCGTGGCCTTAGGAAGATCAGGAAGATGAGGAGGAACCAGGAAGTGCGCCTCCACTCCCCAATCTCTGAGGGAGAGGAGGGGCATTGCGAAGTTGATATGCGTCTGTCTGCCTCTGAAGAAGAAGAAACGGAGCAGAATGAGGGAAATACAGGCAGCCCTGTAGTAGCCTCACCCACAGAGATCCATTCAGAACAGCCTAACCTCAAAACATTCGTATCTTCAAACAGTGTTACTTTATCAGATTATCAAAGCTATGCTTCAGTGGGCTCTTCCACTGTAAACGCCAACGCTTTCAGTAAAGCAGAGACTGAAGGAACGCACAGTGCTTTGAGCTCAAGTGCCTTACAGACACACACCAAGTCTTTAGACTTTGATCCAGTGGTAATTGGCAAGATGTTGTGTGCTAATGAAAATAGTGCCTCAAGGTCTACTATTTTAGAGACGGTTATTGTTGGCGAAGCTCATACCCAAAAGCTGGAGCCATCCGAGTCCGAATGTGTACCTGTGACAATGGAATCAGACCATGAGTCTTGGCTACATTCACAGTCTCTCTATACTGATGACCTGATGGTTTATTTTTTAGCTGAAACCCCAGATACTCCCCAAATGCAGCAGTCCAATACTGACACTGCCACAAACTTAACCACACATTATGCTAAAATTAACACTGCCTCCAACTTGCACACTAACTGCATTGGTTTGAAAATTGCTCCTGATACCTGCCAAGGTAGCCAGCTGTCTATTTCTGGCCTAGATGAATGGGACCATAAGGAAACCCAAACCCCTGGGTTATCATCTATATCAGAAATTTCAGGACATTCTGCCTGGCAGGAGGATGAAGACACAAAGAGGCTGGGTGTAGATGGAGAGATGCTACAACTAGAGTCTAAAAAGATAGTAGACATCATTCTCACAAATGCACTGGCAGCCCTGGAGAGGATTGATATTTCTGAGCGAGAAAATGAGACTCTATCAAGAGAGGAGTTTATTGAGAGTACAGAGAATCTCATCTTTGTGGGAGCAAAGGACAGCATGGATGGAGCAGCCAACCTGGGACAGGCATTGAGAGAACATCTACCTGCTCAGGGTGACCGGAATCCCCAGTCAACCAACTCGGATGGGGCTTTGAGTAGTAGGATACAGGCAGATGGGAGTCGGTCCACCCCCTCCTCAGGCTATGAGTCCATTGCTGGCTCAGACACAGACATCAGGAGCAGTGTGGCTATTAGTGCTGATAATACCTCCACTAGTGGATTATTTAGCATGCAGGAACTCCAAGAGGAAGCAGTGGATGGATGTTACCCAGATGAGTTGGAGCTGTGTATGGAGAGGAATTCTGTCTCTCAAAATAATGGACAGGACTTGCTGCATCACAGTACTTTGCTACTTGAACTAAATCTTGAAGAGAAGGTAGGACCTGCCAGAACTGAGTCAAACAATGAACAGTTACCCCAGTATGTTCTCAGTGATGGCAATATCACATCTGTACAGCCAGCCACATGTGAAACTTTATGTGAGGTAAACAATGAGCAGGTACAGGGCATTTTGGGTGAGTATGTTTGTTTTTCCCAGAAACAAACTGACACAAGACTTCAGTATTCAGCCAAAGACAATCCAGAAAGCAATAAACATGGTCATGCATTGCACTTGAACTCAGGTGATGTATCTACAATCATTAATGCTATGGAATCAAGCCAGGTAGAGGGCATTAGAAATGGCTTATCTCAGTTTGAAGTAAGTAACCCAGATTCAGAACAGCTTGCTGAAAATAATGTAGCTCCAGTACAAGAGTCCTCTGAAAACGAGGACATGCCAAATCTGTCAGTGGTCCAAAGCCATACATTTGACAAAATCATAGAACCTCATTTGGTCAGTTGTGAGAGTTTGAACAAGCCCATATTGGTTTCTCAGGATTTAAAAAGCAGAGATACACAAGGGTCATCAAACTGTGCAGGCACAGAGGAGCCAAGCTTAGTCCCAGATATGACATCTTTAGCATATGCGGTTGAGCGTGGACCAGGTAGTGAGTTCCAGGAGGACGTGAAGGTCTCTGCTGGTCCACAGCCTATCTGGTTGCTCAGTTCAGTCACATCAGCTGATTCCACCAATGACCCTGAGTGTTTCCGAGCAATTAAAGTCACAGTTAATGATGACCAGAGCCTGGAAGATGAGGCACTAAAATCAGAATCAGCAACAGGACTGAGCTTGGACAGAGCAGCTGGCAGACTAGCAGGTTTTCCTGTGTCATCTAGACCTCACCTAGACCTGCCTGGCACCTTTGCAATCATCAGCGAAGAGGAGGAGACTGACACAGTGTTTGTGAATGACACAGGGCCTTTGTTGAGTCCAAGCACACGGCGGTTCAAGGTATATCCCTTTTCCCTTTCCCCAATATATGAGGAAGACAGTGGGAGAGAGGACGCCTCACGGGATGACGTGCTGCATGTGCCTCCAGCCACAGAGGAGGAGCAGCGGAGTGAGGAACAGCAAGCCTCCTCCATCCTTTCGCTCCTGCAGTCTGTCAGTGAGAGGTTGCAATCATCTACCTTTAGCAGCTCTGAGACTGAACAGGACATGGAAGAGAGACCAGATGAATCGGAGTACCCACAGCATTTTCTCAGGCCCCTTTGGGATCGCTATGATGATAATGATGATGATGCCACAGCTGATGTCACATCGAGTTTGCTGCTACACCAACAGCTCACAGGGACAACTTTCATCAGTACGGAACTTCCAAAAGATGATAGTTCTCCTCCTGGGCTTGGTGCACAACAGAAAACCAGTGGAACACAGGATGGAGATTTGGGAAGAAAGCATTGTGAAATGACACTGAGCAGTGCTGAAAAGACTTCCAGAACTCCATTTTATCACTATCTGAAATCCAACATAGTGCCATCACTTGCCCCAGAGAGTAAATCTTTTCCTAATGGTGAAAGTTCAACATCTATTAACATGGTAAGCATTTTTGTATCAAGTGTATTGATTATTGATCACAAGTATTGTTATGTAGCGGTGAGTCTCTAAGTTAGATAAACGTATCTGTTGCTTTGGCTTCACAGGTAGAGATGGGAGAGTTTGGGAATGTCAGTCCACGACCTACTTTGGTAAGGGCTCCGTCACTTCTTCCAGTTATGATCCATTTTCCTTCTCGTCTTACTCTTACATCACACTCTTTCTTTCTTGTTCTTTCACTAACTGCTCATTTGACTGTATGACACAGAGGTCTATTATTCTAATATCTCCCATAGCGAAGCTACATGACTTGCAGCTCCATATCTACAACTAATATTCCATAAAGAGGATTTCAACTAGAGGATCACAACCTTTCAAGCGATTAAGCCATCTGATAGATAGGGCTCTGTCAGATGGCTTAATCACTGCAAAGTCTTGTATTTTCACAGATTTAATCCTGTTTCATGACAGGTTATTCGTTGATGTCTTGTGTAATGCAACAATATTACACATCTTAGTGATGTACTTATGAGGTTTTACCTTATAGCAACAGTTATATACTCTTATATACCCATTAACTGTGCAAAATGCAGATTCTTCTTCCAGATACAATATCTAAAAAAAAAAACACTAAACCACAGAGAACTTCGCATATGAGCTTTATTTAAATGTGCATGTATCTATATAACATAATCCATACACATTTGTGTTTTTTTTCTAACACTGAACATGAAATGATGAAATGTTAAGAGTGATCTGAGCTGCATGATGTAGCTTTTAGTCAAAGAATTTGTCTCCTTCAAGGTGCCCTAGAATGGAAAAACTGTATTTGCCTTGACATAGTTGACTACGGAGAGGTTGGTACATCGAATTGACATATCGGGAACCTTAAACACTGTTGTCTTCTCTTGAAAATGCAAATCCTGCATATGAAATAGAGTTCGTTAAAACGGTTAGTTTCCCAAAAACCCATGAATGTGGCATAACGGTCTTGACTCATGAATATTCATGACCCTGTAATTTCCATAGCCAGCCCACCTTCTAGCCCAGGAAACAGCAGGTGTGCACCTCATGTCACTGTAGGCAGAAGTCACTGCAGTTAGACCCACTGAACGGAGCAAAGGCTAACTTACTGACTGACCGTGTTCGGCTTGAATGCCAAGAAAATGCCACATCTAAAAGAGGAAAGAGCTGTTGTATAATTGACTGTACAAATGGATTGAACAAGAAGCCATGCTCTGAGATTTTCGGCACTTTTTGATGGCTGAAAGCTGATCACCTTAAATTGAAAGTTTCGTACATATTTCAAAATGTTGTGGTGTTGTCAAGATTAGAAGCAAATATAGGTAACTTAAGCTGCTAGCATAGCTAACTAGATAGTATGAAAAAACATCTAGTCATTCAGCTAATCTATGAGTGTGTCTCAATATCACATGACTCAATATCATGGACCAGCCAATCAGAGCAGAACTCAACAAATTCATTAGCAAAATGGGGAAATGCCAAAAAAGGGAAAAACTGACAAAATATGGTGTCGTAAAATCACATCTGGGCTTTTTTCGCTTCGACCACTTCGAAGTCACTCATCTTCTGTGTAGATCGTTTAAAATACTGAATAAATACATTCTAGGGCATCATGAAAGACAAGGCTAAAGTAACTATTAAATCTGCCATTCAGATGCTTCTCGGATGATTTGTTGGCATATTATCTGCTTTAAGCAGCAAGTAGGGTTAAACGGCTGTATTTTGTTTATCGATTGACTCAGATGTTATTTTTTTTGATCATCACGAAAAGAAGGTATATAGTACCCTACTGTTTCCTAATGATGGATCACTAATGACTGTATACTGATGAGGAATCTCTAATGACCATGCCTAATGACGCAGCTGCACATCTACGAGCGTCTGGCACCGTATGGGAAAAGGATTGAGATCTCTGGGGACGTCGAGGATGTGAGAGGAATTCTGTTTCCCCAAGAAGCCACGATCCGGGCTCAGAGAGGGTGGTAAGGATGTTTATTGGACCTTTTATTAATGTAAGACAATAAATATAATCACGATGGGATTAAATACTAAAGGGGAAGCTTCAAGCTAAATGTAGCTGCAGTGTGACTTCTAGAAATCTATCTTTAAAATGTACTCTCAGTTCTGTAAATCACCCATTGCAGAAGCACTGCCAGCAGGCTGCTGGTGTGTAGTAAATCTCCATTTTAAACCTCATTTGCTCTGTCTTTGAGCTTCTGGTTGCCACTTACTACAACTACGTGTATATTAATTTAACATGGTACTACGGCTAACTTATCATCATGTGGCGTGAGGGTGTATAGTGTGTGTGTGTGTGTGTGTGTGTGTGTGTGTGTGTGTGTGTGTGTGTGTCTCAGTGATTCAGTTTCTGTTTATTAGATAAGAAAGATGTGCCTCTATTCTATCCAGCTTGTTACTCTATGTACTGTATGTTCTTCTGTAGAGGAGCTCACATTCAACCACATGAAGAGCTTACAAACTGGTTCTCCACACAAATGGGTGTCCATTTTCTGTTTTCCTCTTCTGATTTTTGTCTGAGCCCAACATAATGTTGGAACGGGGTATGGGCTTGGCATGGTGAGCAGTACCAAGAGAGATTTGTATGTTAAGCTGAAGAAAATCCATCTGAGTCCCCTCTGAGAGTATAGGAATGGCAAGGACAATTTTATTTTTTTGCTTTTCTCTGAAGACATTTGTGTGCGAGATCAAAAGATGAGTATGAGGCGATGGATCAGAATTACGGCTTTCATTTCCTTATATTTACATCTAGATGTGTTAAACATCTTATCTCTTTCTGATACTTACTACTGATAAGTGGTTTGCATCTTGTAGTATGGCATCTATATTAGTAGATATTGAGAGCTATTAAATTGTTTAAATAAATGACTTCTATCAGGGCATACCTGGGAGGCCCGTGAAAATAGGTTGGTTAAAACAAAAGGTGCCGTTATTAGTTATTTAACATACAGGGGTTAGACAATGAAACTGAAACAACTGTGGACGCAAGAGGAAGCTGTCTGAAAGGGATGTTCGGGTGCTAACCCGGATTGTATCCAAAAAACATAAAAC
>JAOUQY010000009.1:7917448-7927856 GCA_028566355.1 Doras micropoeus | reverse complement strand
TCACACTCTGCTCTTACTGGTGCAATGTGCAATTAATGAAGATTGGCCACCAGGCTGCTCCAATTTAGCCATGAAACTTCCCACACTAAAATGACAGGTGTTTCAGTTTCATTGTCTAACCCCTGTAGGTCTATGTACATGTTTCTGAATTTTATGGTGTACTTATTTTTTCCCACCTGGTTTCTGAATGTTGTTTTACTTTTTGGGGGGAAAATCTACATTTTGAAGTCTGTTGTGTTGTTTTTTTTTTTGTCAGTTGAGGTTATTTGCTTATAGAAGTTGATGAGGACCAGAACATTCATTATTTATGCCCAGTAAATATCTGTGCCCACTGCAACCCTGCTCAGCACCATAACATGATATCATTTCTTAATTCAGAGAATCTCACATGAAAAGGTGGCACATTTTTTTTCTGGTCTGTAGGATGACATGGTTCCAGAGATCCATCTTCATTTAGCGAGTACTAAGAATGAAGAGCCAGTTTCTCTCTACTCTGAAGCTGAAGACATTGGTGCACACGTCCCTGTCCACCTCTCTGACCTCACTGTGCGCTCCGGATGGTAAGACCTGGTTTATATTTGATGTCTGGTCTTGCTGTATACTGCATACTTTTTGTATATCTCAGGCATGAGACTGACAAGTTTTATTTTTGTAAACATTGCCACTGTTGTTGTGATGGTTCTCATGGATGCATCACAGTTATCTTCAAAAAGTATTTAGAAGACCCATACACAAGACATGAGAGGTTTTTTTTACTAACTAAACCGGTTATTGTTAGTGCTCAATAACTGTATAGAAGTACACCATTTAAGACATACTAGCTTGTTTCTTCATCTGCAGAATCTGTATCACATGATGCTATACTGCCTCTATTATTTACACATGACTCCAATGATCACAGAATACACACGACAGCCATCTTGCATACATATCTCCATAGCATTGTGGGTCAGACATCTTGCTAACCGTTGCCATAATAGCAACTAGAACAGCTCAAATTTAGCCGGCTTAACTGCTGTTGCAACGTTAAGTCCACTGCAGCTCTGTCCGAGCTTGAAGGGGTATCCATGCCAACTGGCTGTGTTGCATTGTTTTGTGCTGAGTCATAAGTAAGTTCTTGAAAACTACACCTGTGACGGAAAGGCCACTTCCTGGCCCACTGTTCCTGTTCTGCTGCTTGTATAAGTGGGTCTTCAGGAAAGGCATCATGTTCCAGTTAAAGTGCTGACTCCTCCCAGGACAAATCTAACACTCATTATGAGCATGGAGATAAGGCAGTTTCGGTAGCAAAAGGTCATTTTTCATGAGTAATTACACTGTCAGATAAAAGGCTGTAATGCCAGATATTCCTGGGTCAGTCTCTGTAACTATAATACGGCGATACGGTGAATTTAAGTTTCAGTGTCAGCTTTTTTTAAACCTAGATTTTATGCATTTTATACTATTTTAAAATGTACTTGCATGAAAGAAAAAAAACAACTACCAGGTCAGACATTCTGGAAGCTTCCTACAAGGTACACAGTCAAAAAAAAAGCATTTAAAATGTAACCTTATACACACTCGACTGGGTGACTGACTTACTCACACACTGACTGTCAATCTGTATTCCTCTTTACTGAACTCCTTGTTCCATTTAGCTAAAAATACACCAGATGCACTATGTACTAATTTGTCTGGGTTAAAATAATTATGAAGTGCAACAGGGTGTTATCATCTTGGAGCAGAATTTGACATCTTTAAAGTACCATTGGGTATAAAATATATTTGTGTGTCCATTAAGCTTTAAATTTAGCTCACTTTAGTGTTATAGTCCTAAAGCTGAACAGTTTTCTTTTGTGAGTGTGTGTGTGTCTGTCCCCGGTGTGACTCTGTAGCTGGCAGACGAGTTTCTTTCCTGACATAAAGCCAGTTATGTCTTTCTGTAACCATAGCTGGGTGGCCTATGATGGCGTTGGATTCACAGGAAATCACACGGTTCTGGAAGCTGGAGGCCTGACCACACCTGTTCGACAGAATGCTCCCGTCTCCTGTGTGCGGTCGCTACGTCCAATGAGAATGGTGCGGATACATTAGCCTCTCTCACCCCTGACATAGCCAGTAACCCCACATCTGCCTCTATAGATCAGATTACAACACAGAAAGAATCAGTATATCACAACAGCATTTATGTAGTATTTAAAACAGTTATTTGGTAGAATATGCTTTATTTTAAGTGGTACTTTGTTAGCTGTGTATATTTATAACTCTGGCCCTGGTTGCATGCAGCCAGGCACTCCACATCCACAACCATAAACAGCTTATACCACACATAAATATCTTGTATTTACTGTTTATTCTGTCTGCAGGGAGGTCTGAGAGTACGAAGACCTCTGGATCCAAAGGTAAGGATAACAAGACCTAAATCAGGGAAACTGTTAATATTTACAAGTATCATTAACAGTTACCATCAACAGCTTATTTTTAGCACAATTTACAATATCTAACAGTAGCTAAGAAAGAAATTGTCAACTCAAAAGTCATGTGCACAAGAAAGAATGAGAGAGAGAGAGAGAGAGAGAGAGAGCTATTGGATGTTATTTCCTTGTGTGCTCATTTCAGTACTTTTTTTAAAAGCATTACTTGTACTGTTACCTGGCTGTGTGGCTTTTGTGTAAAATTTGTTTGGCTAATCACATTTCATGTGAGGGGGAAGAGAGCAAAGTAATGAACGTATCCACAGGGCTATAAGCTCATATATGCTCACAAATACCACATGAAATATGTGTGCTTGTATTATAGTTAGGCTTGTACACACAGGCTGGAGTTTCTAGGTTATGTCTGGAGAGGCAGCGCTTATGTTGGGAACAGTAAGAAGAAACCCACATATGAGAGGAGACGGTGCATGGCCAGTACACACATTTTAATATAGATTTAATTAATATATGGTTTGCAAAACAGCCAAGCCCCTAAAAAAAACCTCACTGTATGTAACATCAGGGAAGGTGAACAGTGTTAAGTAGTGAAAGCAAAGAACCTGGCATCACTGTTAAATGCAAAGGTACTGAGACGCATTCATTCTGCAAATGTAATGTAGCCGCATGCGTCTCAGTAAGGATGGACGTTCTCTCGTGTCCCTGCACAGATGGTGATGTATGAGAAGCCACTCTTTCAGGGTCAGCGCAAGGAGCTCCTGGAGAACACACCCAGCCTAGAAAGTGCTGAGGGAGTAGCACATGTCTCTTCTCTACGAGTCACAGGAGGAGTGTGAGTATTTTACTCACACACACACAGTTTTTCAGCAACTGCAAAGGTGCTAATAGCTTTGTTACTGTAACTGTTGTGCTTCACATGCTTTTCTAATGAAGGTGACATTTCGAAGGAAACTGTGCTGCTTGTGCATAATTGTGAATGAGAGCTGAAACCTGGATAGACCTCAAGCATAAATTTCAAATATTGTCACATGACCAGAATGGAATGTTACTGAAGCTGGAACCACATTACTTGTGTGTTTGTGTGTTTCTATGTGCTCATATATGAGAATGACTTCAAATGAACATTTCTATGTGTGTGTGTGTGTGTGTGTAACAATACTGTAGCAAGACACAAATTAAACAAATCCTGTTCTCCACCTTCTGCAAACAGCACAAGAGCACACTTTAGGGCACTTGTGTGCTTAAATGAGCATGTCTGAGTGTATATGTGTATATAACCAGGCTTTGTAAGTGGTCTCTGGTAACTGGGTGTGGAAGGAGAAAAGATATGAGTTTCTTTGTCTTTCTGACACTCCCTCTTTGTCTGTTTCCCTTATTAGCCCGAGAGTTCCTCGTTTTATGTGACTCTTAGTCATGCGTTTTAATGGCAATATTGAACGAATAGAGCTTTTTGCTATATGTACAAGATGTGTATGTGTGAAGGGTGTGTGATGGGTGAGCTTATTCTATACATAGCACAAATAAATCTTAGTTTATGGGTGGGCTACTGTGGCAAAGGTTACAGTTATGTGTGTATTGTGATGCAGGTGGGTGGGCTACTCTTCTGAAAACTACAGAGGGCAGCAATGTCTGCTGGAGGAGGGCGAGTACAGTGACTGTGCCTCACTCTTCAGTGGATCAGGAAGTGTTTTAACATCCTGCCGCTTCCTTCAGGCTGTGAGTGTACACACACGTACAGAGAATCACACTTTGATCTATTTGCCTACATATTAGTGCGTCTCAAACAATTACAACATCGTGGAAAAAGTACATAATTGTTCATAATATATAATCATTACATATGACGTCACATATTTCTAGCCTTTTTGTGTTTAAATTTGATCATTATGCCTTACAGCTCATGAAAATCAGAAATCCAGTATCTCAGACAGTAAATATATGCATATTATGTATACATAATATACATTATATATACATCAACCCCCTCCACAAGGCCACAGAAGGTCATTGCTAAAAAGGCTGGCTGTTCACAAAAGAAATATTCTAATAATATGAGATATTGGATTTCTGCTTTTCATGACCTACAAGCCATAATGATCAAAATTGAAATTGAAATATGTCTCTTGACGTGCAATGAAGATAAAATATATGACAGTTTACCTTTTTCAAATTAAATTATGAAAAAAATGAACTTTTTCCACTATACTCTCATTTTTTGAGATGCACTAGTATGTGTATGCATGACTGCAAATGTATACTATTCGACCAGTAATTCCCCAAAGAGTAAACGACTAGTCGTCTTTTCCACGGTTAAGGAAAAACATTTCAGGACAGCTTTATTTTTAGCAAAGAACACATCAGACGAGACTTAAGTTAACAGCTCTCACAGGCTACAAATTACATTTCTTTCTTCAGTGCCTTTCAGGCTATGCTGTTAAAAACAAAAGTGCAATAGATGTGCAAAAAATGACTTTATTTAAGGACATACTAATTACTAAAATGCACTCATATAGACAAGCTTTTGGCTCAGTTGAAATCCCTGAAACAGAGACAGTGCAGCGTGGCATACTCATGGATGGAGGAGAGATGCCTACAGTAGAATCTGGAATTTTTTCACGTTCATGTTGTTTTTTAACTCCAGGCTCAGCAGCATCCGACAGAATGCCGACAGGCATTCATCGCTGATCTGACTTTTCTCTCCACTTTATTCAAAGTGATATCAAAGTGTTAATGGTCCTTTAAAGCAAAATAATATTAAAAAAAACTATTTATGACTTAAGAATTGGATCCATCAAACAGGCCCTTAAACATGTGCCTATTATGCTAAAAGTGGGTCAGATTTTGAATTTGAAGCTTTGTTCCATTTCGACTTACACTTGTATCTCAAAATAAACAGCAAATGATGACCCATAGCAAGTATATGCTACTGCCACTGTTGATAAAATTAAGATGAGGGCATGTAGTAATAGAGATAGGGGAAGGCAAGAGGTGAGGTAGATGTGGATATTCTTGCTCACATAAGGATCTCCTGCAGCCAGAAACCTTTCAGCCCTGACATTTCCAACTAGAAACTAAAAAAAAACACTGCAAAAGCTCTCTCTGTTATTCTCTACTTTAATAGAATAGGACAAACGTTTCAATTCGTGGTAATGATTCCTGAAAGGTCCTAAGTGGTTTTGTTAAGTTGAAAATGTTGTGGTTATTCCAGGATTTTATTGAGCCTGCGGTGTCCCTGAATAACTGTGAAGGTCAGATTGAGCTAGTGGACCAGGATGTGGCAGACCTGCAGCAGATTGGGCTTGGGAATGCAGCAGACACCATTCATGTTAGAAGTGGAGTGTGAGTAAGACATTAAGGAACTTTTTTTAATTCATTAATATAATTAATATACTGTAATTATATCATAGGGTCTTGAAAAGATTCTGAAATATTCTGGCCTCAGTGCCATTTGATGACCTACTCCTGGTGCTCTTTTCCTCACTCAAATTCCAGTATATTACTGACGCACCTTTACTGGTAATGTTCAAGCTTTTTGTCATTTAAATTACATTTACACTACCGGACACTTTATTAGGAACACTTGTACACCTACTCATTCATACAATTATCTAATCAGTTGATGGTGTGGCAGTAGGGTAATGGATAAAATCATGCAGATACGGGCCAGAAGCTTCGGGTAATGTTCACATCAAACTCTGATTCTGACTGTGAAATAACTGTTGGTGCCAGACAGGCTAGTTTGAGTATTTCTATAAACTGCTGATCTCCTGGGATTTTCACACACAACAGTCTCTAATATTTACTCAGAATGATGCAATAAAGAAAAAATATCCAGTGAGGAGCGGTTCTGTGGACAGAAACAGTTGGTGATGAGAGAGGTCACTGGAGAATGGCCAAACTGGTTCAAGCTGACAGAAAGGCTACAGTAACTCATAACTACTCTGTACAATTGCGGTGGGCAGAAAAGCTTCTCAGAATGCAGAACATGTCAAACTTTGAGATGGATGGGCTACAACAGCAGAAGACTATGTGAGGTTTCACTTCTGTTAGCCAAGAACAGAAAACTGGGGCTGCAGTGAGCACAGGCTCACCAAAACTGTACAGCTGAAGCCTGGTCTGATGCTTGTTATGTGCTGAGACACACAGGTGGTAGGGTCAGAATTTGGCACCAACAGCATGAATCTGTGGACCCAGCCTGCCTTGTGTCAACAGTCCAGGCTGGTGGAGGTGGTGCAATGATGTGGACAATGTATTCTTGGCACGCTTTTGGCCTGTTAATACCAATCAATCATCGCTTGAAAGCCACAGCCTATTTAAGTATTGTTGCTGATCATTTGCATCCCTTCATGGTCACAGTTTGCCATCTTCTAATGTCTACTTCCAGCATGATAATGTACCATGCCACAAATCACAAGTCGTGTCATGAACAGCACGCAAGTGCATCTAAAAGGTCTGCAGGAATTACATGAATTACATGATTCCTAATAAAGTGCTCAGGGAGTGTAGATGCACATTCACCGAGGCTTATTACACAGGCTGTGAAGTATAACACTTCTCACATCACTTCATGATACATGAGGTTGTTTCTCACATGGTTTTCTTTTGCAGAAACACACAAATATTTCTGTTACGTTTTGTGGAATTGTATTAGGTGGTGCTTTAGTGAGTCGATTCTTAAATCATTCTTGTTTAATCATTGTTGAATTTCCATTTGTGATTTTGGCTCATGTTATAATAAGCAATCGCTGTGGTAGTAAATCTTTCCCAAGGTGAAATGCTTTTGCAAAACTGCTCAGGCTCCCAAAGCTGGAGTTGGATGTAAACGGATCATTTGATATGTCTTTAGGTGGGTAGCCTACAGCGGGAAATACTTCACAGGAGAACAATGTGTACTTGAGAAGGGCCGATACTCTGGATCACTAGACTGGGGTGGCAGGCAGAGTTCACCTCTCTCTATCCGGTCTATACGGAGGGTAAGTACACTCTGGAATGCTGACGGTCGAGGCTCAGCAAGAGATCAGTTTCTGCTGTGTTAGCAAAGACGGTGACCGTCATTTATGAACTTCTATTAAAAACATGTCCCTCAGGTGTGCATAAAAAATAACTGATTCCAAAATAACTTTTGTCTTTTCAAGGAGCTTTGTGGAGAAATGGATCCAAAGTTCCTGGTATGTTTATTAAACATCCCAGTTGTATGAAAATACACCACAGTTAGATTCTGCTTAAACATGATGAAGCTACTTGTAGTTGACAATTCTGTCGTACTGCCAGTATATAATTGCACTGTCATTCTGATTCATTGTTCTGTACATCTTTGCTTTGTATCTCATTGTGTGTGTGTGTGTGTGTGTGTGTGTGTGTGTGTGTGTGTAGCTACACGCCTACAACAAACCGTGCTTTGTGGGGGAGAGCCAAGAATTTGAGAGTGAAGTGGCAGACTGTGGGATATTAAATCCCACGTCATTCCGAATAATTCAGGGCAGGTGAGACACTTCAGCTTCTGCTGACACGAACACCACGCTCAGTACACCTCCACTGCTCCAGGAAGCCGGCAGCTACAGTTAGCATTTACAGTAAAGTCTTCCTGTGCCCCTGTCTTACAATGTTTAGGTGGTTGCTGTATGATGAGAAGGGTTTCTGTGGTAACCAGTTTGTCCTTGAAGAGGGCCTTTATCCAGACCTTACCTCCTTTGGCTGCATGGCAACAGCCATTAAATCCTTCAAACCCATTCAATACGTGAGCCCTTATTTCATGAAAAGATTTATTTGAAACCTACTTTTTTTTCTATTTTGGAATACACCTGAATGTTCTGCATTTAATTGTACCTGCTGTAACTTTGAATGGAAAGTCTTATTTCTTTCTATCTTGACATTAGAATAGGGTTTTAAATGTTAGTCTTGTTGTCGGTTGGAAATCTGAATCAAGCACAGTAAAATACATTCTTTTTGCAGCAGTCATAACGTATGGCATGCTTTAGTTCAGATTTTTCCATTGTGCTGTATGATTGCTGATGTAAGCCTGTCTGTGATACCCCATGCAGAGCTTCGCAGAGCCCTCCATCAGTCTTTTTGCACTGAGCTCGTTGGAGGGGTTGGAGACTGTGACAGATTTACCCATGGAGACCATGAACAACTTCTTTACTCAATCTCTTAGAGTCAACAGTGGCCTGTAAGTTCCTCAGTCTTTTGTGTTGCTTTATATTTAAATATTTTTGTATGAGTTTGTATGATAATGGGCCGTCTGCCGGTGTCCCTTACAGGTGGGTGGCGTACGAATTCAGCCAGTTTAAGGGGCGTCAGATGCTGCTGCAGACAGGCGAGTTTCCATGTTGGAGTGATTACAGTGGCTGGGACACCATTGGTTCACTCCACCCACTTAGACAGGTGAGCTCCAGCCAGTTGTTTCGCTTTGCAGTCTTAATGGCATGGAATCTCATATGTTCTCGCTTCATATGGGAAACAAAAATAGCATACAATACGACAGCTATATGAAAATGTTCTGAAGTAATTGCTTCTGGTGTTCTTGTTCAGCTTTCAGTGGTGAGCAGTGCTCATGCTTCTTTACTAGTGCTGCAACTCGATTCATAATGACTCTCTTTCAAGCTCCTGCGTTCTTTCTTCTTTTGCACACCTTGTATTTTTCTGACATGCAAAATTTATTCAGCTCAAAAATCTCACCCACTCATTATCAGACTTCTGCAGTCTTTTGGGACATTTTGTGTGTGTATGTGTGTGTTTTTGTACTGAGCAGTGGTCTGTAGTGCCCCGATAAAACCCACTCATTCCTAAAAAGATATAGTGCATTTACATAACTAGATAGTGCTGACGGCAAAGCTGTGCATGTGTTTATGTTTAGAGACGGCAAATGTGGGAGTGAAGACGTAGCATGATCACTCTTAATTAGGTTGTTAATAACAGTTCTATGTATATCGTGCATCAAGTTTAGATGAACAAAGGTCATTTAAGCATGGTGGCTTTAAGTGTAACATCTGGTACTTCTCTTTTGCCATAGTTGAGAAGGTGGTGAGTATACACTGCAATTTATTTTATGATTAATGTTTTCTCTCTCCTTAGCGAAGGACGTATGTGCTGGTGCGGAATCGAGCTCTGGGGATGGCTCTGACTGTAGAGAGAACCGGGGAACGCCCCTGTCCAGCTAGAATCTCACTGCGTCCTGCTGAACACTCATTGCACACGCAGCATTGGGTGTACACACAGTCTCAGCTCAAGAGCAAGGTCAGCAGTGACACTGTCACATGAGAGAACATAGAGAGAAAGATTGTTGAAAAGATTGTTTATGCATTTGATCATTTATGGAAAAAAAAAAACCCTGCTACTTTGGGGTCCAAACTGAGCTTAATGCTAGCAATAACAAAAATTCTATTTTGCATTCATTTCTAATTTAATACAATTTTCCATTACAAATTACATTATTGACAGCAACTTGTGAAAAGTATTGACTTGAATGTCAGTTTCTTATTATTTGAAACATCCCCTTTTAACTATATAGTTATAATAGTTACAAATACAGACTGTAGTCCATCTGTTTCTCTACATAGTTGTTCTTTGTTAGTCCCCTTTACTCTGTTCTCTAATGGTCAGAACCCCCAAAGGACCACCACAGATCAGGTACTATTTGGTGGTGGATCATTCTTAGCATTGCAGTGACATTGATGTGATGATGGGTGTGCTAGTGTGTGTTGTACTGGTGAGAGTGGATCAGACACAACTGTGCTGCTGGAGTTTTAAACACCGTGTTTACTTACTGTGCACTCTGCTACACATCCACCATATTGCTCCACCCTGTAGATGCAAAGTCAGAGACAGTAGCTTATCTGTTGTTGCACAGTTTGTATTAGTTGTCTTCTCATCCTTCATCAGTGCTCACGGGATGCTGGTGACTGGACATTTTTGGGTGGTTGACTATTTTCAGTCCAGCAGTGACACTGAGGTGTTTAAAAACTCCAGCAGCACTGCTGTGTCTGATCCACTCACAC
>JAOUQY010000009.1:7812263-7829541 GCA_028566355.1 Doras micropoeus | reverse complement strand
CCCCCCCCCCCCCCCCCCCCCCCCCCCCCACAGCTGCACTGAACCAAAGCATAGTTACGCCACCTTCTCCAGCTCTTCCTCATCTTCCTCTTCTTCTTCCTCTGAGAAGTCCAGCGCCTTCTTCTTGGAAAGCAGCGGGTGCCACTGCAGGCACTTGCGTTTGGGCCGCTGCTTGCCGCTCACCTCGGCCTCCGCTGGCGCCTCCTTCCCCCCTCCTCCGCCCTTCATGCTGCTGCCGACCCTAATGACAGCAAAGGTCAGAGGTCAAGCTCAGGCTCCTACGACCAGCTTTTAAAAGAGGATAGAGAAGAGGCAGGGAGGTGTGACACACTTGTAATTACTTTACTGAAAGTTTTCTCCCCCCCCCCACAGAGAAAGGTGGTGCTGTGTGGCAGAGGAGTGCAGAGACAGGCTGTAATTTATATTTCAAACGCAGGTAGCGGTTAACTCGGAGGAAATCTCTAATTCATATCTGTTCAAACACTACCTCAAAATATCTCAATTGTGGCAACAAACCCCTGGGTATGAGTGATGTGACCTGACTGAGCTGTGGCTTTAAAATAGACACAGAGAGTGAGAGTGAGAGAGAGAGAGAGAGAGAGAGAGAGTGAAGGATTCAGGAGTCTTTGTTCATCTGGTGCAGCCTCGCTGCACTTCTACTGTACATGTGACCTTTACACACACACATATACACACTCTCTGCTCTGCTAATACGATTACACATATTACACATATCTCAACATGTGTACTTTATTATCATTTACTTAGACACACACACACACAAAACCCATCACCTATCACCAGCACATTTCTGCAGTCCAGTGCTTAGCATAACCCCTTGCTAAGCAGTATGCACAGTCATCTGTGACTAGCAGACATTTCACTGCTTTCTAGCCGGGATTCCTCCCTGACTATCTGCTGCCCTCTTGCTGTTGAATAAATCATTCCACTAACACCATGGCTGTTAATAAAAACTCTGCCTGTGGCCTGAAACTTCCTTCTCAAAATGAAGAGAGAAAAAAAGTGTGTTCAAGAACCCATGATGAACAGGGAATTTGTTTCAGCTCAGTTGTGTCACTCAGGTGATTAATGCATGTTCTGGCAACAAATCAGTCTCTACTGGACGCTGGTTCAGACAAACTACACGTTACTGGTGTCAACTTCTGAAGGACTGAGTAACAGCATTATAAAACTCTATTAAAAAAAATCATTATAGGTCATGGTTTATCTCCAAAGATCTGACTAAACACCAAAGACTACCGTTTTTAAACAGGAACAAATTTAAATACAAGGTATTTAGACAGCAATGGTAATACTATATTTGACCAACATTGAAGTACCAGAAAAACTGGTACTGGAGCCTATGCAAAATGCCACCTGTGACCCATGTCATTGATTGCGTCTGCCAGTACGTATATAAAGCGATAGACATCTATGGAAGCTTCTAGAGCTGTTATCATGATTTTGCGATTTTCAACACGGTTTAATAGTTGGAGCCTGTGAGATGTGTCATAGCATTTCAGAGGTAGAAGCAAAGTTTGAATTTTCACGTATGAGCATTTCTACAAGAATTCTGCCAAAACCTCGAACGTAAGACAGCAGCGTGGCCGTAAAAAGACTCCGGGTGTACGTAACATCGGAATTCAGTGCTGGGGCCTCGACAAACATCAGCATGAGGACTGTGCGATGTTCCCTACAAGATCCCGTGGGGGACCTACCAAGTATTAACTGGTATACCAGTTCTTCTGGCACTTACAGGTATAACCTGTAAATTGTCAATGTGAGCTTTGTGCAGAGTGAAACAAAATGTATCTACTGTGTTACCGATACTGCTATTCTCTCTCGTCACAACGGATAAAACCCGGATTTGATCCAGCACGGGTTTTTATGCCGGATGCGCTTCCTCACGCGTTCCTCCCATTAACCAGGCTTGGGACCAGCACCAGAAATGCATTGCACTCCCCAGTGGCTGGGCTGAGCGGAGGGTTAGGAGCCTTACTCAAGGTCCCAACAGTGGCAGTCTTGCAGTGCCAGGGCTCGAAACCAAGACTATCCAATCAGCAGCCTGGAGTCCTACCCTACTGAGCCACCACTGCCCTACTTACTATTAATACTAATAGTGTTTATGGAAGCGCTATACAATCAAAATTACTGCAAAGTTAAATATTGCAATATACTGCTAAGACAGCTGTTGAGAGCCCCTCAATGATTCACTATAAACTCATTTCAGATAAAGACTTGTCTCGCTGCAATTGATTCCAATACATCCTCCTATAAAAAAGGTCAAGTTCGCTTTTACGTCTTATGAATTCATGAAAGACGGTGTGATGAAAGATTATTGGATGAGCATTTGTCGATTCCATTATTATGTGGGTCAACTTGGAGAATTAGCTGAATAATTCCATGAATGAAAATCAATAATTGTCCTCTGGAGTGGATTTCGCAGTCCACGGACTGAATTCCTTAACCAGGCTGATAACAGAAACTGATTAACTCTAATGCTGCTTCTGAGGTTGTACTCTGATCTCGAGAGACACACCACTCCTCCTTTATAAAATGAATTCCCTTACTAAATGGTGACATTTGTTTGGGCCTCGTACAGATGAAATCTATATCTCGAACCAAATCCAGGGAACACCTGGTTCCTGAACACCTTGAGGAGATGAATATTTATAGGATTTTTTTTTTTAAATAGAGACAAGTTGCTAGCTGGTAATAAATGATGAGTAAAAGATGTAATTAGGTTTATACGATTTAGTTTTTTCCCTGATTGTGAATTTTTCAATTTTAAAATAAATGATTTAATATTAGAGAACTGATGGCCTGAAAAAACAGCAAAATGAGCATTTCCACCATGTCAGGTTTAAGGAGAATACACTGAAGTTCCAGAAAGACTGGTATAAGTACGGTTAATACTTGGCAGGTCTCCCACAGGATCTTAGAGGAAACGTTGCACAGTCCTCACGCTGATGTCTGTTGAGGCCCTAGAATTGAATTCCCATGTTACTTGAAGCAGTGTTGTACACCTATTGCATGAAACGATTCTTGCCAGCTGACGCTGATCACGTTCACCCAGAGTCTTTTTACAGCCACGCTGCTGTCGAAAGTTTGAGGTTTTGCCGGAATTATTGTAGTCACGGTACACTCTTGAAATGCTCATATGCGAAAATCCAAACTTTGCTTCTACCTCTGAAATGCTATGACCCATCTCACCAGCTCCAACTATTAAACCGTGTTAAAAATCTCAAAATCATGATAACTTGCCATTCTCATATGGGAAACAGCTCTAGAAGCTTCCCTAGATGTCTGTCGCTTTATATACGCACTGTTGTGTGTTTTGCATAGGCTCCAGTATCGGTTTTTCTCGTATTTCAGTGTATAAGAGTGCATAATAATACGCAGTCAGGAAATCCAGTGATGGACGATGGAAAGCTCAGATGGATGGTGGATTTTTAGATGATGATAAACACATAACAGTAGAGTTTTGATCTAATCCTATTACAAATCCGTCATTTAATGTCCACATGGCTGTGATTTTTCACTGTTGATACTGCTCTATGAGCATCTGCAGCAATCAGTGAAGAGCAAAAATAACAGAAGCATGTTAATTTTCTAATTATCATCATCGTTAGCTTTATTCAGAAAGTGTAAGATCTGGCACTTGGTTGTAGGCACTTTTGGCGTATGCCTGAGTGCTAGAAGCTCAAAATGTTAAATTGTGGAGCATAAAGGCTGGCAAGTAATACAAGGTCTGTAATACCAGGAAAGTAATGAGAATGAAATTCCTGTGCTCTGCAGGGCTTACGGATGGGGATGCGTTTTAATCTTGGGGAACAAGAAGAAATCACACAGAACCAAGTCGGGCTATAGGGTGGACGTTTAAGGACTGGAATGTTTTTTTCAGCCAAAAATTCTCCCATAGCCAGTTTGACCTTCTGGTACAAATTCTTTATGGATGATCCCTTGAGAATCAAAAAAGATGATGAACAGTGACTTGAATTCTTGTTTGCTCGTGCAAGCTTTCTCTGGGTGAGGTGATGTTGTCGTGTGCCATTCAGCACTTTGTCTTTTTGTCTCAGGATCGTCCTAGAACACCCATGACTCATCTCCTGATCGCTCTTTGCAGGAGATTGGGCTCTCTTGTTAAATGCGCAGGTGACAATAACCTTTCTTGAACATTTCCAGAGTTTCTTATGACGCAGAATCTTTTGATGCAGAATTTGATCACGTACCGTTGCACTTGCACTGTTCCAGTAAAGAGGCAAATCAGCAGGGTTTCACAAAAACAAACATCTGGGCCCTGCGAAGGCTAGAATGTAACTGAAACGGGTCCTACCGTTTATCCGAGATCCCAGTCTGACTGACCTTGAACCACCGTCCCCATGCGTAAGCTCTACGGAGCACCGGAATTTCGTTCTCGTTACTTTCCGGACAGAGCTTGTATAATGTAATTAGAATAAAGCTTCCGTGTATAACGTGGCAATAAAACGTAATATCTCATATTACACAATATAATATTACACAAACCTAGATACAACCCTTGTTTATGTATATAACGTAGGCTACTTTCACACGGCAGGCGAAAGTGGCCCAAATGCAAACGTGACACAAATTTGTTACTTGGCTTTGTGAACAGCAGAGAACAAAATGAATCTCACATTTTCAATTCCTATTTGGGCCACTTTCATAGATGGCACTGAAATCCGACATGTACCCGTTACATGGCGATGTAGTCTCTGGTAGTACAGGCAGATTGGAAATGCATGCAAATCTTACGTCAGTCCTCAGCCCTGTGAAGTACCAGGAAAGAAAAGATGGAGGATAACCGTGAAGGAGGATTTCAGAGGCTGGACAGCGACCTCATAAACATTTGGGGTGAAGTTGCTGAACGTGCACAAATTAGAAGGCACATATCGCGCCCGCTGAATGTGGCTATAGGAGAACCTGGCTCGGGTCACAAGACGGCAAAAACATGGAAGCGCTGTCACCAAGACAACCACCATGTCCTAGCTTCATCGGAGCAAAGATTCTACATCATTATTTAACAGACAATACACATTTGAATCTGTTTATTATAAGAATTAGGTTAAGTGAAATGTCACTATACTGTGAAGTACCAGAAAAACTGGTACTGGAGCCTACGCAAAATACATAGCAAAGCCACCTATGGACGCCATTGATCGTGTCGGTCGGTGCGTATATAAAGCAATAGGCATCTATGGAAGTTTCTGGAGCTATTTCTTCCGTGAGAATGGCAAGTTATCCCTATTTTGAGATTTTTAACACGGTTTAAAAGCTTGGATTTTCACATATGAGCATTTCAAGGGTGTACAGTGACTACAAGAATTCCGGCAGAACCTCCAACTTACGACGGCGGCGTGGCCGTAAAAAGACTCTGGGTGAACGTGAACAGCGTCGGCTGGCAAGAATCGTTTCACGTGATAGGCATCGGAATTCAACATCGTGCAACGTTCCGTCCAAGATCCCGTGCTGGACCTACAAGTATTAACTGGTATACCAGTTTTTCTGGTACATAAGTGTACTAAAGCTGTCGTGATTTGGCTGCCGATACAGAAACGATAACACATAGAAAAACTTTTTTTCCTAACTGAGTATTAATGTGTTCTCCAGGTACATTTCTGTGCTCTACCTAGAAACATCTTGCACTTGTTTCTGGTCGGTTGTTGGACACTACGTTACAGAGCCTATATCCATATCCACTCCTTTAACAGCTCGATGCTAAGACTGGATTCTGTTTCACTGTGATACTTTAAATAAAAGTGTCTGTCAAGTCAGTACATAAACGCAAACACGGAATTCAAATATTACAACCTAATTGACCGTACACTTCCTAACAGTCTTGTCATATACTGCGTTCTTTTTTTGCTCCAACGAATGATATTTCCCTGTACTCTCGTGTGAAACGATGCCACCATGCCAGAACGGTTTTGAATAGACACTGTCACTTCTAAATGCCTATCATCTAACCCAAACCTAGCATTACACCCCAAACTGTACTTAAGCTAAATCCTACACCTGACTTCTTGAAATTGCTGTTTACCCACCAGCAGCTGGTGCAATTGGATCAACTGTTGGATCAATTAGCTTCGCTGCTCATGCTGTATATCTTTTTTTTTTAGAAAATATAACATATTATACTGGGTGTTTGTTGATTCAAGGAATTTTCCATCTTTAAATAAGATGACTGAGTTGTGGTTAGAGGTATTGTTAAAGTTGCATTCCTTTTACCATTCCCAAATTCTAAAGCACCTGATAAAACACAACACGGCTTACCGAGTAAAGCCCTAAAGCCCTATTCGGATTGGACTAGTTTCACACGGGGAGGTGAAGTAATGTAATTTTACCACAGGAAAGTCAGCGAGGGGTAAGAATTCTCTGTATAAACGACAGCGATGGGAGTGGCTATTCCATTTACGTGCGTACTTTGTCGATCCAATGCTCATAACTAGAAAACATAGTGCCAAGCAGAGGAAAGAACACATATAAATGGACAAAGGATGAAACTTTGTGCTTAATTTCCGTTTGGGACGAACGTCGCTTTCAAAAAACAAGTTCTGAGTGTTGCGTGTTGTACAAAACACCCAACAACCCCCGAGGCTTTACACAGGCTTGACCCTGGAATCTTTAGTGACCATGCAGTCTGTAAAAATGACTGAAATGGCACATTTGGATGAGACGAAAATCATGGTCTGTTAATAATTTCATTACCTCGACTCCTCAGATAAAACTAGACCGATTCGAAGATAGAACTGTTTCGCTTCCAGGTCTCTCGTGTTGTGTTTGAACTACACATCCTGATCATTTTGCCTGGAATATTATACAATATAATAAATACAAGCCATGCTATGTCAAAGTAACATCTCCAAGATAAAGCCTCATTCACCTTGAGTTCACGCCTGCTGTGAATACTGCAATACAGACTATAAACAAAATCCTCCATGAAAAGTTTACGTAGCCAAGCATTCAGCAAATGACCATCAGAGCGAATATGTTTACGCTGATCTGTTACTGTTGCCACCGGTTTTAAGCCGGTTTTTACCAGACAATGCTCTTAGGAAGCCGTTTTAGAGTACGAACTTGTCTATAGCAGGGGGAAAGCAGGCTACTGGATGTGACGCGGATGTGAACATTTTAATGTTTAGACGTTATTGTTTAGCATTTTAGCGTTTACAGTTCACATCTGCTTTAAAACGTATTGCTGCGTGATTTAAACAATATTAATCCGGATTAGATTTCACCCACTGAAAAAAAAGTCATAACGTGTCATCAAACCGCAATCAGACACACCTCACTGCCAACCAATCAGCTTTCAGGTGACGCTTACCACAGGAAATATACACAACATTCTCCATGCTAGCACGTCTCTGCGAGTCATGTTGACCCATGATTCCCTTCTCTGCATCGCCATGCAAATACACATTAATGCAGAAGTGTACGTCTGCCTTAACAGCTACGTTAGTGGTATTTTTTGACTATATACATTCTTCTTTTTACTAAAGTTGATATTCATTCATTCATTTTCTTGGCCTGCTTATTCCTTTTCAGGGTCACGGGAGAGCCGGTGCCTAGCCGGCCACATAGGGCGCAAGGCAGGAACAACCCTAGACAGGGCGCCAATCCATCGTAGGGAAAGTTGATATTTGGAATGATTTTAAGAACGGCGCTTGTCTCCCTTATGGTAAGAAACAGTAGCGCTACGGATACTGCCGTTTTTTGTTTGTTTTTTTTCTCAGGAAATGCTGAGAATTGATTTTTCTTTAAAAAGTTACATTTTAGGAGAAAACAAAGTATTTATATAGCACTTCTACTGTATGTAGCACTACTAGACATTTTTTAAAAAAAAACGTTTTAAGATGCTGTATGATATCAACTACTCGAGTCTTAATCCAAGGTAACTGTATCAACAAATTCTGCAATGATATAACAATGATGATGATATAGGAATAATGTATAGTATTTCACGTATCTGAAATATAAAGTCATGCATTCCCTTTAACCGGGGCAACAACAAGGGGTGATGATTCATACCCTGTCGCTCCTGTCGTGTGTATCAGATACACTGTATGTCCAAAAGTTTGTGGACACACCTACTAACTATTCGGTTCAGGTGGTTCAGTCAGACGCACTGCTAACAGGTGCATAAAATCATGCCCGCTGCCGTGTAGCCTCCCCAGACAAACAGGGACTGAAGACACTGAGGAGCTCAGTGACATTAAACATGCCCTAGTCATAGGATGTCACATTTGCTACAAGACAGATTGTGAAATATCTGCCCAGCTAGATCAGCCCTGGTCAACTGAAAGTGCATTTATTGCAAAATAGAAGCATCGAAGAGCATCAAGACTACGGCCATGAAGCCGTAGACGATGCAAGCTCACACAGCAGGTCCACCGAACGCTGAAACATGAAGCATGTGTAAAATAAAATACAAATAAATCACTGATGTAGTGTTGCATCACTCATGACAGAGTTCCAAAAGGCCTCTGGAAGCAACATCAGCATGAGAACTGTGTGTCTGGAGCGTCGCGAAATGGGTTTCCATGGCCAAGCATCTGCACACGATCTCTATGTGCAGTGCCAAGTGTCGGATGGAGCGGTGTAAAGCACAGCACCGCTGGACTCTGGAGCTGTGGAAATGTGTTCTCCGGAGTGATGAATCACGCTTCACTGTCTGGCAGTCTGATGGACAAATCTGGGTTTGGCAGACTCCAGGGGAACCAGAACGGATAGTGGTAACAGTAAAGTTAGGTGGAGGAGGGATAACGGTCTGGCGCTGTTGCTCAGGGTTTGGGCTCGACCCCTTGGTTCAAACTGAAGGGTAATGTTAACCCTACGGCATACAATGACATTTTAGACAGTTGTATCCTTTAAACTTTGTGGCAATAGTTTGGAGAAGACATCCAGCATGACAATGCCTCTGTGCACAAGAGATCCATCAAGAGATCGCACGGTCCATCAAGAGATCGCTTGTGACAAGTTTGGTGTGGAGGAACACCAATGGCCTCCTCAACCCCACTGAACACCTTTGGGATGAACTGGAACGTCAATGGCGCCTATCCTCACAAATACTCTTTAGATTGAATGGGTACAAAATCAGACAAAACCTTGTAGAAAGCCTTCCCATAAGAGCGGAGGTTGTCACGGCTGCAGAGTGGTAGCAAATCCATATTAATGCCAATGGGGTTTTGTTTGTGAAAGCATTCTCCAAAAAAAGGTAAACAGCATCGTCAATAAACTAAAAAAAAAATGTCTGAACAGTGTTTTAGTGTTTTTGCGTGTAATTGTTCAACATGACTCCTTAAACTGCTGGTTTATTAATTATATATAGCATGAAGCATCTTATTTACAGATTACTATGAATTACTCTGTAATCATAGCTACATAAGAAACGTGTAGGAGTGAGGACTGCATGTCTCAGTCTTCAAGGTGTTAACCATAATGGAACAATAATGCATATGAAAAATAGTCATTCTGATTCCACAGACATTGAATTTCACTTATCAGAGGGAAGTAGTTAAGGCGTTGTGGTTAAGACACTGAACTACTGATTGGAAGGTCATGAGTTCAAATCCCAGCACCACCAAGCTGCCGCCGCTGGGCCCTTGAGTAAGGCCCTTAATCCTCAACTGCTCAGTTGTATAAAATGATATGAATGTACGTCACTCCGGATAAGGGTGTCTGCCAAATGCCGTAAATGTAAGTTCTGCCTGGGCCTACCAGTACTTATTTCAGCATCTGGACCATATTATTATACAGGATTAGTGATTGTTTGATCATAATTTATCTTAACTGACTAATCTATCATATTAATCTCTTATATAAAATAGTAGCATGAGGTGTTTCTGATACGGACTCAACCTGCGGTGTGTTTAGCTGATGCAGAAATAGGGGTGTGACAGTACACCTGTACGACAGTGTTACAGCGATAAGGAAATCTCAAGTAGCTATAGTAACTCCATTATTATATAAGAGAAAAAAATACACAAAATATTTTCCAGTCCTTATGCAACGATGGCTTTTAAAAGACTTTTCCTTTTTCAGAGGTCGGTTTTATAAACCTTCTAGAAACATTTCTAAAATATAATCTAACACCCTGTTGCAGCATGGGCATACTTTCAAAATAAAAAAGAAAATCTGCAAACACACATTATGATCAACTCCTATTCGTGGTTTTTGTTTTGTGCAGCTATCCCGACCGTGAATCTGTTATTCCTTAGGTACGATAGTGTATGATCATGACGTACAGTAATGAGGAGGTGATCTGCAGCCAGGCTGGACACGTACCGGTGATGTCACGGTTCGGCGAGGAGTTATACAGAGCCTGCATGGTGTTTGAGCTGAAAAGCAAAACATGGCATGATCTGAAGGTGTACTTACTTAATCACAGACTATGGAAATGCTGGATTTGAAAGATGAAGATGGATCTGTCAGTCAGGCTGTGACATGCGATGATGGTGACCTACAAAAACACACACACACACACACCTAGTCCTCAATGCAAGGCACTACAGGCTAATGCAGCACACAGCGTAGGTCAGCGACATTTTAAGAGGACATTTCACCTCATCGTGTGTGTGTGTGTATATGAGTGTGTGTGTGTGTGTGGATTAGTCTGTTTGGCTTCGTGTGCATGTGTGTGATAGAGAGAGAGAGAGAGAGAGAGAGAGAGACGTGAAGCTACGATCAAGCTACTAACTATGGGTGGTTTGTTCATTTACTGTCGATGAATCGTAAAGTTAACGATGCCGAATCGCGGAATCGGTTCAGAACCTGCTGAATAAAGCGGACGATGAGCGACTGTTTAGTTTTGCAGGTAGACACCGGTGCAAGCCAAGTGCCCTCCGGTTCAGCGTATCAACCAAGAAGTGCACTAAAAGCCCCACATATCACCCATATTTGTTACATTTCCACACCAGAGTCATCATTTAGGCCCACTGAGCCCCAGTTAGCGCGTGCTCGCTTTTACATCTCCGTGCAAAATGTCGATCTGGGGTCTGACAAGACAGACAAGCCAAAGAGAGTCCATCTTGCTTTAGGGAAATCGAAGCAGAAATCTCACTCCTGTCAAACTCCTCCCGGGAAAAGGTTTCAGACAAATACCTGCTCCCTCGACCAGTCCGGTGGATTTGTTACTTGAAAGGAGTTTTCAGTGAAGACTTTTTCTGACAAGGCGGCCTCGACAGGTCTCTCCAACTGAGTTACAGCAAATAAAAGTAGCTCGCTAGCTAGCTTAGCTCACTGATGCGAACTGCTGCTTTGCTCAACGGACGTGTCAGGAACAGATCTCCAGTAAAAGCCCTGCTTACTTTCTGGCTCGACATCGTCTCACTTTTCTAACTCAGAACTTTTTGCTCGATTGGCCGTTTTGATGATTAGGGCACGCGCCGGCTGGCTTGCATTTGTGTGTGTGTGTGTGTGTGTGTGTGTGTGTGTGTATGTAAGCTGCCGATTTGATGAGGGGAAGTGCCCCGTTCTGTGGCTCTGATGAGAGCAAATAAGCTGCTTCTCGGCTCGTGTCGTACATGTCGTCCCCGTGCTTATTTTGCACGGTGCATTTATCGGAGATAACACTTGCTCCGAATTGCGATCTGTGTTGTTTTGGGGCTGAGAGTGCCAACACGCCGAACAGCTACTTGTGTATCATTGGAGCCGCTGTCGGAAATGGTGTTAAGTCGCGAAGCTCTCTCGCGCCGCACGGTGCAACAAACTGACATGAAATTTCGCACCGAATCGCCGCGAGCTGCCAATGAATCCGCCCGGACACTGTTTAGGAGGAAAATACATCCGAGTTTTCTGTCATGACGGCGTCGAAAAACGGAAACTTACCCCATGAAGGCGAGCCCAAACACCAAGGCCTTGTCATTCCAACCTCCGTCCACCTTAAACTTACTGACACATCCTTCTGCACTGGTCGTACAGTAGAGCAGACGCACGCACGCACGCACACACTCACACACTCACACTCACTCACTCACACTCGCACACTTCATGCGCCTGCTGCTTTTTCTCTACCGGATGGACGTCGCCGTGAACGCTGCAGTCCGACCCCGAAGTCGACAGAAAAGTGAAGAGAAACAGCGCGGAATCCTCTAAACGAGTGGCGAGGAGGAGAAACGACTCGCTGTAGCACTACTTTCGATTCACTCGAGCAGTTTTTTCTGTGCATGTTTTTCTCCAGCCCTCCCCCCTAACTGCGTCCCCACTAACTGCCTTGAGTAGTGTGTGTGTATGTGTGTGTGTGTGTGTGTGTGTGGATGTCCATAGCTTGTGTTGACTGGCCTAAGTAGCATCATAATTTCGGCCTAGCGTCAACTTTTCGCATTTCAGTGTGACAGAAATGTCTCAGATATCTAAATACAGAATTGCATTGAGGCAGAAGACCACCGAGCCAGTGTGTGTGTGTGTGTGTGTGTGAGAGAGAGAGAGAGAGAGAGAGAGGAGTTAATGCTTCCTGGGTGTTGTATGAGAGAAATGGTCACTGAAGTGTTTATGATCGCAGTGCTCTCGGTGCTTACCTGAAACAGCCAGGGCACTTTAAAGTGACTCGGCGGACACAGTGTTGCTGCGATTGTATCGTTGTCCACCTCTGTCACCCTCCCGACACTGTGTATCTCTGTGCACTTTTTTAGGGCTACTGTACACGGAGTAAGTGAATGTGTGTGTTGTATCGCCAGCCGCGATTGGCCGCGCGCTTGAGAGGCAGCGACACACAGCCACACAGAGAGCGCTGAACATTTCAACGCCCATCCGAAACATGCATTAATCCAACATCTTCATGTCTTGCTTATTACACTGGCAGTACACTCACACTACATAACACACCGAGCTCGGCAGGAAACGTTCATGCGATGTGAACAGCAGCGACATGGAGGCGCCTGGTTTTGGCTGGAGCTCCAGCCGGCTGCAGTGACAATGTCAAACGCACAGCGTTTTGTTTTTAACCGAGTCGACACACAAACCCACGATGAACACTATAACCCTGCTGAGGTGACACGATTTAGGAACTTGGTGCTAATCTGAATTTCCGCGTCGTGTTCACAGCCTGGTCGAGCTCCCACATGCACGCGCTGTTTTCCTGTCTCTCATTCCTCGGTGCCTGTTTCTCCACGGCACTCTATCACGCTATCTACCCTGTAATCTCATTTTTCATCTCATTAACAAGCCCGCAGCTTATAGCTAACCGAACAAAAGGGGTGATGAGCACGAGTAAATGATGATTAGGTCAGAGTTAGCCTGCTGTGTGTGCTCGTGGTGGTTTGCTTCTATACAAAAACCAAAAGCTGATCTACTGCTAACTCGTTTTATTCTGTCTGTCAAGTAGCTAGATTGTCTTATTCAGGCACCGGGGTTTTGTTATACAGGCTACTTATTCTCTACCACTTTTTAAAGCCCTACACTGATCCAATTTGCTGGTCCAGCTTTTTGCATTATTGGCCATTTGGACCTCTAATCACCCAAAAGGACCAATTCTAGGTACTATGCAAAGTATTGCTAGTCACAGAAGTAAGATACTGTCAATTCAATTGACAGTGAAAAATGACAGTGTTATGCACGCTCTGAAAAAGGGACACTAAACTGCATCGTTCTTTCCTTGTCACTCGCCTGGTATCCTTATCTTTTCTACCTTCTAAAATGTATTTTTTATTTACTGGACCTCTAAAAACATTAGATAAACAATCGGACTGTAATTACCGTTTAAAAGTAAACTACATGCACCTTTCCATGTAAAAGACATAGTAATGGTACAATAGGTGTATCTATGCGGTACCAACCCGGTGACAAGGAAAGGTACAGTGTAGTACGGTGCCATGGGGCGGCACGGTGGTGCTGGGTTTGTTTTCTTTCTAGCGTCCTTTCTGTGTGGAGTTTGCATGTTCTCCCCGTGTCTATATGGGCTTCTTCCAGGACTTCATGCACTCAGGTGTGTTTGTAAATAGTACGTTGCCCCAAGGTGTGAACGTGGTTGTATATGTGTATATCTGTGTGTCTGTTCTGCAATGGACTGGCGACCTGTCCAGTATGTTTCCCCACCTTCCGTCCAGCTACAGCGACAGTTCCATGCTGCTCGCTTAGGCACAGTGAATAGAAACTGATATGAAGAAAGAAAAGAAACTGAATTATGTTAAACCACAAGGTCAGATTCAGAATTTATAATCTGCTCAATACACATGTAGTACTCACAGGTACACCTTGCTTAGACCTATACCCATTGCCCATTTTATCAGGTAGACCTCCATATAGGTGCACTTTGTAAATACCTAGTTACAGATTGCAGTCCATCTGTTGCAATGCACAGTTTGAAAGCTTCTCTTTACCCCATCCATCAGTGGAAAGGGATCACCTCTTAGGACCACCGCTGAATAGATAATATGTGAGAAGTGTAGCAGGGACACTAAAATAATAGTGCAAGCAAACACAGCAGTGTGTCGCACTGGTACAAGTGCATTACATGCAGAAGTGATGCCGTGATTTATAAACATCTTACTGTCACCGCTGGGTTCAGAGCAGTGCACTAACCAGGAAACAGTAAATAGTGAGAAAATGCCTTTTAGTCTGAAACTGACCTCTGATAAAGGGAAACCCTGTGATGAGCTGCAATGTCTAAATGTATACATATAAAGTGGTATAACGAGGTACGTTTGTCAAATAAAGAGGTTAGTAAGTGTGCACAGTGAGTAAAAACTCAAGCAGCACATATGGCTGTACGTGCGGATACACTTGTACCAGCAGCTCATACTCATTATCATTATTACCCCTGCAGCAGCACTGCCGGTCTTATAGTTAGTCTTATGAACACCGGTCTTATAGAAACTTGGTCTGGTTGTAGTCCTACGTGTCTGCTACACTATGTTAGGTTTGTGTCCCTAGTTGTGTGTTGTATGCTTTAAAACTGTTTTGCCAGCTTGGCCTGTAGGAGGCGCATTATCCTAGCTCATTACAATTCGTTTGTGGAGTAGCACCACCTGAAAAAAATCAAGCATTTCACTAGCTAATATCTTGGGATGTAAATGCTCAAACTTCATGAAATGTCTCAGCCTGTATCAGTACCACATTCTTTAGATGCACACCAAATTTCATGAAATTTAGTCCACAGGAGGCACTGCAACATATACAGTATATACAGTTATATACAGTTATATACAATATCTGCTTAGCTGTGGTCCTACAATGGATACTTTCCATTCATGAATTGTGTGTGTGTGTGTATTTAGGGAGGGGGTGGATTGTTGGTAGGTAGGGTGTTTTCTGACAAACTGTGCAAAGCAACAGATGGGCCACAGTCAGTAATTAAGTATACACACAGTTCACCTATACTGTAGTTAATAAACTTCCAACCGAGTGCATGTTGCTCTTCATAAGTATATGGCTGTGATGTATGTGTATTAAAGTTCCATTCAGATGTCTAGAAGAATTGTATGTTACAGCACACATACATGTTTTTATGGTATTTTACAGTATAGGTGGATTTTATGTGGCAGTCCTGATGTGTCATTGTTCCCCAGGGTTCCTCTTGTCTCTATGCTTCTGACCCTTCTGATGATAAATGGTAGCAAATAGCAAGATCACTACTTATTGCTATACTTATTTGTAGAAAATTACTTCTTTAGCACAGACCACTAACAGGCATAATGAAATGATTGCTGCCCTGATGAACAGTATGGACATCCTGATTAGCCATGAGCATGCAATAGGTAACCCTGTTGACAGTCTGTCATCTTCAGTAGCCTGATTAAATATGAATTTAATCAGGACACTGCAAGGTACTTATTGTGAAGTAGACTATATAGCCAAAGTAAGTGGATACTTAACCAGAACACCCATATGTGGGCCTTCCCCAAAATTGTGTAGAATGTGTTTGTACTGGAGAATTACTATTTCCCTTCAGTGGATCTAGGAGGCCAAAACCTGTTCCAGCATGACAGTCCCCCCTGTGCACAGAGTGATTCCTAAAAAGACATGGTTTGACAAGGTTTAGTAGAAATACTTGAGTGGCCTGCACAGAGTCCTGACCTCTCAACCCCACTGAACACCATTGGGCTGAAATGGAATGGCAGCTAAATGCCAGGTCTCCTCACCCAACATCAGTTCCTGAGCTCGCTAATGCTCTTGTGACTGAATGTACAAATCCCCACAGCCATGCTCCAAAATGTCAGTAATATTGTACTGTACTTAGTGAACTGTTAAAAGCCTAGTTAAAGGTTTTCTAGTAGTTTTAGCTGATTAAAAAGCTGTAAAGAAATAAATATGAATATTTTTGGTACTATGTATATTTTTTAAATAGCCCTATTACTAGATTAATTGGGTTGTGGTGGGTGTGCATAAACCGGTTATAAAAAAAATAATAAGTAGTTGCAGCTCTGACATTTTTTATATTATGTTCCCCTATTTTATTTAATATTCATTATTCATTTATTTTCAGGAAAGAGTACGAACTAAAGACAAAAAAACATTAGCAAAAAAAAAACAAACGTGAAATGGCAAACTTGAAAATTGAAATATCACAATGATCGATCAGTGTAAACTGTGACCTCATTTTATTACATCTGTCTTTTTTTTGCAAAATTAAGGCACAATATAAACCAAGCATGTGTATTTTGAGACGGTATTTAATAACTATATAGTAGGATTTTGAGAAAGCAGTTACTCTTTTCTGCCATCCACTGATTAGGGAGAGAGATTGATTTTCACAAGGCAGTTTGTTACTTATGTAGGTTTCTGTGATGGAATGACACTACTGCATTCCGGTCATTGGGAGGAATTCGGGTAAAATAACTTCTATGTAGGAAGTGGTGAACTGGTGATGCACCCAAGCAAAACAGTGAAGTGGGGTAATGATTATACATCTCTGCTAACAACATGTCAAGCAAAAATAATGATGCAAGCATCAAAGACGCTGGGTCTTATTTATCAAGATGGAGCAACTGTTGGGACCTTGACTGACTTGTTTGGGTCACGGGGATGGCTGACCCTTAAGGGGCCCCGCATATATGTGGCGACGGCCAGTAGATTGTAGGGAGTGGGCTGTGACTTCCGGGTTTGAGGGGGCATTATTGCGAGATTTTCCCAGTGTGCAGTGCAAGCTGGACGCTCAAGTGCTGTTTGTCTACCCTCCTCGTATTTGGTGTGTGTTTGCTTCTCCTGATCCATGCATGTATGTACTCCTGGTTCTACGTTGCTCAATATACAGGGGTTAGACAATGAAACTGAAACACCTGTCATTTTAGTGTGGGAGGTTTCATGGCTAAAGTGGACCAGC
>JAOUQY010000009.1:7634263-7649965 GCA_028566355.1 Doras micropoeus | reverse complement strand
AAGCAGGTTCAGTGCACGTGTGGTGAATTTGCACCCGAGGGCTGAACAGGTGTGTTGAAGAGAGAGTGTGTGTGTGTGTGTGTGTGCGTGTGCGTGTGTTTGTTTTAGCATGTGTCTGCGAATGAGCAGATGGAAAATATAATTTTTTTATGTCCAATGTCTGGCTTTGAAAAGTCATAAAAGCATAAAAAAAGAAAAGCTGTTACAGCTGTAGGCTGTTTATGAACGCTGAGGGGGTTCATAGAGTATTTATAAGTATTTAAGATGCAGGTTTACCAGTATGGGAGTTATGGAGAGTTGTGGCTATCCTTTAACCTGGCAGTGTTTTTTTTTTTTTATTATTATTATTATTTGATGCTAAGAGAGATGGAAATGAAGATGGAGATATTTATGTTTTCAGTATGTCTGAATTAAACTACTGTGGACGTACATGGTGATTATTAGTGACACTGGCTACCGAGGCTGTTTGGATTATATCAGGCATATTTGATCTAACCAGCAGCAGTAGTTGTCTAGAAATGACACTAAATAACTTGAAGAAGCTCCAAGGTGAACATTTCAGAGGAATATATTACAATGAACCCTCTAATGCATGTAATGAACTAACTAATTCAATTGGATTTGTATGAGTTTGTGCTTGGACATCAGAAAGCCAACACAATACCGACACAGTGTAAACGGTTAAATGTGTGAGAAGCTAGCTAACAGATAAGGTTAACAAGTAAACTAGCCAACAATGCGCTTTTATACAAACAAAAGAAGGCTAGTGGCAATCTAAACAATACCGAACTGTCAGAAATATCAACATTTTCCTGTAGGAGACTAAGTAGTATGCAAATCTAATTTAATAATAGATCTAAGAAGCAGTAGCACTATCGTCTGAAATGACTCTAAACAACCGGTTATTTAGCAAAGAAGGTTAAGAAAGCTAAGACGCTACAGCTGTGATCAGGCCTGATGAATGGACAATTAGAGAAATGTATATGAAGGCTTTGACATAGGAAGAAAAGTACTTTTATATGGTTAAAGAGGTGAGAAGAATTGGTGCTAGGCAACTGAGGAAATGGACACCAAGCATGAAAGCTAGCGCATGAGTAAAGCTAATTTAGCTAGTTAAAACAGCAGTGTTTTCTACAGATAATATTCACCACAAGCGTATTCATATTCACCACAAACATCATTTTCAATTAGTTCCACCAGTGAGAGATGTTGGGTTACAGTGCTTTCACAAAATGATCCTTTTTTTTTCCGACTGAATATTATCTTAAGAAAAAAACAAGCACATTTTTAACAGAGCATAACAGTATTCAGAGTGGAGAGGTAAATAATGTGGAGGTTGGCTAAGTATAGTGGCTGTGTCTGAGAAATTATATGGTTGTTGTTAGTTTTCAGTATATTTGATAAGGGCATTTAGGCTGGAGTGGCTGAATATAGGATTTGCGCCTTGGTCATTTGCCAGGTATCAAAAAAGCAAAAACGTTGCCAGAGGGTTAACAGACTGAAAGCAGAAGGATGTTTGTGGTATTAAGCTTTGAATCTAAAGACATCCGAGCAGCTTAAAGGCTTGTGGGAAGCTTTGTGACAATGGATTATGGTTAAATTGGTAATAGCTTGGTAGAAGCCTGGAGTGTACAAGAGAACATAATTGGTTAAATTAGTCTTTCAGATGGCTCATAGAGCCATGATCATCATAATTTCTGCTTGCTGTAGCCTGAACATCGCAATTTAAAACGTTGAAGCATTCTGCTATTAAAATCGACTTTGCAGAAAAAAAACACATTGTCAAGTGAAGATAATCAGCAACAGCATGATCCTTAGAATCCTGTGTGAGGAATCAACATCGCAGTACTGAGAGGGAAGAAGAAGGAGAAGAAGAGAGGGGGATGAAAATTGCTAGTGTGTGTCAGGAGCAGTAATGAACACACAGTTATTGTTCATCCCTCATCAACTCTAATGCCAGAATGCCCTCCTCATCTTCTTACATATTGAGTCTAGTGAAGCATCAGGGTTCGACGCTATGAGCCTCACACTGTGCGAGTTCTGCTCCATAACAGCACACATCCATGTTCATTTACACATATCAGTGAGCCCTGCAGAACGGCACACCACAGGAAAAGATCAAGGATTCTTGGGTATAAAAAGCCATCATGACCAGCATATGAATCGTGCTGGTTTATATACGGGCTGTGGTGTTCGGGTAAAAAGCAGTGTAACAACTTAGCTTTGTGATTTGATCCTCTCGACTAAACCTAATCCTTTATTTTCGTTCTTGAATTTTTAAACAGGATCTTGGCAAGCGGGAATTCTCCTCTGAGAGGCAAGGTTAAGAGTTCCGGGCGCTCTGAACAAAATCACTTTGCTCTCTCTCCAGAGGGAGATGTATCCAGTATTGACTCTTTCAGAGGAGCAGTCGTACCATCTGTGGCATTCAGCACTCCCTCTTAAATAGGATACTTCAGAAACTCCCAGCAGAGATACTCAGGTCATCGGAATTGAGCCCCCGGCAACTTAATGGATTCTGTCTTGGGTAAAAATGCCAAAAACAGTGACTGCGTGTGCATCAGTATCAACCATCAGCATGTTTATGCCTCCATCTGTCCTGACAGTAAGCAGCAGTTTGTAAAGCTTAATTAAGGCTTGTAACCAGAAGCTGCATCTTGCCTCAGCTGGGATCAACAACACATTTGTCGAGTCAATCAGTCTGACCTGCTCTGTGTGACGGGCCACTCATTTCAGCCTTTACAAAATACAAAATAACAACGTTTTTTTAAAAAAAAAATCTCTTTGCCTGATGGCGAAGCCATGAGTTAATCCATCATTCAATGGAAGAGGCTGTTGGAGCTGTCTGTGCAGCATTTACACCAAACCTCATAATCATTTCGGTGATGACGGGCAAGAGCAATCTCCGGGCAAAGCGGGCACGCTGTAAAAGGAAGCATTGTTCAACCCCACCTCAGTCCTTCTTTTGCCTCATTTATCTCTCGTTGTCCTGTACTGATGGCTTGCCCTACCGTTTGTGCAAGCCAAACGTCACATACAACATTTACATGTCTCAACCGAGTGGCACCAAAATCACACAAACATCCCTAGAGCAAAAGGACGTTAAAAAAAAAAGAAAGAAAGAGATATTGGATGGCGATGACGTACTGATGCTGTTTAAATTTCCAAGCTCCAAGAGAATTTATGACATTTACTCTTTCTTCCTTTCTGCCTGAAAAGAAAATGAGCAAATATTTGCGCAATAGAGCTAGCCTTGGTATAACAGCAGACACTGTTTGATTTAGCTCCAATAAATGCATGAGTCTGGGAGAGTTCAAATGACTCCCATTTCAGCACGTGCTGCTATGTTTTCCCCCACACGGCACGTATGACTGGAAGCCCAGTCAAGCATACAAACATGGACCACAGAATAGTACAACTCCACACTCAACACAATCCAAGCTATAAGCCTGCCTGGAGCAACGATACTTCTGTCTCCATTAATATATAGCCATTCTGCCTTCAGTGCCACAAATCTTGTCTCTGACAGGCAATAAATAATTATAGCTGCGTCCCAAAGTTAGGGCTGCAATCTAGCTAGGTGGCTTCTCGGAAGCACACTTTTAAACCAGCACATCCTTGGTGTTAAATCATTCTAAATGAACACGTCAAAAAGAGAGAGAGGAAAAAACAACAGGAACACAAAAACTCTCCAGCGTGTATTCAACTGCAATAACGGTTAACTACTGGCCTGTAAACAGGCTTAGGTACCGTAGCATAAATAACAAGCTAAACATTTATATCCATGTTTCATTTTACATAATAGAAAGAATTACATTTTAATATAAATAACATTTTTTAACACAAACTCTGATGTGCCTTTGCTTTCCAAAATTGCTGAAAAATCGAAACGACTGAAGGCCACGAACGTTACAATCTTAACAAGCTTTTCTTCGCTTTGTGACAGATCACTCAGAATGGAGCGTCCTTTGATGATGTCGCTGTCAATAAATTCAGCCTACCTCAGCTGCAGCCTACATTTGCGGCGTACATAAAATGTGCATAGAGATGAGCTGTCTGATTGAATCGCATGATCAAAATAGAGCTTTCCAATGCTAATGTGCTCAGTCAGCTGAAGTCACTTTCCTTCACTTCTCAAGAGAGTACTAAAGTATAGCTTAAGAGCAAGAGTTCTCGGCGATTTATAACTAAGCTTCTTTACCCAGGCTTCTAGAAGAACATCCTGTGGTCCGATTGGAAAAACGGCTCATACTTTAAGAAACGTTGTTTTAGATAGCGGGGTGTCTAATTACGGCCAGAGGTCCATAATTAGAAGTGCGCTGAAGTGTGCAGCTCAAATGAATGCACTTTCGGGCTATTGCTGTTAAAGAAACCTGTCTTTTAAAATGCAAATAAACAGGATCAATACTCCATATGCCCACATCTTAGCACTAATAAAAAGTAGCAGGCAATAGACTTCACACACACACACACCTTGCAGGAACATAAACAGTGTCAGAGTTGGTTAAGGTCATCCCTTTGTTACCAAGGGCTTCATTAAACTTCAGGAAAGAAAGGAAAATCACATCTTTTTTTGCATGACCCCCCTCTAGCATTGCTCAGTTGGTGCGTACAGGCTAATTGACCTGTCTATGCAGCGCATTGGAGGATCTGCAGCGCTGAAATAATTGACTTGATGAAATGAGAAGTAGCCACTCTCGGCGGATGTCCAGGCCGTCCACACCGCCTCTGGCTACCAGCTCTCAATCTCTTCTACTGTCAATATGTCTCATTTTTCCCTTTTTCTTCTTCCATCTCCATTTCTCTCTCAGTCTCCCTCTCTGGCCTAACCTGCTGAACAATTTACAGTGATGGCACTTGCAAATCTCATCTAAACTCATACTGCATATCATATCAGGAACTGCCAAGCAGCTGGCTTTAGTGCTTTTGGGATCTTTCTCAACTTCAGCGTGAGAATTAGAGTTTGAGGTAAAAAATGGCAATGTCAGGGAAGCAAAAGGTGGAATCCAGAACTGAAACAAAGCCGCTGCTCACTACACTTAAATCACGCTAGTTTTACTAGGACTAGTAAAACATATTATTATTGAAGCAGTATTTATGCTCATAAATATGACAATAATTTTTGCCAGTTCTACTGGGCTGTTATATGCTGCATGAGTTACTACATGCACACACTCCAGACAGTAATGTGGGAAAGGTGATAAGCCCTGTAACGACACGTTTCATTACTGTGAGGCTTTTTTTTAAACGGCTGGCGGCTCAGCCGTTTCTTGCATTCCGGGCATAGAAGAGACAATATTAAAAAGCAAGCCACAACGGGCACTGAATCGTGACATGTTGTCAGAGAGAGAGAGTTGAGAGAGAGAGGGAAATAGCGAGAGATTCTTTCCATCTGTTATGAGACAAAAAAGAAGATTATCTGCCACAGAAAACACCAGGCTCTGTGGCAATACAGCATGGGAAAAGAATGGCACAGACCAATTGTTTTTGCCTTAACCATATTTAAAACGGCTTGTCTGTTCTAACCTTGCCAGAAGCGTGCTCCCAAAGCTCTTTTTGATGAAAATCTGCATTTTCCCATACAACAAACCCAAAATATCTGCCCCTGCTTTAAAAAAGCCCCCAAGAACATTAAAACAGTTTCAGTTTTAAAATAAAACCGCTTCAATTCCTATGTGATTCAGACTGATTGCCACAGCAGAGGTCACTGACAGAGCAGTTCTATCTGGATAACCATGACATTTATTTACTTGGCAAACATATTCCTCGAATATGACTTTTACGACAGAAGAAGCATTAAAATCCAATAAGTTAAGGGTTAAGGGTCTTCCTCGGTGGGATCTGATCTCATCTTCTGCTCAGTATCTCTAAGCCTTGAGGCTCATCACTTCTTAAATGAACTATAATTACTAGTTATCTGTGCGTTCCTGTTTCACAGGTGGGTTAAATATTATGCATGTTAATATTACAGACGTCAATTAGGTCACCGTTAAACTACAGCCTGTTACCACAAGGCTACAAACCGTTTATACACATTTTAATCAAATTAGACAACCATAAAATGTGTCCAGAATCCATCTCGGCTCATCTGTTACACAATGAGAATCCCTTCTGCAAGAAGTAAAACATAACAGGGTGTCAGGCTACATCTCAACAAGGCATTTTAGCCAAAGATTACAAATTCGAATTCAAGGGAAAAAAGGTTATACGTTTTAACCATTTAACATCGATTCCTGTTATCGTTTAACCTTTTTTTTTTCCCTAGCTTATCATGTTAACAAGAGTCCTGACCCTTGGGATTCCTTACATACTCGTGTCCATAGAGACGTCTCCGTTTTTACATTTAGACATTTTTATTTCTTATACAAGTTTGTTTTAAAATTCATTATTATTTATCTTAGATTATTTAAAGCATCCGCTATACAAATGCTAACATATTAGAATGGTTCATTAACATAAAGCTGTTATTGGAATTACACTTAGCACTAAAGTCAGATCTGCTGTAACAGAAATTAAACAAAACCTCCTGACCAATCAGATTTAAGAATTCAACAGTGAAGCGCATGGTATAAACGGTGCTATCAACCCGCCCTAGAAACGCTATATTATTATACCCACTCCAAAATCACCAGGAGCCACTAGAAACCTGTAATATCTTCCCATATATATTTTATAATGAGCAGGATGCAGCATAGCAGGGAGTTGCACAAATAATTAACATTTATGGGGAATGGTGATCATCCGAGTAAAGCCAGAGGAGTTTGTTATTTTCGCTCTAATTTGCATGCATTCGGCTGCAGTAAACAGACCCACTGCCATGCTAAGACAAGGCTAATACTACACAAACAGTCTCCAGTCAGTCTAATTGGCACTTTAGCTGAAGAGAGGGTCTAAGTCCATACTAAAGTCCCCACATGAGACCTATTATGCAAGTTGAGCGCGTCTAAGAGCGTCTAAGTGCAGGTAATAGTCGCTGCACATCTTCCTGTCTCTCTAGCCACTTGTCATATTATCTCCCTCCCTTCTGAGGTACTGTGTATTTCAGATCAATGCTGACGATCTCGGCTCTGTACCGTACTGCCACGTGTGATGAGAGATTTCTCTCAGAGGTAGAGCTTTGGTCATGAGCTGAGGTATGGCTCTGCATTACAAACCCGAGCCCCTCAGGACACAAAGTCTCTCTCAAGGGGACTATTCATTCCCTCCGCCTGTGTGAGCCAAATTCAATCCTTTTTCCTCTCGGTCAGACCAAGTCTTCAATTTGCTCTTACCGTCTCTCTTCCGCTAAAATCAAGCACCTCTGGGATCAGGTGAAATATTCTCCATAGCTGATGCAGCATGTAGATCTTGACCCTATAGGCCTATAGAGGCTCCAGAATAATCATTTTTAGATTAGGCTCATGGTACGGTGCTGTGCTGTTTTAACAGGGAAGGAAGCCTTGAGGAAGAGGTATTTGCTGTAAAGCAAAAGAGCTCCAGACAGAGCAACAAGAGTTTCCCAACACCAATGGCACCCTGTGTCTTTCTGCTCTTTTTTCCTCTGAGCTACTGATCTATGTTCTTTGGTCTTCATTTTATCTTGACTGAAGGCGAACGCTTAGTTTTCTGGTAACGTCCACCAGTATTTCTTATTCATTATGGGAGAAAACAGTTTGTTGTCATGCAATCATTGCTGCAACAAAAATCCAATTAGCATTCAAACAGGTGCAGGTCATTAGCACTTCGCATCCGTTTTTCTTCCTGGAAAAGATCCACCTTTCAAAAAAAGAACATATTTTCCAATAAATCAACATTCCTAATGGCAGATAGGCTGATATGGCTGATAGGCTGATAGGAAGTCAAACTATGGAACATAATATAAGAACATGAAAGCATTGAGTCACGCTCTTTTATCTGTTTATGGGTCAAGCTCATTTTCTAAAAAGCCAGGGCCACTTTGGCCAGGGTTAATATTCTGCAGATATCAGCCAGGAGAGCACTGTGATCCACAAAAAAAAATTCAAAGGTCCTTCAAAAGCCAGAACAGTGCTCTCAACATGAGACAAAATGGCCATTATGCTGCATCTTTTCCTTTTATCAGTCTTCCTTACTCTACCGTATATGACTGTCAGAGACATAGAGAGAAGGAAATGAGGAAACCTGCGAAAAAAAAGCAGTGAGAGAGAAAAAGGCAAAAAGCAAATGCACAACAAAGGGAATACTGTGGGCCCTATAAAAATCCTCTCCAGACATCAGTCATGTTGGTCAGGTAAGTGCACTTTGCAATCATGGCCCCTTAATGCACTACATTATGAATGCTGAGTGCTGTCTTGATGGTGGCATGGCAGAGAAGGAACGCTTCCTGGAAACCTCCATAGCCATCCAACCAGGAAACGCTTTGCCCACGACCTTCCTATAGCGACTGACCTTTGTCCACAGGCTCTTATTGAGCAATTATTAAACCTGCTGGCTGAAAATTAAACAACAACAGAAAAAAAACTGCATTATGTCATGCTGATCCAATAACACTCAGCACAGCCTTCATTTCCCTGCATCTGCGCTGCCTGTTTGTGAGATTAGATCTCATCTGTAATCTGATGTTGGGCATTAAAACAAAGCAGCAGACCAGCATATCTAGCCTGTTTCCCATCAAGAACATCTCCAGCTGTCAGGGCCTCTGCAGCGAATCGCTGATCCAAGGTTGTTTGGCTCATTATGGGGAAAGTCCTGCACTTAAGACTTCCTGTGTATTCTGATGTGTATTCAAAAAATACATACAGAGTAAAATATAGGATGTCGAACCTTGTTTAAAGAACTATGTGCAGTCATATAGTCAACATTCCCGTCACAGGTCTGTTACCTAACGTGTGCATTTGGTCTAGTTAGTTTGTCACGCTTGTGTTCTTTTGTCCCAGCCCAAAGTTTAGCTCATTGTTAACCATCCTTTCTGGGCATTGGTTTCCTGTATTACATCCCAGTATTCTTGTTTATGATTATGTATTATCCCTGGATGATGATGTCTGCCTGTGCTTTGAATCCTGGCACAGACTCTGACTAAGATAATTGGATTTGCCCTATTAAACAACATGCTGCCTTTACGCACTTGCGCCCTGCCTCTCACTCACGGATGTTATAATAAGGACCTTCAATTCTAAAACGAGGCTTTTCCTGATTCAGGTTCAATCTGAAAAGGAAACAATAATATACATATAATCACAAGAGCAAAAAATGCACTGCTGTAGTTTTCTCTGGTGCTTTATAATATCTACTCTACTGTATGTTTATTACATATTCATGCAAGATAACACCATGAGTTTTGTGGCAATTTAAGCTACATTAACTGCAGTTGTTCTATTTCTGAACACAAGCAGTGCAGTCCTGTAAGACACATGTTAACATTTATGTTAGTCATCCTAAAAAATATGATAGAAATGCATCTAAGTATGGTAAGTATGGAAAAAATGGTACTGGATCCTATGCAAAGTACACAGCAATGCCACCTATGCACATCACTGGTTCCATTTGCCAGTGTGTATATATCAAGCAACAGACATCTATGGAAGCTTCTAGAGCTGTTTCTGCTGTAAGAATAATCTTTTTGTGTAATAGCTCGTGAGATGGGTCATAGTATTTAGGAGGTAGAAATAAAGTTTGGATTTTCATGTATGAGCATTTGTGCCGTGACTACGAGGATTAGTCAATTAGAATTACCATGACTACAAGAATGACCAAAACCTAGAACTTACGACAGCAGCGTGGCCGTATATAAAGACGTGAACGTGACCAGCATCGGCTGGCAAGAATCGTTTTACGCGGATGCTGGGGCCTCGACAAACATCAGCGTGAGGACTGTGCAATGTTCCCTCCAAGTTCTACCGAGTATTCACTGGTATACCAGTTTTTCTGGTATATAAATCCATTGCACCAAAACTATGGTTAATATTCGTAAGGGGTTCTAGAATTTGGGAATACAAATAGTTGTCATTGTTGACTGTTGCGGTTGCACATGTTCCTATGGATAGCTCCAGACGGCATGGCTCTGTCAGAGATTACTAAGGGATTATATCCTCTTTTGGAGGAGAAATGGTTCTGTAGTGGCAGGGATATGAATGAAGAAAGACCGCTAATCCCAGTGCTGTTCACTCGGGCCTGAGCTATTATCAACCAATGAGTGCCTTTCCACTCTCTCTTTCTCGCTCTTTCTCGCCCTCTCTCTCTCTCTCTCTCTCTCTCTCTCTCTTACACACACACACATAATCAATTAACCTGAAACACACATGCTATAATAATACAAACGCACACATACTCACATACACTTTTTGTTCACAGGTAGACTAATAGACATGCTCTCCAGGTGCTCTCAAATAGTTTCGATTCAATTTCAATTCCATTACAATTTTAATTACTGTAAATGTTGCGTATTCAAATATGCCTTAATTACTTTTTAAATAATGAGTTATTATTTTACATAGTCACAGACCATGAACACTTGTTGTAGAGCTGCACTATGCATTTGTATTGCGTAATTAACAGACGTTAAAAGCAAGGTTTTTCTTTATAAAGCAAAGAAAATTAGTCAGAGGAAAACATTATGTGATCATAGAACCTGCAGTATTTTTTGGTCGTCGTCGCTTGTATTTAGCTGGATGCTTTTTCTTAGATACTCCCTTCATCGGCATGAGGCATAACCTCGAACACAGTAGCTATTGTAAAAAAGACTGGTGCTGTACACGCTTCATAGTGCACTATACAGCCATAAAACCTCATTAAACATACGACCACAGAGACAGAGAGAGAGAGAGACAGAATCACTCCAATAAGTGCATTCTACTTGAGTGTAATCTGTTGTTGCGTGTGTGTAATTAGAAAATTGCTCCATAATTAAAATGGGGGAAATAAAGTGTCCTTTGAATGACATGCATTTATTCATAGGTATTTTAATAGAAGGGCTACATGAGGTAGATATTAGCAGCTTTAAGATTCTTTTTGTTGTTGTTGAGATGACTTGCGTTAGCTGTGTAAATGTAGAACGTCTTAAAGGAATGTTACAGAAATATTTGATATGAATAGAAATCTTTAAATACACACACACACATATATGCACACCTCATCCTCTACTTCCAGTCTAACCAACACAGAAAACGGCAACAAGCTGGAGCAGAACCATGTGAGGACAGAAAACATGGTTTGTTCCACTATAACATCATGTGTTAGTGTTAGTGTGTGTTAGTGTGTGTGTGTTAGTGTGGTATTATTCGAGTCCGGAATCGATCTTGAGACCACCTTTTCACTTAGTAGGTCTCGTCTCGGATTTGAAAGCAATTCTGCTTGATCGTGAATTAGTCTAGAGCAGCATGCAGTGAGAGATCTAGAGTTCTGGTGCTAGGTGCTAGGTACTGGTGCTAGGTAGTATTTGATGTATAAAGGGTGGACAAAAAAAACCAAGAAAACAGAACATACATAGAAAACACTTTTATTATTATCGATCCTTTCATGACCTCCTTAAGGGGAGGAAACAAAAGAAAGTCAGCAAGATTTTGAAACAAAATTGAATGTTCTGTCTTCTGTCATTCCTCTTTGAAGCCATCTTTTCAACAGACTGCGTTCAAATGACTGCGCCACGTGGACCCTATAAGCCACGCCCAGCATACGCTACGTGTCACGTCTATACATGTCCTCCGATGTCCGTGCGCATTCTCGAGCTTGCCGCGTATAATGTTGGTAATATTTGTGGAAACTGAATTTTTATAAGGTCTCGACTTGGTCTCGCCTCCTCCAGTGACTCGGTTTTGATACGGTTTTATCTGCCTCAAAATCACAAAGTCTTAGGCTTATAGAGGGTCTGATCCCCATCATCCCGTGTGTGAATGTGTGTGTCGGTATGTTGAATTCCTCTTGCAAATTCTCATGTTTGGTTTGAAGTTCCAAGGTCTCAACAGGGGCTATTTGTCCTTTCTCTGTTTTCTATCCCACTGCTCTGGAATAGACACATTCCCTCTGCTACACACTTACTGTAGAGATGTTCCCATGAGAAATAAAGCACACACACACACACACTCACACACGCACACACACACCAAAGCAGAATTTAGAATTCAGTCTTCTATCTGATTATTAACTTCAGCCACTGTGCTTCTGAAGTAACTCAAATATCCAATAAATATTTAAAGCAGCATTTCTTTTTTTTCAAAAGAACTCTATTTACCATCGTTTGTGGGATTTGCCATTTGAAAGAGCTGAGTGAGAAGAAAAGCCTTTGTGTAGTCAAATATGACACAAAAACAAAGTTATCCACAAACTTTAACCTCTTACACACACACACACACACACACACACACACATGCACACATAGCCTGCTCCCTGCCCACAACTGCATGTGGGAGGAAGTGAGGCGAGAGACCAGTGCACAATATGGGGTGTGAGAATTTTAACAGTTCTCATTAGACACACTTTGTGCATGTGTGTGTGTGTGTGTGTGTGTGTGTGTGTGTGTGTGTGTGTTTGTGTGTGTGTTTATGTGTTCTAACTGCTCCTAAAATGAGACATGGACTATTAGCACAACATTAGCATATATCTTTCTCTCTCATTCCTCCATCAGTTACTCAGCCAACACACACGGAGCCAACGGTTTGTGCTGCAACTGAACCACACACCCAAACCCCCCACCCCTTCCCCCCACCCCACCTCTCCACACACTCCCACACCGAGCGCTCTGCAGTGCGGCTGCTGTCCTCTGTCAGCTGATTAGATTTGGCGGAAAAAAAAAAACAAAAAAAAAACCTTTCCTCATTAAGCCACAAGTTGCCAGTGTAATAATTCAAAGTTTCCAAGCAAATGCAGCAACTCACATGACACACACACACACACACACACACACACACACACACACACATTCCACCCAAAATATATACAGACACACTAGGGAATTCAGCAAACAGCACTTCAAATCCCTGGATGAGCTGAACTGAACTTTTTTTCTCTTGCACATTTCAAGGAACATTTAGCAGTTAAGCATGCGAGGTGGATGCCTTTCGAGAATGTGCAAGCTTTACAAAGAGCCACCTGCCAACTTGAGCTCGACTCCAATCCACCCATGAAACAAAAGCGCAAAAATGCAAATGAAAAGATGTAATCTCATTTCAAGCGCAGAGAAAAAGCACTCTCAGAGGCCTAGGGCCAATTAAGCCTGCGCATTCGGTGAGGCTAGACAGATGGTTGTGTTTCTGCCCGAGCTCCACCTGGCTACCTCTCCCTCGGAGAACGCCGCTTGCCGCACAGCTTTAATTAAAGCCTTGTACAAATCCCCTATGCAAACACTGAATGCCAGCTGGGAGTCAAATGGCACATCAGTGTCAAGCTTAGGCAAAAATCTACCTGCAGGAGGTAGAGTTGTCAAGTCCAATAAAGGCCTGATGCATTAGTAATGCATTAGCTTGCCTGGACCATAAGTCTGGGTCAAGCGTTGAAGTTCCTGTGCTAATTGAGGCCAGGCGGTGTGTGTGAACTGCAGGGCTGGCAAAGTAACTGGCTGTGTGAAGGATGGATTGAATCTTGGAGATGGATGATGGAGCCAAGGACCAGCTGGGGAGATGGAGCATCATCAATCACCCTTTGTGGTGTTCACTGTTGATGCGGCACTCAGACTGGGTGAGAACTTCTGATCCTGTAGTGATCCAAATCAGCCTGAACAGAAAACGAGGACTATTGATCTGTGAATTTCGAAAAAACCTTGAGACACAACCTTGAGATAAAACATTGATTAGTGCATACATGCACACTGTCATGGCAGGCAGACTTCACTGTGTACACCTGTGTCCATGCTTGCCTCTTGGTGCAGCTGCAGAGACCCTGAATGCAGCCATATGCACTTGATTGATTATCTTAGTGTGCACTGCTCTTACAGTTCCAGAAATTTGCCAACCATTATGACATTTGTAACATGGTTGCGGCATCAACATGCATCAGGCGTCAACTTCAGCCAGCACAGAGGAAACCACCGCAGGCATGTTCCTCTCAAAGCAAACAAAATAAAGATAATATGGTTAGGAAATGGGTCTTTCAGCTGTCATTTCTGCTGGTCCACCTACTAGCACTCTTTTTTCCCAGTGAATAACTGATAACCCATGTGTATGTTGCTCAGGATATTTGTATAATAGGTATACATAAAACCTACAGCCATTATTTATACAACAATACTTTTCCCCACCTTTATTTTGACAAATCCACCCATAGGCCAGGTTTGTTCCCACATCCTGGGCTAGGATTAGGATTAGCTAGTACTTCCTTCTCATAAGCATTACATAATGGAAAACCGAGCAGTCAGATATCCAGTTTATGAAATTTGTCCAGTCACAGGCTTTTTATGGCAGAATTTTGCTATGGTTGCTATAGTGATGGGAAGTAATTAATGAATGTCCAATCTCTGGACTGTGGTTATGCCAATGTCTGATTGCATTTAAATACTGTAGTGTTACACTGCAATATGACATAAATTCTACATCGCCTATAAGAGGGATAGAAGCAAGTGAAGAATTGCTTTCAGAATGCTTTCTATTAACCTCATGCTCAGACCAGCACAAAACACAATGGTGGCTAAAGGCGGCTTATTCTGGCATTGACCCTCAGGTCTGCGTTGGCACAGAGAGCTGCAGGATTTGCAGATTTGACAATGCTGCTGAAGAAAAGAATTTCTTCTCTATCTCAGATCCAGATTCTCTCATTCCAGCAGCAGGGACAAAATCTCCATCAACATTCCACAAAGGAGCAAAAGCTACAGTGCCCATTTTGGGCAAAACAACAAGAGCATGCTGTGTAGCCACCACTCCAAAGCCTGGAACATTCCTCGCCATACGTCTCTCCTCTTATCTGCTCCTGGTGGCATACTTTAGATGTCTGCTTTGACGCATATGTCCCAGCCCTGGAGGGGTAACGACAACAGGCTGTTTTTTATGTGTGTAAGGACATAGCATAACTTAGAATAACCCATATTTAAGGTTGGATTCTGAATACAAAAGTTCCATTTTATTTAGCTTTGTAAAATGTACTGTAGAAGATAAAGATGCACAATGAGCAACGCACAACTTTCCACTGAGCAAATGAAAAAAAGAGAAAAAAATGGGCCATTTCTTCTGCCTCTCCTGCAGGTTGAAGGTCATGGGATTAGATACAGGACCCTCCCAGCATGCTTGATGGTCTTGGTCCACTCAGCCTAGCAGGATCATTTCAGGTGTTTCATCACGGCAGCTGCTTCAGTCATCACTGCACAGCCTTGACAGCCCTGTTCTTAAAAAACTGGATTAAAGGATTTCTTGCTGCCTGCACTATGCCCACAATGCCCCTGAGCCTGCACACTGTGTGGAACACATGAGGAACACATCTGACCCTCCAACCAGTTCAGCCCATCAGCTATTTTTACCCTGTTCTCCAATTGACAAAGAACAGGAGTCTGTCTTCTACATTTCAGTCGGGCAACACATTTAGAAAGGCAGGAGAACTAGTTTTGTGTTAGAAGTTTGAAAACAACTAGAGGTGGGTCAATGGGTCAGAAAATACAAAAACAAAACAACTTTTAACAAGTTCACTGTTAAACTGTCAAACAAACAAACCTTCAATTAGACTATACATTCACCAATGAGACATAACATTATGACTGCCTCCTTTTCTCTACACTCATTGTCCATTTTCTCAGTTCCACTTACCATATAGCTGCACTTTGTAGTTCTA
>JAOUQY010000009.1:7555834-7566155 GCA_028566355.1 Doras micropoeus | reverse complement strand
GGAGGCCCTACACCATACTAATCAATTATTGTGGTCTAAAATGACAGGTGTTTCAGTTTCATTGTCTAACCCCTGTATATATAGTACATGCTTCCACAACTTTTACTGCAATGCCAGAACATATGCAGGAATGTCCCAACAGTATTAACATTGCAGATAGAACAGTATAGTGTGGGAGTAGAGCCTATACATGCATTTAACTTAATTAGTTAATGAGCTGGATTCTTTGAGGTAACGGTCAGATTAGACCTTTTATGATTCCACCTAGGATGAAATCCAAGCTGCAAATTGATAAATCTATGAGGCATGTGAGAAGGCCATGTGTCACTGTCCAGAAAATGATTCAAATAAACCACCAAGTGCAATCATGAATGCCATTGTACTGTGTGAGCGTGCTTTCTTCACCAAACATTTCATTGTGATGACGAAAGCGTGCTGGGCCTGGAACATAAAGCACAATGCGAGAGCAGCCGAGTGGGGGAGTGGGGAGAGGGGACATACAAGATAACCTAGGGCCTAGTGTGAGTACATCCTAAATAACTGCTAAATGGAAAAAAAATCCTAGGTTTTTCCAGAAAAGCAAGCCTTTACATACTATATAATAAACCCTTTGTCTGTGCTGTCTGTGTGTAATTCATGATAGACCTGTTACTAAAAGCATGTACAGATGTGGCCTTTCTTTTCACACTTTCTTTATACAGTTTAATGCACATAAATGCACAGAAATGATTCAGATGGAATAATAAATAATGTAGGAAAGCTTGACTTATATTCAGTTGATATGTATATACTATAAATATAAAAATAATGATACGATGAAGTAATGTCCATGTATCAGGTATATTTTTCTGAATAAATGATGATGTTTAATTAAATTCAATACATCTAATATGCTCATAAACCATTTTTAAAGCCATAGTTTTGTTGGAATATTTGTAAACATGCTGTTGACCTTTGAAAAAAAATCAGCTGAAGGGTAATTTATTTTTCCTTTAGCAGATGAGCAGATCCTTTTTACATATTCACATTCTTTTGCTTTTCCCATAAAAATGCCTACTGCACCCTAAAAAAATACATTTTCATCATTCTTATTCTTTGCTCTGAAAAAATGTTTAGATTGCATGTTATTATCTGAGAAAACAGCCCCTTTTCATTTCCAGATTTGTGGCTCTTAAACCTTAAGCTTTTTTCAATTTTTTCAATTGAATGGAGTTTTTATTTCCAGCCCACTTTTCCCACATCCTCTAGCAGGGGAGGTTTACAGAACAGTAGTAATAATGAATGATTGTATATAGGAGGAAAAATTAATTATTACCCATACATTACATTATTAATTGCATGCATTATTTAGTTCTGCAGGCATAAGACCCTGGGACTGTATTGCAAATAAATGCCTCAGTCTGATTCACACAACTCGCCTCACACACAGACCAGAGCTTGAATATCCAAATGACCCTGAACCCAGCAGTAAGAAACATTACTTGAGGCCATAAAGCAGCTCACCAATCCTGACCTGACACCATATAACCCCTGGTTTCTCTGATCATCGTTAACATAAGGTAAAAGCCATCCCTGCACATGTTTTCCCCAGGAATAAATCCACAGAATAAAACATTTATTTATTTATTTATTATGCAGACATGTTTACACAAATTTGAAGCAGAGAACGAATGCAGCAGGTACCTGAGCAGTGATGGGTTTTGCTCAAGGACTTTCTGTTGGTTTTGGCAGCTCATAACTTTCCTCTTAATCCTTAAACTCTTATCTTATTAATAAGTTCTAGCACTGACAGTAGCATTTACTAGTACTGAGAGACGGTAATATCAACAGGAGAACAAAAAAAGAACCAGGTTATTGATCATATGTTCTTTAAATGATTCAGTAATTACAGTGAATCTATCAGGGAAATTTAAACTCACTGTTCTCTTTATTAGGAATCTGTACACCTGCCAATCCAACCAGACAATCAAGTAGCAGCACAATGCATAAAGTCATGCAGATACAGGACTTCTGTTAATGTTCATATCAAACATCAGAATGAGGGAAAAGTGTAGTCTGTGGTATGGTTGTTGGTTCCAGATGGGCCAGTTTGAGTATTTCAGAAACTGCTGTTCTCTGGGGATTTTCACACAATAGTCTGTAGTGTTTACATAGAATGGTGTGAAAAAAACTCCTGTGATCGGATGGTCTGCAGGATGAAACACCTTGTTGATGAAAGCTCAGAGGAGCATGTGGCTCAGTGGTTAAGACCCTGGACTACTGATCAGAAGGTCATGAGTTCAAATCCCAGCACCACCAAACTGCCACTGCTGGGCCCTTGAGCAAGGCCATTAACCCTCAACTGCTCTGTTGTATAAATGAGATAAATGTTAGTCACTCTGGATAAGGGTGTTTGCCACATGCCATAAATGTAAATGACCAGCCTTTTGGTTTGAGCCGACACAAAATCTATAGTATCTCAAATAAGCACTCTTTACAACCATAGTTAGCAGAAAAGAATCTTAGAACACACAATATATCAAACCTTGAGGTGAATGGGTTACAACAGCAGAAGACCACATCAGGTTAAATTCCTGTCAGCCAAGAACAAGAATCTGAGCCTTTCATGGGCACAGAATCACTGAAACTGAACAGTTGAAGAATGGAAAAAGGCCAGGTGATTTATTTTCTAATCTTCACCTCTAGTGAGCCTGTGCCCTTGATAACCTTAGAATTGTTCTTGGGCAGCAGGAGTGGAACCTGATGTGGGCTTCTTCTATTGTGCTTGATAATTTAGGGAGTAATTTAGGAAGAAAATTTTGAGCGATTAACAATGTTTTTAATAAAAAATTTCAACCCAGTGGATTTAGAGAGTTGTAGTAAAGTTAGTATAGTAGCCATCGCTCCGTCTGGTTGTTTAGCTCTCTGCCTCACTAGCTAGTGGATACTTGTGATAGCATAGCACCCTATTTAATATTGGTAAAGGAAAGCAGTGTAAATCTGTTTAAAAAAAAAGGTCATAGTTAGCAAAACACCGAATTACATTTAATATCTCCAGGTTGATGGTGAAAGAGGTAATTTAACTTGAGTGCAATTTATAGCGATACACTATTGTATGCAGATTTAAATGAAAGATTTGTTCCCTCTTTCATATGACCATTTCAGACCACTCAGGGGATGATTATGATGATGATGATGATCAGGCAGTTGCTGATCTGTGTAAAGCAGGTATAAAGATAAGTAAATAGCCCAATTATAATGCTCACACAATAGCAACAACTACAACAATAATGATAATAGACATATTACATAGCAGTGTGAAATAGTGAGAGTAAGAGCAAGAATGAAGTGAAATAAGCCTGCTAAATTTCAAAATGGTTCCTTAAGCAGTTCTTGAAACATTGAAATGTATCCAGGAAAATGCAAAAACAAAATGACATTTTTCCACAACCTGCAAACAAATTTGATAGCGAAGTAGCCAAACAAGAGTCGCACACCATCAAAACTTAAATACATGACATCAAACATAAGACATAAAACTTGCCACATATATTTAGCAACATAACCAAAAATTAAAAACAAAATCTGACAAAAACTTGAGAGGGCTACTGAAAATATCAATATCTCATTAATTACTGCTTGCACCTAATTTTCTATCTGTTAGTGCCATATACAGGGTGAGCCAGAGAGACCTGATGATTTTTGAAATGAAATAACATGATAATTAATCATAACTTTTATTTGAAAACTACAACCATTACACTAACTTTTAATGGCAGTTTTATTTGTAAAAAAAAAAGCTATATCACTCGGATGACTTCCCTCACTGCACACGATGCGGACTCCTTATTACAGATGCACGCACTCTTTCAGCATTGTCGGAACTGTACCTGGCTTGCTGGGTGGTTTCATTTTCAAGGCTGAATTGTTATGAAAATTTTCAAACCATTTTTTAATTGTGTTCCGAGAGGGCACAGCACCATGACGAGGAATATTGAACTTAAAGCGAAATAGCTGTTGAGTAATAATCACACGGTCCCCATTAAAAAAAATACTCTTATCAAACAAGCATAACTAACTTTTTTTTCATATTTGTATTTAAATTTAAATAGGTATGATCTGTATGGTAACATTTTTTAATGCTAGAAACCCTGGAAAGCACTGAAAAAAATATTGCTCCTGGAAAAAGCAATATTTTTTTATTCACAAATTATAACAACTAATTTGCAGAATATAATTTTACTCAAGGATGCAATGAAGAAAAGTCTGGAAAGCTTCATATCATTTATTGATGACTTACAAGTGTGTTGTCACAGTTTACTAGGGCACTCCCACTGCCACTAGGGTCCTGCAATTCACCCAGCAGGCAGCCAAGATGGCCGCGCCCATGACGGAGTCTTTAGTTTCCACCCGTTCACAGTCCCCTGAATATAAGTATGTCTTGTTAATTGAAGGCACCTGTTCCCAGTTAAGTTCCCCATAGTGTTTAAGCTCCTTAGTTTTCAGGACACGTCTGTGAAGTATCGCACTTCTGCCTTGTGTTTACTGAGCCTTTGTTTCCTGCAATAGTTTATAGTGTTTTGGGCCAGTTCTGTTTCTCAGAACTATCCCCTAGTACCCAGTTTGAGGATCACCCAACCCATGCCTGACTTTGACCACACCTTTTGGATATTGTTTTGGATTTGTTTGCCTTGATTTACATGGTTCAGTAACCTGCACTTGTATCCCTGCTTTGGTAAGTATGTTACATTAGTAAATATTAGAGCTTATAATCCACAGGTCATTATAGGTTATAAAGGTTGAGCACATGGTATTATAATGAATAGGGCCACTTGCATCACAACATGATTATAAAGTATCCAGATAGAATACTGTGAGATTTATGGACTATTGTTAGAGTTTATAAAAAGCTTACAAGGGATCAATATCAACTTACAAAGACATATTTATTGTTATACTATTTTTCGAATTTGAACCTTATGGAAAATGCTAAAATGGAAAAGTGGTTGATAATTTGCACAATTTTAAAAAGAAGGAGGACATTTAAAGAATCAGCGATGTTACATTATATCTATCAACCTTGTTGAGCAAGACTTTGGACAGATTTGGGTCAGTTCTGAGGTTAAAGTGAACGGTTCTGTAGGTTGTGAACGTCTAGAAGATGGGAGGTGAAGCATGTGAAAAACCCAGAGCGGCCTTCCTGAGATCTGGAGACACACCTGTGTGTTAGTGTGTAAGCAGGATGACGGACATGCATATAGCTCTAATCAGCTTCTCAGTTACCGAATGATTTGTTGGGGAGGAGAAACACTCATCAGCTCTCTTCCCCTCCATTCTCAAACAGAATGACAATCAGGTATGATAATTAATATTGCTTTTCCTTGACTGTGGATAGTTATCAGCTTCAAGCACATCATTTTTCAGGTGAATGATTTCGTCTTTTTTTCCCAGTCTTGTTTGGTGCTGCATTAATTGCAACCTTCAAGCAACATGAGACAAGCATTCAAGGGGGGAGGAGTTGGCCGTGGTATATTGAAAGAATAGGTAATGGATAAAGACGTGCTTAGATGCCCTCTCCAGTGACTTCTCTCTTTATCACTGAGCCGGGTTAATCACTGTAGGTCTGTTTTTTTGGGGGGGGGGTGTTTGCGTTTGACTTTTAAGCACAAAACCATGTCTGTAATAGCCTAATATCTAACAAAGTGTGTAAGAGTTTGACCTTTTATTGATTCACTAATGAGGTTATTTTAGCAGTATTTCTGTCTGTATCCATCAAGAAATGGCTAATTCCTAGGTCTGCTTTGTTGATTTATTTTTTTATTGGGATTCACTCTGAGGCCTATTCTATAAATTGCTTAAAGTTTTAGCTCATACTTTAAGAGCTCCCAGAGAAGCAGAGCTAATCATGGGCTAAATTATGTTTACCATTGTTCTAAATAATATCAACAAGGGGAATCATTCTGTGAGGATTTTTAGTGCAGTGCCTGTATGAACAGTATTCCTGTTTGTCAACCAAGTGTATGCCAGAAAGTACTAGAAAAACCCATCTGTGACTCGTCTTAGGAGCTCCGTGTTGAAACTGTGTTGAAAATCATGATAAATTGTCATTCTTATGGTGGAAACAGCTCTATAAGCTTCCACAGATGTCTATCATTTTATAGACACAAACCAATGACATGCATAGGTGAAGTTGCTCTAGATTTTGCATAGGCTCCAGTTTTTCTGGTACTTCAGTGTACATACTATATGTACACTGATGTTTATTATATATATATATATAGGAAGGAATTGAGGAATTATCTGTAACGCTATAAACTATTTTTCTGGTGTCAAATCAAACATATCACTGGCCATTTTAATAGGAACATGTGTACACATGCTCACATCAAACATTAGAAAATAGGAAAAAAAGTGATCTCACTAAAACAGACTGTGATATGGATTTTGGTGGCAGGAGGGGGTTTTGTGTATTGTGAAAACAGCTGATCTTCTGATGGTTTCACACAATTGTCTCCGGTATTTACACAGAATGGTGCACCTTACAGTTCTGTATACGGAAATGTGTTGTTGATGAGAAAGGTCAATGGAGAATGACAGATTTATGGTTGGAGTTCAAAGGAATGCTGCAGTAACTGAAATAACCACTTTTTACCGTTGTGGTTAGCAGACAAGCATGTCAGAACACACAATCCCTTGAGGCAAGTAGTAGATGACAGGGAGATCCTAGCCAAGACAGTTGAACACTGGCTAGGTGATATTTTTTCCCATTCTGATGTTTAATGTAAACATTAACTGATGACATGTATCTGCATGGCTATGCAATTAGCTGCTACCACATGACTCGCTGATGAGCAGGGGTACCACTCTTCCTATTAAAGTTTGGATGAGTGTATATCATGTAGAAAGAAATCTATACAGGATACAACATTTTTTGTTTATAGTCAGAGCATTTTAGTTAGCATGTTGGATATAAATTCCAGTAACCTGTGTGAATTTCTGAAAGAAAATTCACAGTGTTTGAGAGAATGTATTAATCAAGATGAGAAAATTAATTATTCAGCAGTGAGGCTACAGAAATGTGAACATCTTCAAGGATGAGCAAATATTCTGATGCCTGATGCAAGAATAGAAAAATGTGGCTGACGTTATGTGCATGTCGTAAGACTGCATGCATAAAGGAGGGATTAATGGAGGAGTGCTATTGTGTCTGTCTTTCATCTGTCGTTCAGTATACAGGCTTATTGCTTGTTAAATGGTTTATTTTGTAGAGGAAGTTGTTCTATCCTGGTTCACTACAAATTTACACATTCATTTGGAGCTTTTGCTACAACTATTGTTTCCCTGGCAGCCTGTAAGAATGCCTCAGCACAACTTGCACGGTATTCAGAAGAAGACCTTTTATGTAACCTCTCCAACCCCAACAGACAAAGAGAGAACCAACACAATGCAAACAGATGCATGCATTTAGACAATAAGACACCCTGCCTGTAGTGTGTTAAATCTGAGAAATGTTAGTCCTTCAGCATCGGTTGAAACTCAAGTGAATAGAAAGAAAGTAGCTGGTAGTTGCACTGCATACCCTCTACATGAACATAATTATTTCAGTTATCATTAGTGTGCTTATCCACTGCAGTGTGACACAGAAAGGTAGTGTGTGTTTCTTTTTTTTTAATGGAGAATCAGAAGATGCAGCATATGGCTGCGAGTGTGCCTGTGTGCTTGTCTGCCTGAAGGAGTTGTATCTTTGCTGTGTGTAGGTGGATAGAAGTGTGTATGGAAACATCTTGCCATATATGCCACAACATTTTCTCTGAACAGCTAAGAATATAAAGTATTTTTAAACTTATTGAACTCTGATTGCAAAAAAAAAGTGAATGCATCTCTGAGTGGATGTCGCACGAGCTTTTAACAGAAGAGCTCATTTGTTATCGAGTACAAAGCTGCAGTGGGTGTGAGCTTTATAACGAGCTAAGTTTAGGTGATATTCCCAGGGCTCAGCAAGAGTATTTTCTTTCCTCTTGAGAGCATGAACTCTGCAGAACTGCAGAATGAACCACTTCTTATTGTGCAAAACTATGCACATAGTCCAACAGAGTTCGAAAAGAGCTCTATAGGTCTTTTATACCACAAGGCTGTTGAATGATCAAATTAGTTAGGTTAGGTATATATACACAGTATGTGAGTTAAATTGCAGCCATCACTACTGTTCAAACTGCACGGTTTTGACAGTAATGATGACTATAATTTAAATACAGCCATCAAACAAAGGATATTAATGCTATCCTTTGTTTATTTATGTTCATCTGATATTCCTGGAAGGACTGTTCCTTTCAGTGTTTTGTAACATTCAGTAAGTTTTTCCACCACAAGAGAATCTCCACGACAGAGGATTTTGTCAATTCCAGGATTCTTATTAACCCGGCAAGCTTTCTATATTATTTATTTTAAGAAACAGAGAAAAGGACAGGCTGGTGAGGAAATAATATATATGTAGCTACTATAACATAACTGATAACAGGAACTGTCTTGATTTACAGACGTGCCCCAACCTTTAATCTTGCTATAAAGGAGAAAAATATGATGTGTTCATTAATAAATAAATTGTAACAGGTGGCAGATTGCTGTAGCAAAAGCAATAAAACACTTTGGGACCTGCTTTTTTAAGGAAAAAATAAAATATGATATTGTGCTGCGCAATACCACCTCGATGTTGAATTTTTCCAATAACAGTATGGCTGGTGGTGTTTTATGTCTTACTTATTCATGTTAAAGCATGTCATTCAGTACCTATAATTTTTCTTTAAACAGTAGGTGAATTATTTACTAAGTACAGTGAAACTAATATGATTGTAGGCACAAGAGTGGGGAATAGACACACATACGAGTTCTAGGTGTTTAAGGGTTTAATCAGGGAACTTTTTCTTACTTCCTGGATTAGGAAGGACTTCCTCTTTGAAAGTTTTTACAGGTATACAGCACAGGCCTCAGTCTTGTGACAGGGAATTGTATTACTTCTGACAAGCTGTTGTAGCTATATTAGCCATATTAAAGGAAAACATCGAGCAAACTTTACAGAACATCAAGACAGTGATAAAACACCAGGCTGTGCCTGTCTGTTTAACTATCTGCCTGTCTACCTGCTTGTCTGTCTGCCTGTGACTATATACTTGCTTTTCTACTCATATTTCATTCAGTTTGTCTTCAAGACTAGGGAAGAACTTGTTCTTACATGTCTGACTGTCTGTCTACTTCTCTTTCTGCCTCATTTTCATTCAGATTGTCTTCAGGACTAGGGAAGGACAGTCTATTACCTGTGTATCTGTCTGCCTACCTGTTTTACTGAATGTGTTTTCCATTCAGTCTGTCTTCAAGACAGAGTATTTGTTTTTACCTGTCTGTCTGACTGTCTACTTTCAGTTTGTCTTCAGGACTAGAGGACCTACTCTTTTCTGTTTTCCTGACTGTCTCCGTACCTTTCTGCCTGTCTTTCATTAATTTTGTCTTCAGGACTAGGGAAGAACTTGCTCTTGCTTGCTCTACCCCTCTGTGTGACTCTCAACCTGTCTGTCCTTCAGTTTGTTTTCAGGACAAGAAAAAGCACATGCACTTACCTATCTATCATGCTATCCACCTGTCTTTCTGCCTACCTTTCACTCAGTTTGTCTTCAGCACTATAAGGAATTGCTTGGTCTTACCTGCCTGTCTGACTGTTAACCTGACTTTCTGAAAGTGTTTCATCCAATCTATTTTAGTACCAAGGTAGCACTTGCTCTTACTTGGCTGTCTGACTGTCTACCTGTCGGTCATACTCTTGTCTTTAAGCAGTAGATGAAGTATTTACTAACTACAGTGACACTAATATGATTGTAGGTACGAGAGTGGGAAATAGACACACGCAAGGGTTCTAGGTGTTTAAGGGTTTAATCAGGGAGCTTAGGAATTATTTTGCAGGGTTTTTTTTCTTGCTTCCTAGGCTTCCTGTAAAAACATTCAAACTTCTTCAGCACTTTCACTCAGTTTGTCTTCAGCACTATAGGGAATACTTACCTGTCTGTCTGACTGTCTACCTGACTTTCTGAAGGTCTTCCTTTCTACCTAGTTTAGTACCAGGGGAGGACTTGCTCTTACTTGTCTGTCTGTCTACCTGTCTGTCATTCTGTTTGTATGCAGTACTAGAGAAGGACATGCTCCAGTCTTGACCGCACCATCATCAGCAACTACAGACCGTTATCCTTCCTCCCCTTTCTCTCAAAAATTATTGAATGTGCCGTCTATAATCAGCTGTCTTTCTTCCTCTCCCAGAACCAACTTCAGGACCCAAACCAGTCTGGCTTCAAACCGG
>JAOUQY010000009.1:7467256-7485489 GCA_028566355.1 Doras micropoeus | reverse complement strand
AGGGGGTTGAATACTACTTGGAGGCACTGTATATATATATATATATATATATATATATTGCATTACAAACTTCTGCAACCAGTTGTACACAGAGCTTGACCAAAACACACCACAACCGATCGCCTTGTACAGGCAGAAGGCATTGAGGATAGGCAAGATAGAAGAAGCACTGCAGGAGATCCTTCATACTTATGATCTCCAGGTATGTTTAGGATTAACTTCACCAATTAACCAGCACAACACTGACAATAACACTTTTTGTGTGGACAAATAAAAAAAAATAGAGTATAAAAAATAGAGTAAAATCAGTGTGAGGCAGTCCCTTTGTCCCTTTGTGCACTTCTGATCTACCTGTGTGAGAATGACTCATGAGAATGAATCCTTCAATACCTGTAATGTAAGCAATGTGATGGCATTAATAGCAATTAATACAGTGTAAACATATCATAAAGTAAACAAACTTGATGGATCTTCCAGCATTTTACATAATCCAAAAGATAATACAAATACAATGGTCAGATACCATAGGTAAAGAGGTATTGATGGGTGTCATTTGTCCTTTGTGATGAATTTAACCAAGCTAAGAAATTAGGGACAAATCCATAGCCCTTGTTCCTTAAGCTTTGATAGTAAACCACTGACACCATGCCTAGTGAATCTGAAAAATGAATTGCTGAGACTCAGCCAAGCAACAAGTTCGAATGCACATGTGCATAAATGGTCCATACATTTATGCTCATAAAGCTAAGTAACAGCACACCTCCTTAAACGGCAACAGAGCCCTGATAGATACAGTTTGCAAGTGGTAGATGTTTAAAAATGCCGTTGATTATAAATGGTAACTAATTATGCTTTTTGTCTTTTGGAATAAAACTTTTGATTTGATTGATTGTCAGGAACTGGAAAATGGTTATTGCGATTTTCTTAAAGAAAAATGATGGCATTCTGTTCATTTGATTGCAAATTCCACAGTAAAAAAGCTGGAAGTAGGGATTGTTTAGCATTGTGCCTATATATAAAGACTGAACTATTTGGTTAGCAAAATTAATTTACATTAATGTTCTGCCAAGCAGCATGTTCAGCCTGATGTTGGAAATAGCTTTCACTGTGATGTTCGATTGTCATTTATGTAGAATGGATTTCAAACTCTGATAATGATTTTTAGTGCCTCTGAAAAGACAATGCCAGAATGCCATAAATGTTATATATGGATAGATTTTTCTCAAGACAGCTGTGTAGTTATAAACTGTGCTCAGTGAGAGAGAATTATTCTTTAGCGTTTACCTGGATAAAGAAAATGTTTTTTTTCCATTGTCAGCCTGGTGTTGAGTGTTTACTGAGAAATATTCAATTGATATTTCAAGTGCTGATAATGATTGTTGATGTCTTTTAAAATACCAGACTGTTTTATAACTTAATGGATAGCATCAATTGTAACAATGGGGTCTATCCATATTTTTGAGAATTATTTGCTTAAAATGTAGTATGTTAAATTCTAAATTCATAGCTAACTTTAACACACTGAGCTTTTGAGTAGAAAATGTATTGGGTTAAGGTTAGGTTGGTGGAAGCTTCTTAAAGCATTATTGAATAAAATATAATTTAGTATGTACAAATAAAAAATTACAAAGTGTAAATATTATATATAAGCTGAGAGAAATGAAATTAAAATGCATCAAACAAGAAACAAATGAGTTAATGGAAAATATATTTTTAAATTAAAGTTTAAAAGATATTAAACATAGTACAATTTTCTTGGGTAATTGGTTACAACAAACTTTTTGAGTACTCTGAACTTGTTTGGTTTTACAGTACAGGAACATCTTCAGACCAGAGAACTTTGTGTTTTCCAATTCTCTGTAACATTCTGCATTTTTTGTCTTATATGTCTTTAGGTGGATACACAAATGAAAGCAAATTTTGCTGTTCATTAATTTTTTTTTAATTAAATTATTACTAAATTGTTGTTATTAAAAATCACATGGGGCAATATCAAAGTCAAAAACACCAGAGTAGAGAACAAAAAAAAAGAAATACAACACAGTAATAATACACTGAGTGTTACTTCACAATATGTGTTGCTGAATCAGATTCTTTTACTGTGTGTGTTCATGAGATACTCAAGTTCAGGTGTGTTTGCTAATACTCTGGTGATCTACAACCTGGACTTGGCGTCATGTAATGATTGGCAGCCATATTGGATGGCCACAATGCTTTCTGAGAGTTGGAGTTCTATGGTGGAGAAGAAGCAGAAAGTGGAACAGCTGTCTCAACCACATTAAATTCCCTGTTTGGAACTCATGGGTATTTCCCGGGTAGCAATCTGCAGCACCTTGTTGAGTCTGGTTGTTTGTTGGAGCTGATGGTGAACATTCTCCCACACTTGCTCACTCCACTGGACCCATTTGTCCACAGCTGGAGGAGTTGGTATTCCAGGGGAAGAGAGGTGGCTGGAACCCTAGAACACATTGGAAAGGGGTGAGGTTAGTGGCACAGTGAATCAGACAATTCTGGCAAAACATGCCTATAGCAACTTGATAGTATATCATATGTATTCTTAAATACACTAATATACCCCTGCCCTTGAAAAGAAAGTCTAAAGAGATAAGATGGTAATAAACCTGTCTTTGAGTAAATGTAGTAATAAAGAAGTTGCTCAAAAAAAAGCTCTAACTCCGTAATTGGTTAAAGATGGCTTCATCTTTGAATATTGGTCAGTGTAGAGTAGATATTAATGTTGTGACTGGCAGGAGATGTATGAATCATATATAAGCATCATTTATATTTATATTTATTTGTGTGTGTGTGCTCTTGCCATAATATGGATTAGAACATTACTCAAATATTAGAACATTACTCAAAGGGCTATTCACAGCACAACTGATGTCTCAAACACATTAAGAAACTCAAGAAATGAACTCTTGACAAAGCACAGCTGTTAACTGAAAGCCATTCCAGGTGACTACCTCATACAGCTGACTGAGAAAATGCCAAGATGTGCAAAGCTGTCAACTAAGCAAGAGGTGCCTACTTTGAAGAATCTAAAATATAAAACATATTCTGGTTTGTTTAACACCCTTTTGTTTACTAAATAATTCCATATGTATTTCTTCATAGTTTGGATGACTTATTGTCTATTCAGAATGCTCTTTAGAGCTAAATTATGTGCGGTTTGATTTGATGTTCTAATCAATGTCTAGACACAAGTAACCTACCTACCAAAAAAAGATCTATGAGATGAAAAATACCTAGAAAACTATTTAAAAAAGCATAAATTAGTCAGGCCTGCAGGAATGTCAGCATCAGCCTGAAAAAATAAAAAAGCTCAGGTACAGAGAGAAACCTGATTTAGTATATAATTATTCACTAGTTCAGTGGAATAATCCTACAGAGTCAAGGCAATGTGTTACTTTTACAATAAAAGCTGCTTACTGAATAAAATAGACAATTACTCCATTATGATGAGAGGTGCAAAAAAATGAGAGATGCAACAAAATTACCACCAAACGGAATAAAACGCAGGAGTCTGATATTTTTGCTAAACAGATGATTAATGGAAAGTAGCTCACTGACAGTAACGATTTGGAAAAAAAACACAGACTGTCTGACATGCATACAGAACTTTCATTAGAGCCATGCTTTAATTGTCTGCAATTTGTATATTGCCTTTTCAGTTTCTGGCCCAAAATCCTTTCTCTTTCCAGCTATTTTCTGTATCTCTTTCCATCAAGTCCACCCATTAAGTATGCAATCCGCTTTGTGTACTATGCACTGTTTACTGATGCCTCAGTGCCAGATTGAGAAGGTCTGCATTGCTTCTCTGTAGACATCAGGAGTCAGCTGTGGAGTATAAAATATTCATGTTAGAATATTGATGAGCATGTCTGGTTAAGACCATGTGGCTTGGGGTATCCATATGCCTGTGCATACTGCTATCAGGGACCTAGCCTGCAGCATATGGTGTATCTGCTCTGAATTAAGCATTATTTATATCATTACCATCCAATGTGCAAGGCCAGACAATAGAGTCAAATGCTCTGAGTCGATGACCAAGAACCATGAAATTTATCAATAAAAATACATACTGTACGTCATAAACACATAATCCCTGTTCCATTTTAGTATGTGTTGATACACTTATTTGTTTTGTTTTCCATATTTCACTTTGAATCATTTCTTTTTTGTTGTTGTTTCTTATTGTCACTGTGAACTATGGAATTGATTAATTGTAAACTGATCGGAACTGACATACAGTGTGCCATGGCAATGATTCTACAAGTCTCTGGAATTCTGCTGGATGGATGGAACACCATTCTTCTAAAAGATATTCCTTCACTTGGCATTTTGATCATGGTGGTGGAAAGTGCTGTCTAACACAAGCTCTCTGGGTTGAGATCTGATGAGTGTGGAGGCCATAGCATATGATTTACATCATTTTTATTTCAATCAAATCATTCAGTTCAGCCCTCATACCCTATGGATGTGTGCAGAGTCATCCTGAAATGGAGGACTATACTATAAATATATAGTCTTGGGATTCTATGTTAAAAGGTAGCTGATAGCATTGCTAACTTACATCTCCAGGGTCTTGGGTTTGACCTGAGTTCTGATCAATTAGTCAATCATGTGGCAACAGAACAATGCATAAAATAACCCTGATAGGCAATATGTTGCAGATATTACACAGTTGAAGACAGTCGGAACAATACATGTGAAGTTTTTTTCAAATTTTCAACTGCCCAGCTTTGGAGGTTTTTGCCTGACAGTCCCATCATGGCCTTCTGCTGTTGTAGCCCATCCACCTCAAGGTTTGTGTTCTGAGATGCCATTCTCCTCTAACCAACAAGACAACTGCCGCTCATTGAAAATCCGAGGAAAACAGCAGATTTTGAAATACTTAGATCTGCCCATCTGGCATCAACAACAATGCCATAGTCAAAGTAACTGCTATCACATTTTTCCTCATTCTGATCTATTATTTATTATTTCCATCATTCATGATTGGTTGATTAGATAATTGCATGCATGATGGTGTAAAGGTATTACTAATAAAGTGGATGATGAGTTTTTAAGAGTTTCTTGAGAGCTGTTCTGGGAGCATTATTTATTTATTTGTTTGATTGTTTGTTTGTTTGTTTGTTTGTTTATATGTTATTCATTTTTTAACTAATCACCAGACGATTTAGATCTCTTCATCTTTAAACTCAGGTTTCTCATCAATCTTTTTTTTTTGGTTATATCACATTACACACAGTAAATAATTATTTGACAGGCTGTATAGTCATATAAGTCTGTTTAGTAAAATCATTGTTAAAATGTAAAAACATGGAGAAAGTGCACATAGCCTACTCTGTTGGCCTGCAACATGCCCTTCCGCGATATGAATTATTTTTGAGTTAAGGAAAAACTGCAAAAGAAATATTGTTTTTCTATTGTTTTCTATTGTTTTAATACAACAGAAAAAGAAGGTCCAATGGATGTCATATATTTCAAGTAATACCATAAACTCAGCATGTATCTTTACATTCCTTACATTCATTTTTATTATATACAGCAGTTTTGTTGGTATACAGTAATAATCAGTATTCTATATGGCAATAAACTACTACTAATACTAATTACTACTACTACTACTACTACTACTACTAATAATAATAATAATAATAGTAATAATAAAAGCAGTTCTGTGGCTGTGATGTTCCCACTTGTAAGTAACTCCAGAATAGCGTGTGCTCTGTGCTGTAGATTATATATATTCATATTTGTCTGATGTATTATCTTTGCATATGGAAATGTAAAAGCAATAGCACACAAGAATAAGCATGAACAATACAATTTTAGTGTGATATTAAAGAAAGTATAACTTTTATTTCACAATCTAAAGAAAAAAAAGTTTATATATATAACAAACAAGATATAACACGTGGTAAATTGCTCTTTATATGATTAAAATAGTTTTTCCTTTTTAGTGAGAGCCACGCTGCTATTATATTAGCTGGTGTCAAACACTTTTTTTTTGAAAGAAGCCTTTATTTGTCACATGTACATTATGGCACAGTGAAATTCCTTTCTTCCCAGCTTATTAGGACGTTGGGGTCAGAGCTCAGGGTCAACCATGATGTGGTGCTCCTGAGCAGAAAGGGTTAAAGGCCTTGCTCAAGGGGCCATTAGTGGCAGCTTGACAGTGCTGGGGCTTGACAGGGCTGGAGCTGGAACTCCTGACATTCTGATTAGTAACCCAGAGCCTTAACCATTGAGCCACCACTGCCCATATTGATGGATTGACTTGTAGATTGGACTGTATTAAATCACACACTACTGGGGAGTGTTGCTCCCATGGCAAATATTTACAAAGCATCTATACAGAACGGTGGCTCCTGTCAAATTGCCACCCTGAGAAATGGCTTATGTTGCTAGTGGCAGAAACCACTATTGCATGGAATCAGAACTCTGTAGCTAAAGGAGGCAGGGAGCTCACAGGCAGCAGTTAATCAAGATAAAGGGAGCAGAAGCTTGTGGACATTTAATTAATGATGAACTCTGATGTTCTCTCATATTTTGTGGGTAAATTTTATAATAATAATGATGATGATGATGATGATGATGATAATTATTAGTTGTAGTATAGTGTGTTATATATAAGGTTATAAAATGTTTATTTACATTATAAAATGAATGTTTTTACATAGAAGCATATAATTCCAAGATAGAAAGAACTAAAAGAACAAGAGTAACAGAGGTAGAAGAAGGTAGAAGGTGCCCAGAAGTCCAACTATTTTGCAAGCGAATACCAGTTTAAGGACCTGACTCAACTTGGAGTAGGGGTGTGAGAGAGTATGCCAAGCAAAATGAAGTGAGGTTTGGTTAATTACGACAATGCATGACAGGCCTGGCACAACCTGTTTAAAATGTGTCCACAATTATACCAGCTGACCGACCAGCTGCACAGAGGCTTCAGTTAATGGACCCAGTGCACATCCAGCAGCCCACACACACACACACATACACACACACGGAGACCTCCACTGATACTGTCTACTCCACTGATATTATTAATGCAGCTAATTAATTAAAAGTCTACACCTAAACCTAACCACAATCCATAGCCAAAATTGAACTTTTTTGCTCTCTAAGCCTTTAAAATAAAAGCTGCAGTGTCTATTAATTGTGGAGCCTGCCTGACAGCCAGAAACACACTCATAGTTCACAAACACCTTCACACACATCTGAGAATAACAGGGCCAGTCTTCCTGCTTCTACTTCCTTGAGCATAAACAACTACTATTGGTATTATCACTATTGTTGCTGCTGCTGTTATTAAACTTTTCCTCTTGCTATTTTAGCTCTGGTGCTATTGTACAGTAGAACACATGGCCATGACAATAAAGCTATTCTGAACTGACAGAGAGAGAATGAGAGAGAGAGAGGAATGGATGAGCACAGAGTATAATTGAACTTTTTAGCAGCTGCAGAAATGTTACAGATTTTTAATGTGTAGGATGAGACACAACCGTTCCATTGTATTGAGCTTAATGAAACCTCCAATATTTTTAATTACGTCCAAAGGTTAATCACATTAGCTACTAATAATTTGATCATTCAGACATTAAAAAATTAAGAAAGCTTCTCTATATTACCCACACACTCTCACAGTTAGCTAGGGAGCTTGCTGTGAGTGACTGGAAGAATGTGTGTGCCTGAGAAAGCTGAGTGTTTCAGCGGGACTGTGAGCTAATGGCAATGTTGATTATTTCTTGGCAGTCCTGAGTCCCTGTATGCTTGTCAGCTACACGCCTCAGCCTGGTGCAGTGATAATGGCTACTCAAATTCCTAAGAATAACAGAATGATGCCAACAGAGGGGTTTCTTTCACATTCGCACGTTGGTCATGTAGGCTAGAGCTGTTATTTTTGACGGATTGGCATCACATTTAGAGTCAGTCAGGGGCTATATGCACTGTATCTGTTGATATACCTAAATCATGGATGACAATCCATCAAATGAGGATCAAGGAGCTAGTGTAGGTCCTCATACCTAGGCACATGCCCTGTTCCTTTGAAGAAAGAGGGTTTACTGAAAGGAACATTGTGTTTACTGTGTGCAGGAGTGGCTCATTGGTTAGGACTTAACATTAATGTGCTCAGCTTAATTATAAGATGCTGCCAAAAGAAAATGAAGAATCACAAGGGATTTTCTTATGTGCATGGCTGCAACAAGCCAACAATGAAGATAGCATTAAACACCTTATTACCGAAGATGGATCACTGTTCTCCTATTAATAAGTTAATTACAGTTGAAGTACCATGGAAATCTTCTTTCCTTTTTTTTATTAGAATAATCTTGGTTTTGTGGTTGCCCAAAATGCATTTACAAAATGTAGTTAATTGATTCGAATTTCTAAATGCGCCTCACTAGTGTTTCTTCCTTTTCAATGCCTTCAAGATAAATTGAATAGCCATAAACTTGCCACAAGCTCTCTGCCATCCTTCTTACCCAGAGTGCAAGCACAATTATGCTCTTATGAAATCTTCGCCACAGACAGCTGGAGATTTGAATGTGCAATCTCCTGACAAATTGCTCATGTGCTTATGTGGTCTGACATAATGAAAGTCTTGGTCAGACACATGATAATCAAGCATGTTGATTAGACTAGTCTGCTGCATTCAAATTCCCTTGGAAGTTGGAAGTCAGAGCATACAATTATGTCATTTTCATCCCCATATATTTGAGCAACAAGGTGGGGAAAAAGTTTCTCTTCAAAACAGTGAACTGTATAGTCTTTGTTATAGATTTAACAAGCTAATATGTATTGTATGCATGTTGATTGATCTAAACCAAATCCTTAGCTTGTTTAAAAGTAAGCACTACTTTGTTAATTGCTGATTCTGTCATATTGATTTGACATCACATACTGAACTCCTGAGGAACTCAGAGTAGAGGATTAAGATCTTTAAGATCAGACCCACAAAGTTCTGAAGTAAGCTTACCAATTCCACTATTAAATACTGTACCTGACATACTTGTACTGTAACATTTCGCTATGAATTATTAAACTAAGAAAGCTAGGTATCCAAAAACCTTTTGCTGTCATGAATTACCCAGATATATACCAAACTAATTAACATGTCATGCTAGCATGTAAAAAAAAAAGTTTGTGGTTGATATACCATACCAACTTTGTCACTTTCCTAGCAGAAGTGACCAAACATGCTAATTATCAAAATGAATTCTAGCTAACACTAAACAATGACTAACTAACTAACCACAGTATTTGTGATAATCTTTCCTTTAATTAATCCTCACTGTGACCAAATGTATCAGTTTATGTGTAAATGTCGATAGCTTGGGTGATTAGGTTGGTTAGCAAGGTAATCGGTAGTGTTTTCTGATCTCAGGAACACAGAGTCAATACAAAATGCATGAAATCTGCTAGCTAATGTTTTCTACAATATAGTATTTTGTTGCAATGTTAATCTACCTTCCATGTTATCCCATTCGATATGTCCCAGTTGCTTATTAGCTTATGTGTGGAGAACCATAATATACCCGATGTAGGTTAACACTAGGTTAATATTATTGCAGGTCAATTATGTGTTAATTCATCTTGCTCTGTCTTATAAAGATGGATAGAAAAACAAAACGAAACAAAACAAAATGGAAGCTGAATGACTATTTTCAAGGGTTGATTTTCAAGGATAATTTTAAACTTCTAAAACACTAATTCATCTGTATGAGAGAAATTAAATATACAAGTATGCATATTTCAGTATTGCATTTACTCTTTGATTGAACAGCTCGAAATAACAAGGTAGTCTGGATATGGGCTAGAATGAGATTTATCATTTCAAATGTGTATTTGTTTTTTATATCTGGCATGAAATCTAACAAACTACAACCCCCTTTCCAATCACTGTTAATCTAATCTCTTATCTTGTTTCCTATGTAAAACCATTCCATAACACTTTATTTGGATAAAGTCCACCAACAGAGGGTTTATAGAGTATTTGCAGCATTTCAACAGCAAGAGTGCTATATGTTCAACAATGTATATAGTCAACAAACAATTCAAAATATTCAACAAACAATTAATAAGCCATTTCATTAATCTTTGTTTAAAGTTCTAACATTTACACTAACTCTAACCATAAGTTGAGCAAGTAGTTCAAGTTCACCTAAAATAGTCATGGCCAAAAGTTTTGATGTTTCTATGGTATACTGAAGTAACTTATAAGCATTTCATAGTTTTTTTTTTTTTACTTTTATTGACAAATATCTCAAGTTTATGCAAAGACTCAATATTTACAGTGTTGCCCCTTCTTTTTCAAGACTTCTGCAATTCACCCTGGCATGCTGGATATCAGCCTCTGGGCCAAATCCTGACTGCTGGCAATCCTTGACTAATCAGTGCTTGGAGTTTATCACAATTTCTGTGTTTTTGTTTGTCCACTTGCTTTTTGAGGATTGACCACAGGTTCTCAATGGGATTGAGATCTGGGGAGCCCTGGCCATGGACCCAAAATTTAAATGTTTTGTTCACCAGCCACTTAATTATCACTTTTGCCTTGTGACATGGTGGATAGGTCATCACCAAATTGCTCCTGGATTGTTGAGATAAGTTGTTGTAGAAGAATGTTTTGATACCATTCTTTATTCCTTTGGATGAGAAGCAACATCACACATGAATGTTCTCCGGATGCTTTACTGTTGGCATGACGCAGGACTCATGGTAGCGCTCACCTCTTCTTCTCCAGACAATCAGATATCCCAAATGCTCTGAAGGGGGATTCTTCCGAGAAAATAACTTTATACTACTCATCTGCAGTCATATCCCTGTAGTTAGTGCAGAATGTTGGGAAGAAAGTTTTTCCCGAATAGAAGTGGCTTTTTTGCTGCCCTTCTTGACACCAGCCCATCCTCCAAAAGCCTTCACCTCACTGTGCATGCAAGATGCACTTCCACCTGCCTGCTGCCGTTCCTGAGCAAGCTCTGCACTGGTGGCAACCGATCCCATAACTGAATCCTCTCTAGGAGATAGCCCTGGCACTTGCTGGACTTTCTTGAGTGCCCTGAAGCCTTCTTCTCAACAATTGAACTTCTCTCCTTGAAGTTATTAATGATCCAATAAATGATTGATCTGCAAGAAGGTCCAGAAGACAGGTACATTCAGGGAGAACAGAGGCTGAGCAGACATTAAGGATGCTCAGGTTCAGGATGGGTCTAGCACAGATGTTCCTTAGCAAAGCATACAGGACTGAACACAGGCAGAACATGATACAAATAAACAAAAAACAGAGATAAGGCTGAGGGGGCAGGCAGGTAGAATCAGGTGAAACAGAAAACAGACAGAAACAGAACGTAGGGACAGCCAAATCAGATTGGAGGACTCGGATGTGGGAAAGACAGAATCAGAGAGTTAAAAAACAGATAAGGGCAGGCAGGAAAAGGGCTATGAGGATCAGGAGGTCTCGGACCATGGTAGACAGAACTTGTAAGAATAAACAGGGGGAGGAGATTGTAGTGCCCCACCAGGTTGCAACAAACCGACCAAACAGGGTGTCTTAGTGATTGGACAGATAAGATAGTGAAGGGAGTGTCAGAGGGTGAAACAGCAGGGAACTCAGTGGCAGAGGACACAAAATCATACTTTTGAATTAGGAAGAGTTAGACATTAAATAAGAAATAATGGGCCATGCTATTTTAAACATTTAATTTAGTGGTATAGAACAGCTGCCAGACAAGTTAGTTCATGTCATCAGTTACATTATAGCACTTAAAAACAGTAATTCTCTCACAAGACAAAAAAAATGCAGCTTGTCATGTTGGCACAGAAGTGCAAATTACTCTTACTGACTAAATCTTACTGACTGTTACAAAGCACTACTCATGACCCATGATCAATTTAATTATAAACATCTCCTAATAGACATTTTGTTAACCAATAGCACATATTTAAAAATCTGTTCATCATTAGGCTTATGTGGAGTAGCCACCATTACAGTCCCTGTGAATAAGCCTTTTATTATTGAATCAACAACATACTAGATGCACTGTAAAACAAAACTTTTTATTGTTTTTCAACAGTAAAATGCACAGTTTTGCCTTGTATTACAAAATGACAGTAAAGGATATTATAATTACAAGAATAAACAGTTTATTAAACTGTCATGTGATTTATCAAAAAAAATGGAATACATGAAATATCTGGGGTTTTTTTGTTTTGGTTTTTTTTTTTACCAGATTTTAGATGAGACTTTTAACAAAACTAACAGCAAAATACAGTATTCCTTAGTGAAAAAAGTAGCAGAATTTTCTGTAATTTGCATAAGAGTACAATTAACCTACATTTAATGAAATAAAATGCTTTTATTTCAACAGCTTATTAATGTATTTAAATAAAAAAAACTAAATAAAAAAAAGTTAGCAACACTTATTAAATTAATTCCAACAATTTAAACTTGGGCTTTTGTACAAACAGCAGTTAAAAAATGGGCTAGTGGTTAAGGAAACAATCTTGTGAGCTGAAGGTTGATGGTTTGATCCCCACAAAGGGACATAACAGAAGTGCTGTTGAGAAAAACGAGTGATCGCCATGCAGTGTTCTCACATTACTTAAGCGTTCTTTTTTGTTTGTTTGTTTTTTTCTGTTAACTAAAAGATAATCACTCTTTCTTTACTGTTTTTACTGACATTTTTCTGCTGCCATTTCTGCCAGAAAATGACTGTTTTTTATACATTTTTTTTACAGTGTGGATTGCTTAGTGGTCCATAATATGACCACTGCAAGTGAGAAAAAGAGCATGAAAACAAAATTTCAAAATTGTTGCATAAGCAGTTCTTGAGATATTGAAATGATAATTTGGCATAGGACTAAAGAATGTGGTAGTGATGCAGAGTATCCAAGAAATAGAGAAAAAGGTGCTTCAACCAACCATAGGTGAGGTGCCACCATAAATCCTACATAATGGAAAAGATGCAACACTCACTCTGCATCTGGGAAAAAAAACTGATGTTTAAAAAAATGATATTTTGGCCAACATTCAAGGCCTTCATCAGATGCAAAGAAAACCCAGAAGACAACACCTTATAACCTCATAAGCTTATTACCTACAGACAGGTGTGAATTCCTAATTGGAAGAGGACTCCAATGTTCTCATCTACCCCATCTAATAGCCTAGTTATAAAAAAATGTGACGCACAAGTTACATTCAGATTGGAAGGTAATGCAAATTTTCAAGAAAGAACACTATACGATTGCAGAAGAGACAAAAACACACTAAACAAATGAAACATCATGTATGTATCTTAATAAGGTCAGTATTAATGAGGAGTATTATAAGGATTTTTTGTTCAGATACAGTGTGTGTTGCACCTTTTTCTTAAGTAGTCGTGCCGTGTGGAATTTCGAAATTGTAGCTTAAGCACTTCTTGAGATATTGAAATGTGTCAGTTGCAGCATCCCTATGGACATTATTTCACAAATATTTGGCATGTGTAGAGCCTACCTCAGTTCAGGGGGCACCATGTGGAGCTACAATCATAGCTGTAGTGGTCATACATAGAACTAGCATATTGATATAAGCCTCTCATTTATGTTACAGCTAGAGCTATATTTAGATCTATTAGAAATGAACCCACAACTTCTGACTCAAGAATTCAGCAACACTGGTACAAAGCAAGATAACTAGCCAAGCTTATCTAATGAGACATTTTCTGTTTGGAATCTAGATTTTGAAATCTTTTTCAATTTTAGCTTCATCATGGTAAATGTAATACAAAACAATAATGAGTGAAATGTAATTTTACCATTTTTCCTGCATGGACAAAGAAAGAGGGGAATAAATGGTTTGGGGTGACCAATGGGTTGTGTTTGAGTAATAAGAGACAAAAACTATTTTTTTCTACAGCATATTGAAAACAGTCAGGGTATGCTCCCTATATTCTCATCCTGATGAGCTGGAAATTTACAGCAATGTAAGGTAATTTAAATGAACAAATTGCAGCTGTGAGCTGTATCCTTTTCTATATCCTTCTCCCATGGTGGCTATTTGACTCTTTCTTATGCATGGGTGTGCAGTCTTTCACTGTTAATATCATTTAATGATTATTTATATTTCCATGGCCTGAGAATGTGATTATGCATTTTAAACATTTTTAAATCATGTAATGTCATATTTCATATTGAAAGCTTGTGTGAAATTATAAATTGATGATTATAGGATTTACAGATATAATTAAGAGTTGCACTGGCAAACTGTGCCAGCATGATCATTCTAGCCAAGGTAAAGTTACTTGCATAATTTACATTTATTACAGTTTCCTTTAGATTTAGCTCATTATAGTGTGATGAACCTAGCAGAAGCATGAACACAGACTTTGAATTGGCATTACCCAAATCCCCAAAAGCACACTCCAAGCCCATAGTAAATATAAAGTTATTTAAAAAATGAGGTAATTTATGTCGGACCAACCGCTCCACGAAGTCCTTAAATGAGCACTTTGCTATTAAAACATAATGTGTTGTGTTTTATTTTTAATAATATACTTGCTCCCTGGCCAGTGAAACAATATAAAGATGTATTTATTGATAGAGACTTCAAAGCATTTCTGTAAATTGCTCTGGATAATGGTATCTGTTAAATGCCATAAATGTAAACACAAAAAGATGTAAATGCAAATGTTGTCCACTGGTAATTTGTAGTGGTAATTTGTAGTGGTCAATGTTACATAAAATGGTGCCCTTTTACATCCAAGAAACCAAGCCAGCAATATAGCAGATGAGTTCCACAATGCAACACAACTTGACATTGATTCTCAGGTCATATGCTGTAAAACCAGTTAAGTTCACTTTACGTACAAAATTGGGTCAAAGTCTTTGAAGATACAAGCATTCAGTTAAAAGTATTTTTTGTCTACTGAACCGAGTTAAACTGCATTACCACAGTTTGCCAAAAAGTTATGAAAAATAAATTACTTGCCAAACATATCACATTTAATTTATCAAATTTATTGTAAGCATGTGCACAATGCATATCCTGACAATTTACAATGTCAACAGTAACTGCACAAATCACACAGACAAGCAAACAGAACAAAACACTTCACCCAACAGACAGTAAAAAATCCTAAAAGTTCAGAAATGTATGTAAATAAAGATATCAAGTTGATATTAATACATTGTGGTTATAATGAGGTATGGATAGAGCAGACACCAGAGCAGAGCAGACACCACTATGCCAAGTAAGGCTGAGCAAGGCTGATACCAGAATTGGCATCAGAGCTTTATATGGAAGTCCTGTCCCTAATCACAACTGGAGATGATGGAGTAGGCAGGGACTTCTGAATACAAATCTGATGCATGGCATGTTTAATACCTGTACATAAGGCTATCCGCTGTAAATAAAAAAATAATCTAATTGAGCCTAAGTTTCTATTATAAGAATCTACCTACCTTCTACAACATTGTTGCCTACTGTAACACCAGTAGATGGGCTATGTATTTACTTTATCTAGTCATAGAAAAGTAACCAAATAAAAATAAATATTAGACTTTATAATTCTTAGCAGCAAAAAATACCTCTGTTGAAGTTCTTGTTCCTACAAGCATATGACTGTTCTAAAACAATAAACTTTATTTGATTTAACTGACAGCTGAGGTTAAAAAGATCTTTTGTGTGTGTGAACAGTTCTTACAAGTAAGAATTTACACAGTAGTAGTGTAGTCACATGTAGTCACATCTGAAATCTTATCAGGGGTTGACAGGGAGATAAGATCACATGAGTTAACTACATGAAGTATAAAAATCTTTAAATGTTTAAAGCTGCAATATTTAAGAATACAGTTTGTTTTCTAGAATTAAAATAAATACAGCAGAGAACGAAACATAAGATTCATGCTTATAAACTGCACTTTTGCCAAACCCCATAGGTCAAGGGAGAGTTTGAGAACATGCACAGTAGCTACATAGAGAAGAAAAGTTCATTATTAAATTATATATTATTAGAAAAGACTTAAAGGCTGCTGACTCCTTATCTAGTGCTGTGACAAATTGGCCAATTGGATTCACCAATGGCTCCAGTGTCTTGGTCACAAAAGCAAAGGGTGAGGGAGGTAATAACCATTTTCTTTACTTTTGTGGTACAAGCAATTAGCAAATAACTAGAACTTACTGGAACAATTACCCTGGAAAAAATAGTGTAATGTTAGATTTTTCTATGGTCTGAATCCAGCAGAGAAACTTTGTGGCTAGACTTGACATTGACACATAAATTGCACACCTTGGCTAACTCTAGCTAGCTATTAGCAAGCCAGATAAAAACAAAATGGGCTAGATAAATATTGCAGTGTCCCTTTTTTGACCAAACATTGAAAGGCTACTAAAATCATACAGTACTGTGTGCTCACACCAACAGAGACAAAAAGCAGCAAAGCACCACCAAAGAAGTCATTCATTTCCAGTGGTTGCTGGGCTACCTTGAGCAACATGGTGTGTCATCTAGTAACAAAATCAGTGCAACTTGTGGACAAAATCACTACAACCTAGTGAGAAAAAAGTTGAGAAAAATTATAAAGATGAGCAGCAAGAGAGTCGAGAGATGGCCAGTCAAAGGGCTGGTGTGTTCCTCTTATGTTCTTTCGCTGTGAAACATTTTCTTAAACATTAGTTCCCATATCCAACATGGTGCAGCTGAATGCTGGCTTTCTTCTCCTGTATGATGCATCCCTGTCTATTTACGGGGACGTCGTTTAAAAATGATAGATGGAGGACATAAATATTGCTGTGTATACCTTTGCAATAATTTACACATGACTGTATGCAACAGCAAAAGTATTAATATAAAAAATTATGTAATATTCAATGGCGGTTAGTCAACAGATAATGGGGAAACTAAATCTAATTTACTCCTAACGTGGGTAATAAAAAATTAATGTAACAAACCACCCAGTATAAGCATGAGGGAGAATAAGTTTTAAATGCCTGAATGCACTCATAGATTAAAAAATAATACTTTTAAACAAAGCATTTTATTTGGCAAGTGTGCCTGAATGTGTTATGCTTCAATTGTATAAAAAAATCTGCCCTGGAGCATTACACTAGCATAACTTATTAAGCTTTAGATTCTTGTTGTCAAAGTCTTTTGCTTCACGTAATATCTCAGGATCATGCAAACTGAAGTGAACAAGATGAACTAGATATTCTAGCTAATTAAAAACAATAATATAAATTCATGTTTTGATAAACAGAGGAAAAACGTTGCCTAATCTTTATCATCAACTGTCTAGTTTGGGGTGTCACGTTGAAGCCTTAGATTCCTGTGCTTGGCTGAACAGAAGTGAATGTGGTCTTATGCCGTTGTAGTCTATCTGCATCAAGGTCCAAGGTTTTCTGCATCTTCAGATACATATCATGGTTATACAGAGTGGTTATTTGACTTCCTGTCAGCTTGAACTAGTTTGACCATTATACTTTGGCCTTTCTTATCAATAAACTGCCTTCATCCACAGAAATATTGCTCAGTTGGATGTAGTTTACTTTTTGCTGTTTTTTGCACCATTCTGTTCAAACTCTAGAAAATTGTTGAATGTCCCAAGAGATCAGCAGTGTAATAAATACTCAAACCAGCCTGTCTGGCACCAATGATCATGACCACTCTGAGATCACATTTTTCCTCTATTCTGATGTTTGTTGTGAACATTACCTGAAGATCTTGACCTGTATCTGTATGATTGTACACATTGTGCTGCCAGCACATGATTTGATAATTGCATGCATGAATGAGCATGTGTACTAATAATGTACGAATAAAGTGTCAAGTGAATGTGCTCATGCTTTATCCTCATATATTTATGCTCATATATTAAATCCTTTGTGGCAGAGCATATTTGCATATCAGGGACCCAAATCTCATGACGTATTTGAATGTTTGATAATACTCATTATTATATAAATGTGCTTGTGCAGATTATTATAAATTTGCAGTAGTAAGATGTATGCTGTATTAACATCAGCTTGAAATGCAGTGAATGAACAGAAGAGAATTCTAAATCAAATCAATATTTGGTGTAACCACCCTTTGTGTTCAAAACAGCATCAATTCTTCTATGTACACTTGCAAACAATTTTTGAAGGAACTCGGCTGGTAGGTTGTTCCAAACATTTTGGAGAACTAACCACAGCTCTTCTGTGGATGTAGACTTCCTCAAATCCTTCTGTCTTTTCATGTAATCCCTTTTCA
>JAOUQY010000009.1:7351551-7367654 GCA_028566355.1 Doras micropoeus | reverse complement strand
ACATATATTAAAAACAAAGCATGGGGGTGAGGGGCATGTTTCCAATGATTTCTCACTTCCAACCTGTAGATTATGACACAACCACTACGGTTCACATTGAAAAACCTGCCGTTTTTTGGTTCGAACAAACTTTTCAGTTTCCGAAACAATTTATTTTTGGTTGAAATTCTCCAAAAGGTTTAAAATTCAAAAAAGATTTGCCAACAGATACAGAACACTTTCCACGTTGGTCAAAAAGTGCTGCATGAGGCCCTTTTACAGTTCAGTTTGGGTGATTAATTTAGCTTCACTCAATACCCATACCCATGCAGAGTTAAGCTTATAGGGTTCAAATTAAGTTTATTGGTTGGTTTGTATAATGTCAATGTCTACAACCTCAGTCTTATTTTCTGAAATGCATTTCAATACTGTCATACTACCACCTTTATATTCTGTATCTTTCCCTATCCTTCCGTTTTCAGTTTACAGTCTGTGTAAGTATCTGCACCTCCCTCTCTTTTTCTTCTGTGATTGATGCTATGTTGTTCCCTGTGTGGTGATTTAGTATTATGCATGCTCACCTAGGTGTGTGTAAGAGAGAGTGGTCGTATGTATATTTAAAATAATTAATCCTTGTCATTCCAGGCTCCCAGTAGCCTCCTGGATGCACTGGAGCAGCATTTGGCATCGCTAGAGGGAAAAAAGGTGAAGGACTCGACAGCAGCCAGCAGGTACAGTGACCTACATGAGTCACTTTGCTTTTCAGTTCCCCACCAGGCTGTTGTGTTCAGGTACCAAATTTAGCATGTGTGTGAGATATTTTCTGAATTGATGTGTGTGGTGTCAGGGTGGCTAGGATAGCTTTGAGCTGGCACAGAGCCAGGTTTTATTGAACTGTTGAATGAGTTTGAACGTAGAACGCAGATGTCCCTGGTGTGTTTTGGGGTAACTGATAGCCCTCAGTGGTTTAGCATGCTTACACAGAGCAGTTTCTGCTGTACTGAACTAGGTCTTTGCAAAAATGGATAGATTTCTGACCTTTTCATGTGCAAATGATCATCCCAGACATGGAATTTGATAAGTTGCATTTTGTGCAACAGAATAAACTGTCTAGTTTTGCTGGCTCTGACATTTTGCCGGAAAACTTGGGTCAAAGGTCACTGCTGTTGGGGGAAACCATTAAATCCATTTATGCCTATGTGTTATAGGACAAGGAAGACCATTTCTGTTAATACAGCAACTCGCATCTTGACTGTTTTTCTCACTCTGCCATTCCATTGTTTGCTTTTTCTGTTTTATTTATTTATTTATTTATTTATTTTTTAAGGGCCAGCACCCTGTCCAACGCCGTGTCCTCTCTGGCAAACACAGGCATATCTTTCACCAAAGTGGATGAGAGGGAAAAACAAGCAGCCCTAGAGGAGGAACAAGCTTGTTTAAAAACACTCAAGGTGTGTTATGCCACTTCAACTACTATTTTATTCACACAGAACAGAAATAATACAAGTGCACTTGTACACCTGGTGGTAAACTATTGAAATATACGCCTTGTTTCTTTATTCAGGCCCAGGATTAGTCCTGCATGCTGAGAGTGGAACGTTGTGTTAGGAAGTTTTAACAAGATTTTGGCATCATACAGCACATTTGTTTTTGGGCGGGTACCAAATTTCCCATATAAAACCAAGTTTATTCTCCCTGCAGGAGCAGCGCCTGAAAGAACTCTCCAAAAAGCCTTCCACATCTTCAACCACAGCTGCCTCTCCAGTATCCACAGCATCTGGCAGCATCAGCACCACTCCAGCAATCGACCTGTTCTCCACACCCAGCTCCACCAACAGGTGAGGGAAATGAAGGGAGTTGTGTTCCAGTCCTCAACAGTTCTGCTCAAATGCTCATGCTCCTATATCTAAATCAGTGGGTTTTTTTTTTAAAGAATGCATCCATGAAGTTTCATTCACATGTGAGAATTTTAGCTTTTAGATTTTAAAGTATTAGATGTCTGTCTCTGTAAAATATGAATGCTAGAGCAAGGACTATGTGATGTGCACTGTGAAAGGCTATGGTAAGCCATTCAGTATAAGAACACAAGTTCATTTGAGACAGCGCCGTATTTTCAGCTGTGTTGTATGAAGAAATATAGTCTTGGTTTAACATTGGGGATGGTGGCTTTGTGTAGAATGAAATGCTCACCAAATCCAACTGTCTGACCTGTATATAGCATCCTACCATCAGATCTTCCATTATGTCTTCACTTCCACTTAGTTCTGCCCACAGCTCATTGAGCACTATTCACTGCACATACTAATGAAGGCATTTGGGCAGTAATTAAACTATTAAGGGGCTACAGCATACAATAAAGGATCACTTGCACTCTTAATCTTGAAAACCATTCTGGCTGTGGTATTGCTGTGTGACTACCTTTCTAAAAGTGGACTATCTCCCTGCGTTCTTCCAGCAACAAGGAATTGTGCATGTGACTGCTGCATTCTTTGGTCTGAAGCCTAAGCATCATAAATCAACCTGCAAAATTTAGATTTGCATGTGTGTTTGAGAGATACTTGACCTTCCCAGTAGTTAATTTTATTTGTTTTCTTTACTCTAGTGCTTCAAAGGTGCCAAATGATCTGCTGGATCTCCAGCCAGCATTCCAGCCATCTCTGTCTCTCCCCACTGCTCTGCCTGTAACCAACACATGGGGAGGTGAGTGCTGGCCATATGAGCACCTCTCACACCAAGTACATTTTATTATCACTTGTGCACCATGTGTCATCATGTCCAACCACACACAAAAAGATGCATACAAACATTATTACATACAAAAGGTTGCTATGCTAATATGTACACAGTAGAGTCACATAATATACTAACATTGCTGAATTTTATTTCCTGCATAATTTTGGCTTAGGGCGGTATGGTGGCTCGGTGGGTAGCACTGTCGCCTCACAGCAAGAAGATCCTGGGTTCGATCCCAGTCCTTTCAGTGCAGAGTCTGCATATCCTCCCTGTGTCTGCTTGGGGTTAGGTGAATTGGATATACAAAATTGCCCATGATTGTGTTACATTGTGTTATCCTTAATCCAATTTGCCACAACTTTAGAAGTATACATTGGGGTGATGGACTGTTTGGAAGACATCTTTTGTACCCAAGTTGTAACATTTTGGTTGATGTCTTGAGATAATGCTTTAATATCACCACATTTTCCCTCTTCATAATTCCATCTATTTTGTGAAGTGCACCGGGCCCTCCTGCAGCAAAGCTCCCCCACAACATGATGCTGCCACCTCCATGCTTCACAGTTGGAATGGTGTTCTTTGACTTTCAAGCCTCCCCCTTTTTCCTCCATGCGTAATGATGGTCATTATGGTCAAACAGTTCCAATTTTGTTTCATCAGACCAGAGGATGTTTCTCCAGAAATTAATAGTAGTTGTAAACTGTAACCTGGCTTTTATGGTGGTTTTGAAACAGTGGTTTCTTCCTTGCTGAGCGGCCTTTCAGGTCATGTTGATGTAGGAAAAAGTTTCATTGTTGATGCTTTCGTACCTGTTCCCTCCAGCATCTTCACAAGGTCTTTTTCAGTTGTTCTTGGATTGATTTGTGATTTTTTTTTTTTTTTCACACCAAACTACATTCATCTCTAGGAGACAGTATATGTATCTTTCCTGAACCGTATGATGGCTGTGTGGCTCCATGATGTTTAAACTTGCATATGATCGTTTGAACAGATGAACCTTGAGGCATTTGGAAATTTTTCCCAAGGATTTACCTGACTTGTAGAAGCAATTTTTTTTCCCCCCATGATGTCAAGCAAAGAGGCAAGTTGGCCTTGAAGGTAGGCCTTAAAATACTACCATGGCCACATCTCAAATTAACTCAAATTATGTCCATTAGACTTTCCGAAGCTGCTAAAGCCATGAAATCATTTACTAGAACTTTCCAAGCTATTTAAAGGCACAGTCAACTTGGTGTATGTAAACTTCTGAATTATAAGTGAAATGATCCGTTTGTAAACATTTGCTGGAAAAAATCTCATGTGTCAAGTGCAAAGTAGATGACCTAAACTATTTATTAAAACTATAGTTTGTTGGCATGGAATCTGTGGAGAGGATAAATGAGTTTTATGACTTCAACCTAACTGAGTTCAACTGTAGGTCAGTGGCACTTTTGTGCAAAGTCATGGAAAAGATTCCATGCACCAGGTCAATACTTCCTGTGCCCAAAGGGTTGTGTATTTATGACTTGGATTGAAACTGCAGTTCTAATGTCTGCTGTCATGAATTATGGGTTGCACATTCACTAATTTACTAGTCAACGTGTTCAACAAAAGTACTCAACTAGTTGTTTTTTAAAAGTTAATTTCAGGACTATTTGTTACACTGTTGAAGTTATTTATGCAGTTATGTACACACCAAACCACAGACTACAAATCATATTACCAGCTTCTTTTTTAGTCTTTTTAGGCTCTGAGTTTAATGATTAAAGTACTGTGCAAATAATGTGCAAAAATAATATATTTGTACATCACATTACACAGTTTCAGGACATACCAATTCATAAAATGCACTTGTGTGGGTTAACTGGCAATTCAGCTCAAATAATTGATTTTGAGAATGAAAGCATGCAGCACGGAAGCTTATAGCTTAATGACAGATGGATAGATGATGTGATGTCCAAAGCAGTGTCTGCAGTGATTTTCTGCCATATTCAACTCAGTAGCATCCTAAAACAAGTCTGGATCTTGTTCTTTGACTAGGTATGTTGAGTGGGATTGAATAGTGGCACACAGACCATTAACACTAGCCAAGTGGGACTGAATAGCGATATGCCACTGGTGGCTCCGAAAGCTCTCTTTCACACAGCATTGGTCATAATGGAATTCATTACACCACAGAACAAGATTTTGTTAAAACTTTATCTGGCTAGGAAAAGGAGGAATTCTTTCAGGAGCAGGTGGGAGTTTCCCAGCGGACTGTAAAATTGGCTTCATCTAGTCTAATATTTTTTCTGACTAACAAAGTACATTTAGCTGTTTCTTTACCATCTGCCACCATCTTCTTACCATCTACTCAGTTTTTTTTCCACCACCCTGAGTAGTCCAGAGCTCCTCAAAATGCTGACTATTGAATATATTAGTCAACTATAATATGAACATGAATATCAACCCAGTGAGACTAACAATGAAGATTTTATTTAAGAGTGCCTCAAAGAGGTGTAACTTGAACTTGGCTTGTAGCATTTGGTATTACTTAAATGTCTGCCTTTTGTTTTTTGCAGGCATTTTACATACATAGAAGGTGCAGTCTTATTCTCTACACATTATATACACATTGTATATGAAGTACTCCATGTCTCCATGCTCATTGCAACCCACCACTTACTTTCATAGTCTTGTTCAAAACAACGTGATTTCAAATGGGAAATCTATGACTAGACATAATTTTTGGACAAACCGGCTTATGTGGCTTTTGTGGTTTCCTCATTTTTTTGTACTCCTAAATCTGCATGCTGTTTCTCATGGTTTTTCTAACATTTCTTTTTGATGTCTTTTTTTTGTTGTTTGTTTCTGATGACTGTGTAGATCCTTTCACTTCTTCAGAGAGTGTCGATGACTCCATTCCAAACTTAAATCCTTTCCTTTCCAAACCTGTCGATGCCGTTCCTCCACCTCCTCTGTCTTCAGATGCTGTTAGTTTTCCTTCTAGGACTCCCAGTCATGAAATGTTTAGTGGTAAACGGATTTTCTTTTGCCCTTCTAAGCATTACATTTTGTTTGCGTTTCGTCTGCTGCTCTTAGTGATTTTGTTTGCATTGCCTAATTAATGCGTGCTCCATTACCCAATATCATCAGCCATTTACTGTCTAGAACAAAATAAGTAACCACAAATTGAGGGGGTGTGTAAATGTGTCTTTTCTTATGGTTAACTCAGTTGCATAGTGGATAACGCTGTCGCCTCACAGCAAGAAGGGCCCATGTGACCAGGGCTCTTCCTGTGTGGAGTTCACACGTTCTCCCTGCGTCTGTATGGGTTAACTCCTGGAGCTCCAGTTTCCTCCCACAGTCTAAAGGCTTGTAGTCAGACAAATTGGAGATGGTAAATTGCCCCTAGGTGTGGGTGTAGGGCCCTGTGTCTCTGCCCTGTGATGAACTGGCAAGCTCTCAAGGGTGTTTCCCTGCCTTCTGCCCAAAGAGTACAGAGATAGGCTCCAGCACCCCTAGATAATAAGATGATGAGTGAAAGTGAGTGAGTCTTTCTTTATTGTTGTTCAATCGAACAATATATGTTTCCTGAACAGTAACAGGCAGATGTTTTTTGCGATAAAGTGTGTGCCAATGTTTGGAGCTGTAATGTTTTGTTTATTATTCCGTAACTCGGTTGCCAGCCAACCCTATTTGCATCTACCCAAGTCTGGAACAGGCTGCAGCTTATTTAGGTACCACTGCTGTCTATAAGCTTATTTAAAAGTAAAAACTCTACATTTCATAAGATAAAATCACACAAAGCCTAAAGAATAGATCACCTATGAAACAGATTAAATATAATGTTATATTAATATTACTATTTTAACATATTAAGTTTGTTTTGAAATATTTGTGATGTGCTCAGAGATTCTGGTGATTATTTTAAGCATTCATGATGCACACTGCTATTTAATAGCAGAAAAGTTTCAGCAATCTCAAACACGGGATTAGATATGATTATGCTAAATTAGAGGGCGTGGCAACCAAACTCCTACATAGCAGCATATGAAATTTCAGTTGCAGTGGCTTTGATAGAGGCCAATTAAAATCCAGCAGTGCTTTTGTTTAGCTATAGTTTGATGTTAATCGCATGCTTTTAGGCTCATCCTGCTGTCCATATCAGATACCGTTTGCTTTAACATTTATTATTTGGTTTGTTTAGATAATGCTTAAAGGAATATTCCAGCATAGTAGCATATAGGCAATTACCACTGAAACATGTTTCCTAAATGTGAAACACTGTAATATTACACTATAAGCTATCATATTAATAGGATATGCTGAAGTCACCTGCTCCCATTTTGCTTTGGCTCCATACCACTTCTTTAGAGTCTCTAAGTTTTACAGAATGTAAACCCGTATGTTTTGGTTCTCCAGATCATTACAGTCGCTTTCTTGATTCAAGCTCTTCAGTTGCCTGCACTCTTGAGCCCTGTGTTCGGATAGAGGGCTTTCTCTCAGGTACAGATGCACGTGTGAATGTTTTCTAGGTTCAGAAAACATGGCTCCACACGAGAGGGCCCTGTGTGCTGCTTTTTTTTTGTTTGTTTGTTTGTTTTTGTTGGGTTTTTGTTTGTTTGTTTTGCAGGCTTTGAGCTTCCTGTAGCAAAACCTCTTCCTCTTGGATTAATTTGGTTCCTTGGCTTGTAGTTGGTTGTAAAATAGCTCTTAATTCTGTTTTTGATAAAACATTTTCAATTCTTTGTTTTTTTTCTTTACAGGTTGGTTTTTCTGGATACAGATATCAGAATCAGACTGGCAGTGTTTAAATCCCATTGAAAATGGTCTAAAATGAGATCTGTGTCTCAGAAAGCCTGTTTGATTGCTTTCAGTCTGTGTTACTTTACTAATATTTCACCTCTGGCTTTCCTTGTCTGCACTCTTCTTGCTGTGATAGACTCGTTCTGTTCTCCGGCCCCCTACTCTAACACCCCAATGTTCCACCCCGAGCCTTCCGCTGTAGCTGGACTATTTGGAGGTAGGTGATGATTCCTGCCTCCTTTTCCCCAAAACCACTTCTGTTAACACTTGTTTTCCCATGTCTTCATTTTTTCCTCTTTCAAATCTAGTCTTTTCTTCTACCCTCTGCCCTTGTTTAACAGTAGTTAGAGATAAAATGGAGTGCATTGAGCATAGGTCTCGGTGCTGTATAAGTGGCAGGGTCAAAGAGTTCTTATAGACTACACAGAAATGGTGACATTTGTACTTTACTGAGTAGAGTCAGGGTGTGGTTGAAGTCTCAGCAGTTCCTAGAATTAAGTGTTTTCTAATGCCCCCAGTCCACTGGCTATAACACCTGTGTTTCTCAGGAAGTGAGAGGAATGGAAGTGAACTGATCCATTCACGTTAAGAGACTACAACATTCTGTACACAATGGTGGATTATAATTTGATGGCAGATTTGCCCCCTGGCTTTAACATCTAACCAGGTCACCTTCTCATTTGTGCTCTTCAGGGTTTTCAGCATCTCCCATCCCTCAGCCAGCCAGCGCTTCTGGCCTTAACATTGACTTTGATTCCGTCTTCGGTAGTAAATCCACCGCTAACAGCACAGACGCTGCTGGTAAGAATGTTTATTTCTCTTTCACAACGCTTGTCTTTCTCCTCCCTCATGCCTTTTGTAATGGTTGCTAGGAGAGAGAGCCTCTCTTGCTTCTCCACTCAGCTGAAACACGAGGGCAGGGAGTCGCAGTGCTGTACCTGATGTCGCATACATGCTTCTGAATAAGTGTGAAATGGGGATATTCAGCATGAATAGCTGTACTTTTTGCACTTAAGAGGCACTTATATGCATTTTTCTGCATCCAGTCAGTATGCCAGTATAAATTACAGATTTTAAGATCATTTTTGCACACACAGGACATGCAGAGGAACTGCATTGGATTTGTAGACACCTTCTAAAGCCTTCTTCACTCTTAGTACATGTGATGAGTTATTTTAAAGTCACTTTGTGGTATACTCCAACCATGCTAATTTAATCAAGTGTCCAATGTGTTGGAATATTATACTGATAGTATCCCCTTTTTCTGTCTCTTCCTGTGCTGTGTGGGTGAACTCTGGCCCTTGGCTTTGCATGGCATGCATGACTTCGGTGAGTCGATGCTGATTGTTTAAAGAGGGAGAAATGCACTTTTCCAGTTTATTTACATTTTAATGAGGTTTCACTCCATCTACAATAAATATGGTTTGTCTTGTATCTTCTGCTCTTTATTGTCTCCTTCTTTTGCTCTCCTTCTTCTTTCTTGCTTTATCCCTGCATTCTTGCAAAGATGATGTTTTAGGTGGTATCCTGAAACCCACAGTAGCGTCTCCAAACCAGAGCATGCCACCCAGTGCCCAGCAGCCTGGCAAACTGGTGTCTGATGACCTGGACTCGTCTCTGGCCAACCTCGTGGGCAGTATGTGTCTGCTTTTTGTGTATATGTGGGGAAAAAAACATTCTGTATGGTACACAAAAGTATGTGGACACCTGACCATCACACCAAGTGAGCCTTCCCCAAATTTTGCAACAAAATTGGGCACACACAGTTGTGAAGATGTCTTTTGTATGCTATAGCAACCGCACTGAACACCTTTGAGATGAACTGGATCACAAACCTTCTCGCTTGGCATCAGTATCCGACCTGGCTAATGTTCTTGAGCACAAACCTCACAGCCATGTTCCACAATCTAGTGAAAAGAGTGGAGGGTATTATCAGAGCAGAAGGGAGACTAGGTCCATGTTAAGTTTTGGAATGGATGTGATGGTCAGTTGTTTATATACTTTTAACCATGCAATTAATATTGCATTGGCTATTTTGTGATTATGATGTAAAGCATTGAATTTCATTTGCATGTTCTGTTTTTTTGTAGATCTGGGTATTGGAAATGGCACAACAAAAAAGTAAGTAGGTGCATACACAAAGACACTTTGCAGTCTGTGTTAACATGAAGTCTATGCTGACAGCTTTGTTTGTATGAAGTGACATCCACTGGAGTCAGCCTTGTGAGAAGAAGTTAACCGGTGGAACCAACTGGCAACCAAAGACTGCTCCGACTACTACATGGAACCCTGCCAGTATGGTGAGAAGAGACAGGTTTTTCAGTCCTTTACACAATAAGACACCTTAAAGAACATCTCTGAGCAGCAAGATACCCTCAGTAAACAGTCCTGTAGTATGTTTAAAATATTGTTTGAGTTGCAGTGTCAATTTGTATTTTTGTGTCCTCTAACTGTCTGTTGCATTGTGAAATTTTCGTCTGGGGGAATAAACAGAATGGCATGCATTTCCCACAATACGTAAGTCCAATGATTGAACTGTTTTGAGACGCATGAGTATATTATTAACCTCACAGCTTCTACTGTGGTCACAGTACCGTGTGCGTGGATACGAGTGTGTGCATGCATGTCCGAGCGTCCTTTATAAGAGTGGGTGTTTGCATACCAATGCACACACAGTGTTCAGAGTCACACTGAAGCCTCTGTACTCACTGTGACCAGCTGAACTAACCAAGAGCTTCCACAGCATGACAGTCACCTGTATTATCTTATACGATTTCCCTTCCTTCTTTTTTAGATTGCTGCGATCATATGACTTGATCAGTTTAACTTGGTGTATGGTGTAATTTGATTGGAATATTTGGCTAATGTGAGATGGCTCTGTTGAATAGATCCAAATCTATACATAAACTTTAGGATTAGTTAAGACTAACACAAAACCTTAATAAGCACATGAGGCTGTCTTTTTTTTTTTGTGGATCTGCAATAATGCAAAATATTGTGACGTACAGCAATCTGCATTTAATTAACAATTAAATCCTAAATGGGAACGTGAAGCCATTTGCAATGTATTCTTTTCCTGTATATATTTTCCGTTTGATCCCCATCCTCTGAGTAAAATGAATAGCCTGATAACGATTAGCTGAGAAGGCCCTTTCACACGTTTGAATGGTCCGTAAGTAAAAACAAAAGTGTTTCTGTCCATGGGCTCAGCCTCTTTGAGAATCTCACAGCTCTCTTACAAAGAACTCCTCTTTGAATCAAGCTCTGCACCTGCTACTAGCCGCACTACCATTGAGGACGCATTTGCTCAAGCACACAGACACAGACTGTCTCAAACTCTTGCTCAGAGATATATGTCCTGTTTCCTCTGTCTGTTTCTCTCTGGTTATACTGCCATTCAGATGCACTGGAAAACATGTGTAATGACTTTAGATTAAGAGCTGTTAAATGTCTACCCGGGATTTAAAGAAAGCTCTGTAATCTGTCCATCCTCACAAAGTTTTTATTATGAACTGAAATGTATGTGTGCGCGCGCCTGCATATGTGTGTGTGTGTGTGTGTGTGTGTGTGTGTGTTTGTGTGTGTGTGTGTGTGTGTAAAGGTGGGAGGTGAAAGACTTCTTGTGGTCTTGGCGTGCTCCTTTGAGTGGAATTTCTGATGCTGGAGGTGTTGAGCTGAATGGCACTCTGTCAGCTTTCTGAGCAGTGCATTCTGAACTGCCAACATTTCTAACTCTTGACTGTGTCCCTCCCAGGCGCCGTCCGTCATGGCTTTCCCTGCCACAACACCCACAGGCATGATGGGATATGCAGTGGTGAGTAGCATCGTGCATCTTGGATATAAACAGAATTATATACATGATTTTGATCATATAAATTATTGTACTGCTCTCTTTATTTTTCTTCTTGTTTACACATAGAAACTACATAGGATGGTATATTGGTAAAAAAAAAAAAACGAAAATTCTGCAGGTGCCGCTATGTTCGTTTAGAATGGTGTTTAATCTTGAGGAACATTAGCCATGCTGTTGCCTAATGTAATGGTGTTTTTGGCAGAAGGATCTCTTATAAATGAGAATCCTTGCAAAATGTCCTAGAGACTGTAAATAACCTTGTTCTCTCCCTCCTTTAATGACTGCTGGTATTGTGCAACAGGGTAGCAACATTACTACAATGTAAAATAAGTACCTGAATATAAATGGTTAATTAAAAGCATTGCAAGATAATTGCATTGCTCTTCTGCCTGCATATTGATTAGCTCTGCTGTTCTGCCCTCAGTCCCAGCTATGGCAGTGCGGAGGCATGAAAGGTGCAGAAAAAAAAGTGCACCTCTTCACGCCGACACTCCGTCTACTGTTCATACATTTCAGCTTTTATTCTTAGATTCATTAAGCATTAAGAGTTCACACTTTTCTTGCAACTTGCTTGTTTGCACTGGTTTCTAGAATGAATTGAATAGGAATGTGGAGGTGTTTGTGGGAGTCCAATTGGAAGTCAGGAGCCTTGCTTTTTGCAAGGTGACATGATGTGTTTTTCTCATTCTTGTGTAATTGTACAGTGTTTCTCAGTAAAGAGTAAAGATCTGTTTTCCAGCATGTGCCACACATTAAAGCTAATGTTTAACAGAGAATGTAATGTCGGCAACATGCTGATTTGTGGCTCCGCTTCACTTGTGTAACCTTAGCTCTGTGATACATTTCTGTTTTCACCACATAACACACTCGATCTCAGTCTCACACTCTTACAGTATAATTGTTTAAATCGAATTGTTAAAGACAGTGTTCTTGTTCTTAATAGAACTTTTTTGTATGTACTTTAGAGGTTTTCTGACGGCTCTTGGGATGTGTAGGGGTTCTTGGATTTGTATATAGTTGTAATTTCTACTAACCCTCTGTTTAAGGGTGTTACACAGAACCTTCAACCTCAGAGGTCAAAAGTGAGAGAGTCAAGAGAGTAGAATGGTATACAAAGCAGGATGGTTGCACAGAAAAAGAAACTAATTCAAAATGCAAAGTATGGTGGCTCCACCAAATGCCCTGAGAATCTTGCTGACATCATACACTGCTTTAAGTGCTAAGAGCGCCAGGACTGTTTGGCTGACTCTTCCAAAACAGCTACAACTAGGTCATGGTTGGTTCTTCCAGCAGGACAGTGATCTAAAATGTGTCTGATCACACACAAAAATGATGCAATGACTACAGACAAGGTTTTGACATGGCCACCCCAGTCCCTTGACCTAAACCCCATTGAAAATACATGCCATCGCATGTAAAATCTGGAGCGCTAGAGGATCTGGAGAGATTCTGTTGAGGAGTGCTCTCATATAATTTGCCCTATATTATCCATTCGTATTTAAGCAATATCACACGAGGGAGTGCTCCTATACTGAATATCAGCAAGGCTATGATAAAACAGCACAACTTTAAGTATGATATTGCAATTCTACAAGCACCATTTATTAGTTAACAGTAATATGCAACAGCAGGCTGCTTTAGTTTGTTTGTTTACTTATTTGGCTTTGCCAACACAAAAACTTTTGCACCTGGGACTGGGATTAGACTTGCCAAGCAACACATAAAGATTAAGTAAATTAATAATGGCTGTAATAAATGAGATTTAATATGTTTGACTCAAATTCGTAGGTTGTAAGTTTATGTATTATATTGTTTGTCATTAATGTATCCTAATTAAAGATTAATAAAATGCACATCTGTAGAGAGGAGAGACACATGTACAAGTTAAAAGTCTCAGAGCTGTTATACTCTAATATCAGCACTCCTGGAATGCCTTATGTTCAATCAAATTACTTGGTAGGAAGTACCAATATAGGGTTATAGGATAATGCTGTTATGTTGGTAAATGGTGGCTACAGAACGGCACTACATAAAGGGGTGGCAGTAATTGTGGCACGTTTGTAGAATCGATTTAGTTCTGTTAAAGGTTAGACGTTCCATATTTTCCACTGTTAGATTAAGCTAATTAAGAATAAAGATGGTTTTCATAAACTTTAGCCATAAATGTTTACCAAAAGTGTCAGTAATTATGTTGCAATGAGTGGAAGTACAGGACACAAATTTTCACTTCACTGATTTTCATTAATTTCATTCAACAGATAGGAATCTGTTCAAATTGATTAATACTTGTTGTTGACGTAATGGACTATTTAAGTGGACCGTTTTGTGATGCTCTTTGACTCCCTGCACCTGTGTGAGCTGTTCTGACTGGCATTTATATTTAGTAACTAGAGGCAGATGAAGGCAGAATGGAACGTTTCTGACTCTTTTCGGATTATAATTCAGCAAGTAGGACCAATACCAGAACACACATGCAAGGTGTAGAATGATGATGAGCATCTGTACACACTGTATATAGGGGCGCATATGTATATATGTCAACCACCTGAAAATAACTTCTAATCAAACTAGCAAACTAGTTCTAATCAAATTAAGCAGTGTTAGAAAAATGTAAAATGTATTTATTTTCTTGTTTGTTGGTCTAGCCAGCACAGATGGGTCCAGTGGCAATGATGACACAACCTACCATGATGTACACGCAACCTGTGATGAGGCCAGCTAACCCTTTTGGCCCAATCACAGGAGCACAGGTAGGAACACATGACCTCTTTTAGACTTGGTGCCAAGTTGTTAACCACTGTACCATGCCACAGATTTTATGGTCAAGTCCCAATATGGTTTCCCTGAGTAGACAGTAGAAATCCCATTATTTACTGTAATTTTCCAGTCTGCTCTGGGACACGTGAGCACACTGTGCTTCTCCTGGATCTACCTGAAGAGATGCTGCTGTCTGATTAATGGAATTCCTTTCCTTGAGCAAAAACATCTCTGGAACATTTGACACTCTGTTCAGAAAGCACATGAATGAATGTCATGCGTCACCATGTTCCATTACAGGGCTCTTCTGAACAAAGCTAGCATGGATGCACTGATATATAACTGCAGAGATGCATTCCATTTCTATCTGTAAAAAAACAAAACAATGCTTATCCTGTTTCTCTCACGCCATCTTTTCATCTCTGTAGTATGCTAGTGTGCATACTTAAAGAAGCAGACCTTTCTCTGATCTTGAGACTTCATTTTCTAGCCACTCTGGCAATGTGGTTTTTCCTTGTGTGTGTGTGTGTGTGTGTGTGTGTGTGTGTGTGTGTGTGTGTGTGTGTGTGTGTGTGTGTGTGTGTGTGTGGCCTCCTTCACACTTTCTCATTCTCTCTGAACTAGCCCTCGGCTGCCTCTAGTCCCTCCAGTCAGAGTCCTCTCAGGCCTCCAGGACAGGACCCCTTTGCACAGCTTTCTCTCAAGGAATTCCTTTAGGGACACTTTTAGGTACAGCATGCCTGGGCCATGTGTGTATGTGCTGCATGTTAATAGCACTGGGTCTGCTTCTATTAACATCCACTTTAATGTCTACACCCTGTTTACCTTTCTTTACATTTCACTTCTTATTATAGAAATAAGATAAGCTTACATACAGCGTTTACAAGCATTTCCGAATATGTCAAATGTTCTATGTTGCTGCTAATTTTGCTGTGTTGTGCTTCACCCCATGTGAATCATTGCATTAGTCATTGCCTACCTTTATCCAAACACTTATTTTCAGTTCATTTTATAACTGCGGTGTTTGGTGGTCAGTAAGATGAAATGTAGAAAACTTATTACAATTGCTTATTTTTATATTATTATTGCAGTTATCTTCCACCATTATTATGACTACTGACAAATCAGACCAACTTGTTTTATATACCATTTCACTAATTCACTCCAATGAACCCTTCCACATTTTGTAGTGTTACAAGCTGGAATGGAAATGGACTTAATTGGATATTTATTGTATGGATAATATTTTGAAGGTGCTTGTTTTAATTGTGATTCACTTGCTGACAAACTCTCTTTCAGAAAGTACTTTGCACTGGTGGTGTATTCAAGCAATGCCACAGACTCAATCTTATTGATATCTGGGGTTTGACTGGGTCATTCTAACATTCAGGTTCTTGGTTTTGTACCCCTCTACCACTTTGACTACCACATACATGCTTCAGTATGGGGATTGGTGTTCTCATATTGATGAACAGTGTTGAGTTTCTGCCAAATATAGTATTGTGGGCCAAGGACAAAGAGTATAAATGTAGTCTCATGCCTTTTGGCAAACTTTTGTCCTTATATCTCTCTGGTCATTGCCCAGGCTATGGTTGTCTTATGAACAGATTATTTATTTTGAGCTATGGATTTTTACAGCTCTGCAAAAGTTACCCTTATCTTCTTGGTTGCTTTTATGTTTATTTGTAAATATTTGTAGTCCATTTCATGTCCAGGATGTAATACTGCAAACTGTTTAGAAGTCCAAGGGGGTGAATACTGTGAATGTAAGTGCACCCAGGCCCCCCTTTGGTGTTCCACTAGGGTTTGTACAGCCCTGAGCCGAAACTGTAGTAATGTGTTTCTGTCTTGTTCCAGATGCAGTTCATGTAAAGTTGCAACGAGCGTTGGCTCCATGAGGACGAATCACACAGTCTCCAATCTCAAACCTTTAATCTGTCCCCAGTTCACTGTTTGACTCTGCGCCAAGAGCGCGGCCCCAGTACTGACCTGGACAGGAAGCAGGGTGGGCGGG
>JAOUQY010000009.1:7332490-7344015 GCA_028566355.1 Doras micropoeus | reverse complement strand
TCCATCAGATTGCCAGATGGAGAAGCGTGATTCATCACTCCAGAGAACATGCCTCCACTGCTCTAGAGTCCAGTGGCGGTGTGCTTTACACCACTATATATACGATGCTTTGCATTGCGCTTGGTGACGTAAGGATTGGATGCAGCTGCTCGGCCATGGAAACCCATTCCATGAAGCTCTCTACACATGAGCTAATCTAAAAACCACATGAAGTTTGGAGGTCCGTAGTGATTGACTCTGCAGAAAGTTGGTGATCTCTGCGCACTATGCACCTCAGCATCCACTGACCCCCCTCTGTCATTTTCCGTGGCCTACCACTTTGTGGCTGAGTTGCTGTCATTCCCAATTGCTTCCACTTTGTTATAATACCACTGACAGTTGATGTGGAATATTTAGTAGAGAGGAAATTTCACAACTGGACTTGTTGCACAGGTGGCATCCAATCACGGTACCACGCTGGAATTCACTGAGCTCCTGAGAGCGACCCATTCTTTTACCAATGTTTGTAGAAGCAGTCTGCATGTCTAGGTGCTTGGAACACCTGAATTCAGTGATTTGGATGTGTGAATGAATACTTTTGGTAATATAGTGTATCTTGAACTGGAGCTTCCATACAACTCTGACGTCATTCACACTAGTCAAAATGTAATTAGAAATATCTTAATTCAGTAATATCTCTAGTCATAAATGAATTACAGATATCTGTAATGTAAATCTGATCACACGAATTAATGTTGCCATAGTGTTCACGATGCTTGATTCGGTCTACAATGATCACGTGACCTCTGACGCCTGACACTTCGGTTCGGCACAAGACCACGTGACTGCTTCAGGAACTGATTCAAAAGTGGCAAATCTTTGCGCGCGCTTCGAGGCTGGTTCGAGGCTTGACAGAGAGAGAGAAAGAAAGAGAAAGAAAAATCGAGACAATGGGTAGGATGGAGCCCGCGAGGAAAAGATGGCCTTCTGAAGTTTGGAAACACTTTGAACTTTTGCAATCAAATAAGGTAGAGTATTTTATAAGAAAAATATTACAAAAATAAAGAAAACATTGCCTTTCATTTCACTGTCCTGTCCACAAGTACTCACTACTTTCACATCCATGAGCACAAAATCCTGTCACATGTTAAATGCCTCATACAGTAAACTCACATGAGCCTGGCCTAGGAGAAATATGGACTGGGTCAGTGATGAATGTGAACAGGTTATCAAAAACACTGCTCGGGATTTTGTGGAAGAATTTTAGAATAACAGAATAAAACATGCCAATAAGTGCCAACCAACAACAGTGTGAATCTAATAATGATTACAACAGAATAGTTTTTTCAGTGTTCCTTATCAACATGTGTTCTGTGTATTCAAAATGTATTCTGAATGACTTTAATGCACTTCAACAGAAGACTTCATTACTCAGGCATCACTACATTTTCTCAGCATTCTGCTCACCCCTGGATATTTGCACCCACACAGCAATGAGGTTTTGAAGCCATGTACAACAAACGATTTAGTTTTTATCTGATGCCTTTATTGAAACAACACATGTCATACTTTTAATGTAATGTAACAAGATTATTAGTGTTTAAACCAAACAACTAAACGGTACATGCACTCATAGAGGAAATATGAGGGAGGTGGAAACTCGCACCAAAACACATGCCTCTCCTGGTGCACATTTGTTACACTTACTCATAATGCATGCTGGGAAAACACTATAACTCCGCCCACACCACCCGAACCAGCCAATCCGCTCCCTAGTTCCGGTGTTCGTTGTCTGGGATACCTGGAGGTGTGTCGCTTCCTTTGTTGTCATGGAAACCACCGTAATTCATTCCCCATGCCAGTCTACAGGGCAGACGTGTGCAAAAGAAGAACAGAAACGCCTTAGTTGGCTCTAAATGCAGAAGATGTCAAACTTAACCTATAATTCTCCTAACTAGATTATATGTGTGTCTGCTGTAAAAATAACTCTCGTGAGATTACACAGAACGTAGTAGAACGCAAAGTAATTAACAAACGGTTGAATTGATGAGCCGTTCACTGAGTCGGCTCTATGAGTCGGTTCTTTTTTATTTCATGTGACATCATATAACGGGGCGTGGTCAACATGAAACAGGAAGTTGACCCCGCAATGTCTGGGGAAAAATGAAAAACATATTATACATTTATTATGATTACAAAAGGCTGTTTAAAAATAAAAAGAGCTATACAAATCTGGCCAGTTTTGCAACAGTAACAAAAAAATAAATAAATAAATACAAATAAAAATAATAATAATAATAAAAATAATAATAATAACGCCTCACAGCTATTTAATTTGCCTGTAAATAGTAATTTGATAAGATAATATCAGAAAAGCAAGCTTTTTCAAACATACAATTATATTGAGCATTTTGCCATGTTATAAATACAGAAATCGTGTAGCTTTATTTCTAAATAGATGACACCATTTTTAAAAATATTGCACTCTGGTGTAAGGCAAACATGGCCATGATGTGAACAAGCAGCTTATACTTTAAGGCTCCACTACTCCGTTACTAACATTTTTAATTAATAGATTCATTGGTACCCATCAGAAAAATGATTATATAAAATAAAGATTACACACTCACTCACTTTCAGTAAACCACTTTACCCTGGTCAGGGTCACCGTGGATCTCGAGTTTATCTTGGATACACATGGGAATACACTCAGTAACAACAATTCAAATGTTACGCAGAAACAGTAGGTTGATACCCCTAATCTACAGTAAATGAAATAAATGCAGCCAAAGAGTCATTCTTCCCTTTTCATTTGATCCTGAGAACCGTGTTGTTGCTTTTAACAGTGATTTGCCTCTGTCTGGAAGTTCTGATCTGAAATAGGGCTTTTACCAAGAAATTCAGCCACAAGCCAACATATTGGTATATTCTAATGTATTTTATTAAAGAAAAGTACATTCAGAGAAATAATAAATTTGTGAACAGCATATATGATCCTAATAGGGTCTTAAGGGGCTTAAAATGTTTTTCTCTGCTGTTATATTTTGATCATTTATTTAATGAGATTAATGGACTGCTTGATGAGAAACAACCAGATAAAATCTTATGAAACCAAACAGTCTTCCATCTTAGAGAATAATGAGATTCACAGTGTTTCCCGAATGTCTCAGAATTAACCCTGTAACACTGTGTGCAAACAATACGTCTCAAAATGTGTCTAGCCTTAAAAAAAAGGCTACAGTGGTCAGGATAGAAATCAAATTTTGCTTAGGCTAAAAGATGAAGTGTTTTCAGGGTATATTTATGAAATGAGAAGCCCCTCAAGTTTCTACCATTGATCATTTCATCTCCCTTGAATGTATAGATCTGCAGCTCTCAACTAACAGATCAGTTTGTGTGCTGCTGATGGACCTAAAGAGGTTTTCAGATCACAAAACCCAACATGATGTTCTGCTGCATGGCATCTGGGAACTCACAGGCATAACTATGGATTCATTATTTTATTTTTTCCCCCACAACACAGCATTATCAAATATATTGTATTTACTATCTAATTATTAGTCTGTTTGACTGGTCACTTTAATTGAATTTAATACAGACTCCAATAACAAAAACAAACAAATAAATAATGCTATATATCAATACAAGTACACCAGTATATCACTGCATTCACATATATCAATAATGTCTATAAATAACGTCAACCTGGACAGTTGTTGACAGTCAGTGAGTCACTGAATAATACAATTGTATCATGTGATTAGAAACCTCAGGGATAAAAGTCCTATGGTTCCGATATACGGTGGAAAATAATATTGTATACAATTAAATAATGAGCCTAATATTTAAATAGTTTGAATTATATTCCTAATATAAATCTACATAAGTCTGTGGAATGTATTATATACAGATTGAAAATGCCTGACAGAGAGTTAAACAGTAAAGACTTTTATTTAGAATACAATCACTTCCGGTGGAGATGATTGTCGCTTTCCTATCGTACCTCTTTTCACGGTGCTTGTAGCAGAAAAATCGGGTGCTGTGTTGTTGACAGTGTTGATCGTATGATAATATAACTGTGTGTAATTGTTTATAAAGCCGTTAGAAAGCTCCATGTTCTGAGATAGTCCGAGCAGGTGGTCAGTTAGGACGCGCTGTCTAGATGGTGAGTTGGATCACGTGTTAACATTAGAAACATTTTTCCATCCACACGGTGCCGGAATGAGCTTTTTCGGTTTTGGTCAAAGTGCTGAAATCGACATAGTTTTGAATGACTCCGAAACGCGGAAAAAGGTAGAACACAAGACAGAAGATGGGAAAAAGGACAAATACTTCTTATTCTACGACGGCGAGACGGTTTCTGGCAAAGTCAACATCACGCTTAAAAACCCGGGGAAGAGACTCGAGCATCAGGGCATCAAGATTGAATTCATCGGGCAGATCGGTGAGTAACAAACACCTCGTACCATTTCTCCTTTATAAACCCTGACATCAACTAACAGCAGTGCAGTTTTGCTATGGAGGACATCACTTGCTGTTAGATGAGTTTTACCGGCTCCGATGTGTTTGCAGGTGGATTAAAGATTGAGACTTAATTGAATTCATGTAGATGTTGTTAAGATGCCTGCTGCTGTCTCGTGACATGTGACATCCGGGAAGAAGAAAGAGCGCGCTATGATTACTCGGCCTTTGGCCTGTGTCACGTGATGCCTGGCTGCTTCTTCACTGTAGCAGCATTTCGCTTGATTATACGCAAATGCACTATAAACAGCACATAAAATGTTTAATATTGCAAAGCAGAATGCATTTTAGCATTGATTTCTCTAAGTAGCCTGTGTATTCTGTGTGTTTTTGAGGGCACTACTGTTTACTGGCAGATAGATGATCTAAATACATATCATGATCAGTCCTAAGATATTTTGATTAAGTAAACACAGGTGTAGCTACACTCATTGGTCTTTTTTATCAGGTAGACCTATCTTATAGGCACATTGTGCATACATTTCCTCAATGTAGTCCATCTGTCAGTGTCGGAGAACCACCACAGGGCCACCTCAGACTAGATAATAACAGGGTGAGGGAACTTTCTCAGCTCAGTGTATCAGACATTTTGTAAACACCCAAATATGACTGCCGAGTTGAGATTAACGAATTAGCCATACACACCCAGCCAACAACATACTCAAACATCCGGGAGAATGATGAGTGAAGTCTTAGACTGTCTACCCGAGCAGGGTAGGTGTGTTGAATAAAGTTGCTGTAAGCATGTACAGTTTTTTTACGAAAAGCCTAACAAAGCTGCTTTATCTAATGCAAATATACCAGCACAGCACTCTGGTCTTATGACTGTTTCCACTGAGGATTGGAGAAGAAGTGAGCTGACAGCTAAATGCTCCACATATTGGATAAGTCAGAATTGTATACCTACAAAGAATGAGTTAGGTTTAGGGATATCACAAGAACCAATGCTTTGGTACCAAGTCGATGCCAAAATTCTGACATGTTTTTGTACAGTACCTTTAGTACTGTAGGTACCGGGGATGCAGTTCTTCTGGACCTGACCGGGGAAGTGTAACCAACCACAGTGTTCTAGTCTGCTGTTAAATGCCAAAGGAAGAAGAAGAATGCTTACCAATGTGGAAGAAAAACATAGATACTTGAAAAATGTTTAAAGAATTGAATGATTTTTTAATACTTCAAGGGAAAAATGGTATACTTTTTAATAGAGCAGCTCGGTGGGTAGCACCGTCGCCTCACAGCAAGAAGGTCCTGGGTTCAATCCCCCAGGTGGAGTGGTCTGGGTCCTTCCCAGAGTCTGCATGTCCTCCCACGTGGGTTTACTCCAGGTACTCCGGTTTCCTCCCACAGTCTAAAGACAGTTGGGTGAATTGTAGATACCAAATTGCTCATGATTGTGCTTGATGTTGGCCTGGAGAAGGTGGGCTCTGCCAGACCCCAAATCCTGCCTTAGACACGCTCCCCAACAACCAATCCAGGTTACAGGATGAGGGAACGTGACAGTGACTTTTTTAATACTTTAAATATTTTGTAATGTTAATAGTTGTTTCTTTTTTTTATTTCTTGAAGGCTACATGCTGTTGCTGTTGTTTATTGTAATGTTCAAATGATTTTAATAAAGGAGTGTATGTTGAAGTACAAACTCCATTTCCAGAAAAGTTGGGACACTTTCTAAAAATGCAGTAAAAACTGAAATGTGTAATTTGTTCATTGACATGAAGCTTTATTTAACAGACAAAAGAACAGAGAATACATTTTCAGTGTTTTTAATGGCGAACTTGATTATGATTGTTAAATATAAACAAATTTAGAAATGGTTGCCTGCAACACACTCAAAAAAAGTTGGGACAGAGACATAATAAGACTGAAAAGGTTATACAAGTTACACTGGAAGGTTCCACAATTGGCAGTTTAACTGGTAACAGGTGAGGTCATCGAGAAAGGAGCATCCACCTTTGCAATCAAGGATGGGTCATGGTTCACCACTTTGTACCAAACTTCATGAGAGAATTGTCAATCAGTTCAAATACAATGTTTCTCAGTGCAAGATTGCAAAGAATTTAGGTCTTTGACCATCTACAGTTCATAATATAATGAAAAAATGGGATTCAGGGGAAATCTCGGTGCTTGAAGGCCAAGGCTGGAAATTGCTGCTCAATGCGACCTCAAGCCATCAGGCGGTATTGTTTGAGAAACTGTCATGTGACCGTAATGGACATATCCACATGGGTTCAGCAGATTTTACTTTGTAAAATCATTGTCACTTAACACAGTATGCTGCTACATCAAGAAATGCAACCTGGAACTGTATTATGCAAAGAGGAAGCCATACATTAATTTTGTGCAGAAACGCTGGCGAATTCTCTGGGCCCAAAGTCATCTGAGATATACCAAAAGACAGTAGAAACTAGAGATGCAATGGTCAATCGGCCGGTGACCGGAATCGGCCGCTTTTCAGCGTGATCGGCCATAACCGGTGATCGGCTGATCGGTCTCATATAACCAATTCTGTGCCAGTCACATTTAGACTAGTGCTCAAGGGCACCGCATCACAATCACAGACACAGACTATGAACAGCATAGTGCTTTTACTAACTTTAATTCAGAATTCAAGTCATGTATGTACAGAGCTTTAAACTCTGCTCAGCCACCTGCATGTTTTTTTTATAAGCCCGGTGCTGATGCATGTTGATGATGAGGAAGTGTCCAGTTTCAGTTGTGTTTTTAGTGCTACTTAGTAAACTTAATAGTCTCTCTCTATATGTAGCGCACTACTAAAGAGGGAGTAGAAATGTATTTCAGTCCCAGTCATGTCTTCAGCACGGAAGTTCTTCACTATGATTGAAGAAGACAACATGCATGGTGAAAGTAAGCCATGGAGGAACAACTCAGAGTTTAGTAATTTGGTAAGACATTTAAGATCTTCAATTCTTAGATAGAAAGAAAATTGTAATCTGCCCAAATCGGCCAGTCATATGTTTAAAAACTTCGGAATCGGCAACAAAAATGTGATCGGTGTATCTCTAGTAGAAACACGTTCTGTGGTCAGACGAGTCCACATTTCAGCTTGTTTTTAGAAAAATGGATGTCGAATTTTATGTGCCAAAAGACCATCCAGTGCAAAAACCACCATCTGTGATGGCATCAGTGCCCACGGTTTGGGAAATCTGCATATATGTGAAGGTATCATTGATGTGGAGGCTTATATTGGTATTTTGGAGAAACACATGCTGCCATGAAGACAATATCTTTTCCCAGAAACTCCATGTCTATTTCAGCAGAACAATGCCAGGCCTCATTCTACACAAGTTACAGTAGCGTGGCTTGACTGGCCTGCAGTCCAGATCTGTCTGCTACTGAAAAATGTATGGTGCATCATGAAGATAAGAATGAGACAACAGTGACCACGGACTGATGAGCAGTTCAAGCCTTGTACACAGCAGGAATGAGCAAAACTTCCACTTGTATAACTGCAACAATTAGTATTTTTATTACCCAAACAATTAAAAAGTAGAATAAAAAAAAAAGTGACCCAGGGGTAAATATGACTCTTTCCCATTTTTTTGAGTGTATTCCAGGCATCAATTTCTAAATTTGTTTGTAATTAAAAATAAAATTAAAAATCGTCATTGAAAACATGGAAAATCTTTTTTTTTGTCCTTTCATCTGTTAAATGAAGGTTCAAGTGAATTAACAAATTACAGTTTCAGTTTTTATTGGAATTTTAGAAAGTGCCCCAACTTTTCTGGAAATGGGGTTTGTACAGTATATGGGATTTGTTGTTTTTTGTTTTTAGCATGGTATTGACTTCGGTATCGACTGATACTGATATCAACTTCTAAATTTCTAAATCTAAACTTCTAAAGTGTTTTTGTGACATACCTAGTTAGAAAGATTTAGGGCCCTTGTAAGTAAAGAATCTCAACTTACCACTAAAAGAGAACAAAAGTGGCAGTAAAAGTTTTAAAAGAGGAACTTTAACTGAGGAACTCCTAAAGTAAGAGCAAGGGTGGGGTCGACCCCATTGCTCCGGACAAGAGCATGTTTAATGAAAGAATATTTCTGTGTGTTATTCCTAAACCAAATGCTGATGCAAGTTATAAATAAAGACAGTTTGTACAAATTTAATATTTGCAGTTTATCTTTGTAGCATTATTTTCATGTTGCTCAAGTAGTGGAAAGTTATGTAAAGTTCTGCATTATTTAATAGCAGTGACATGTTTTTAAAGCTTGTTTTCAGTACATACTGTACAGTATATCAAGCACATAGTCTAGACACATCTTATTACTTCCTTGAATTGCAGGGTTTATGGTTGTTTGTGATTTTGTGATGTTTTTGCAGGCTTAGGATCTGCTTTTAGTGTTAATTATGCTTAAAAATTCTGCATTTTAATTTTAACACAACCGATTCTTAAGGGGTTATTAAAAATTCACCGATTAGCTGGTAGATTGAACTGTAGCCTAGTATTTTATGTGAACACAGCTCCTGATGTAAGCACTAATCAACATTCACTTGGGAGAAGCTTGTATCTCTTATAAGCTCCTTTGAAAAGACAGCACATGCATTTTTTGTTTTCAGAGTTGTACTATGACCGAGGGAACCATCATGAGTTTGTATCCCTGGTGAAGGACCTGGCTCGGCCGGGCGAGATGAGCCAGTCTCAGACGTTTGACTTTGAGTTCACGCATGTGGAGAAACCATACGAGTCTTACACGGGCCAGAACGTCAAACTCCGGTACGCATCTGAAACAGTATTTACAGAATGTTTCCCTAATGTATAATCACCAGACTCATAAAAGAAGAGTCATGTTGAGGAATCTGCATATAGTTTTAAGTAATGTTTTCTATTAAACTCTTTGATCAGATATTGTACTTCAGATGAATCGATTTATTTATTTATTTTATTTCAAAGCTATTTTTTGAGAGCGACTGTCAGCAGAAGGTTAAATGACATCAGCAAAGAGATGGACATTGTTGTGCACACACTCAGCACATATCCAGAACTGAACTCCTCTATTAAGATGGAAGTGGGGATTGAGGACTGCCTACACATTGAGTTTGAGTACAACAAATCCAAGTAAGTTTTTAAATTTGTGAATTGTGTAATCAGAAATAAATGGGCTATGTAGAGTTTTGGGACACAATGTCACTGCAATATGATCTCTTGCGAAGCATGTTGCTCCCTGTTTAGCTATTACATGTTGTTCCTATAATTAAAGCTAGACGGAGCTAATAATTTAAAGGGTCCACAGTACCATCCCAACAACTACAATTTAGCTAGTGTTTATAATTTTTGCCCCCTTGTTACAGGAGATCCATGAAAACTACTTTTCTGCTTAAACCAAATGTGAGTAACATTCATCAGAAAGCTAGTTTACTGAAGGGGAAAAGACATAGACATAGTCAAGTTACTTAATGGGTTGATTAAATATGTAATTGCTCATGTGATGCTCAGATTAAAAAAAAAAAAGACGGTCAGTTAATCAACAGTAAATATCTAGACAGTTAATTACTAGTCATGTACAACAAGTGACCTGTACACATTCTGTGGACATGAATTTAATAAAATTTTATAACAGTCGTAAAAAGCAAGGTTGTTGAACTCATTTTAGGGCCACTCAGTCCAATGTCAGGTGAGCAAGATAAAAAAAAAAACACCTGTTAAATATGTTCATTTATTGCCATTTATGTGAAAGGTACATTCTGAATGCACAACCAGATTAATTATATATCACCAACAAAACACAACAACACAATGGAGCTCATTACCAAAAGCACCTAGCAAACATACAGTACATCACGTCTTGCGTGAGTATTCACCTGCCCCCCCCCCCCTGGATTTGTCATATTCCTTGACTCTACATAAAATATACTATATTAATAGAAAAGTGCACCTGGGAGTGAAACCGGTTGCAAAATTATTTATTAATGAAACATTTCAAAGTTATGATTGCATAAATATGTATCTTTTCTGTGAAGCGCCGCAATTCAATCTTTTGCAAAGAAACACAGTTTTAACCCTGAGTTTATCGCTCTACTTTGCCTCCTAGTGGAATAAGAGAATATGTCTTGTTCTTTTTCAAATATACATCTATAAGTATGGACCATAAGACAATTATGAATTATTATTATAATAAGAAGCATGCTGTCTTTTTAAGGCCCCTGGTATAATGTATGCTTATACACTCAAGTGTTTGCTTATAAATCTGAAATTATCTGCAGATTGAATATTGTTGGATATTAATGCCAGTATGTTTCATGATTTATGGTATCAGTGTTGGCAGCTGTGGAATATTCATCGATTACAGATTATTAGCACATATCTATTTATCAGATAGACAAGTGTGATGTCTACACTTGGAAATTCGCTACTCCTCATTTTTGTTATGAAAGGATGAATGGTATGTAGGTATTTACACAAGTTCTTAGTAAGTATACACATACCTGCTTGTCTTTTAGGTACCATCTCAAGGATGTGATAGTTGGGAAAATCTATTTCCTTTTGGTGCGGATTAAAATCAAGCATATGGAGATAGACATCATTAAGAGGGAGACAACAGGAACTGGGCCCACCGTTTACCATGAAAATGACACCATTGCAAAGTATGAAATCATGGATGGAGCACCAGTCAGAGGTACAGAGCACTGGACAAAGACTAATCCTTCTCAGATTTTGAAATATGTGTAGCAGTTATTCCAGTTACCTTTAACATTAATGTAATGTTTTGCCCTTAATGAATTTCTACGTAACATTTTATTACTTTGGTAGTGTCATGGTTTGCTGAGTGTATGTGTTTATTATGCATATACACCAATCAGGTATAACATTATGACCACCTCATTTTCTCTACACTCATTGTCCATTTCCTCAGTTCCACTTACCATATAGCTGCACTTTGTAGTTCTATAATTACAGACTGTAGTCCATCTGTGTCTCTACATACTCTGTCAGTCCCCTTTACTCTGTTCTCTAATGTTCAGGACCCCCACAGGACCAGCACAGATCAGGTACTATTTGGGTGGTGGA
>JAOUQY010000009.1:7272176-7293012 GCA_028566355.1 Doras micropoeus | reverse complement strand
TAATCCATATTAGCCATTTTAACGCTTTCAAATTATATTTAAACATAATTTTATTAATGACTACATTAACAAGGCTTTCTCTTGAGGTGCTCACTCATGCATGTTGTTGTTGTTGTTGTGCCAGGTTAAATCATGTTTGTAGAGACTACACTGAATGTTACCATTTCCCTACACTTTCTGTTTTCCGTTTTCATGGTTTTGCTGACCATCTTGATTTTGCTCTTATGTTTTCCATTGGCTGTAGGCACTACACTAGCTACAAAAACATCAGTGCTCTGAGGAAAAAGAATGAACTGGTTCTAGGAGAATAATCAGTGCCAGGCTGGTGTGATGCTGCCCCCATGCATGAACTAGTGAAGTATATTATTCCTCTTCTACAACAGCAATATTCTTGTTTATTACAGAAAAACATGTATTTTCTATTCTATTTTTATTTTTTTATCATTTATAGTTTAATGTTGTGGAATGTCTGAGACTTCTAGAAGCTATAAACAGTTGTTTTCTCTCTCTTGAAAAGAAAAATGCAGCTTGTCATGTCACTGAGAAACTGTAAACACCAAAGCACCATGTCCTGAAGACTTTCTCATGGCAGAACACTTACTGGAAAGTTACAGCTTAGTTGGCACTGGAGAAAATGCTAAATAAAGGTCTCTTTACAGAAAGGTTTACCACATCAACAATTTTTAAATCCATTTCTTTGTATTCAATCTCCTTATGTATAGGAATAATACAATAGAAATGATAACACATTAATACAGTTGCATTCTTACAGAAGCGTAATATGTCTCGTTATAGTACAAGAAAGTAAAACAGTGTATCAATGAGGTAAGTCTATGGACATTAGAGGATAAATTGTAAAATATCAGGCATTCAAAGTGTTTTATGTTTAAAAAAATAAGTTATATATTATATATAATATATAATAATTGATTATAATTAATAAAATTGCTGAAGCTTTTACATATTTGATGCAGCTCTAGTCACAAATTTCCTTTTAAAATTTCAAATTGCTAGAAGATAAGCAATAGGTTTTCGGGTGGCTTTCATCTCTATGTGCTTTGAAGCAAGGTCTCCATAGGTGAATTTCCCTCAAAAAGACACGTACACAATACTTTACACGGAAGTGAATCTACGCCTAGGAAATTCTGCAACACACACCTGCAGAGTATAAATATACAATTCTCTCACTTGAAAGAAACATTGTGGAAAAGGGGTAGTTACCTATTAACCCATACTAAACTCTTTAAGAGAAGATTTGTTTCTGAAGAAAATGCAAACTGGAGGGAAAAAAATCACATTTTTACATAAACAAGGCACAGATCTATGTAATAGGCAATCAATCCAAAACATAAAAAGTAAACTTCTCAGCAAAAACAGTCAAAACCCAAAATGCACTAAAGATACAGAGAGGCAGGACTTCCACTGCCACATCAGTATAGTGCAGACAGGAGAAGTCAAAATCTCAGGAGAGGCTGTGACAAGTTTGAAATCACTGTCTATTATGTGTCAGGTTATTTCAGTCTGGCTGTTTTTTTTTCTCTCTATAAAGAGTGCACTTGTTTGCTGGAAAGTGTCTATTTCCTGTGCAAGTGCTGTTATGGGAAAATAATCAGTGTCAGAGTGTACTGAAGTGTTTTCTTCCTCTTCTACTACAGCAGTTTGCCAATATTCTTATTTATTATATTTATATATTACAGGAAAAAAAAGTTTTCTATTCTATCTAATTTTTCATTCATTCAGAGTTTAATGTTGTAGAATGTCTGAGATGTATACTACAGAAACATGTATGAGGTAATTCTATTGATTGAGATTGTGTGAGTATTTTAAGGCACACAGGAAAGGACACATGGGTCTGAAAATATGGGTCAGCTACACACACGCACACCCTGATCTGATCATATTTCATAATGGTCAGCTGTTTGTACACATAACAACATGAGGCAAGATGACCAAAAGCATATGGGATATGACAGTGTCTTTACTGTGCGTATCACAATTATTTTAGCTGATCTGGATTTTTTTGAAGCAAATATGTTTTGTCATGGAACACGTTAATATAGAGGGGAGTGAAGATTTTAGTATATTACAATAGAATAGGACATTATTTATCTTCCACAGTTTTTGCTTTAATCCTTTGTTTATTTTGCAGTAATCTATGAGTATTTTAGTGTTATGCTTTTATTTAGTTTTTAAAACATTTATGTTACTCTGTTAGTCTATAAGGTAGACAACATGGGTGTCATTACACTAATGCTATATTATACAAGTGGCATAAAGTTAATAGATAGACAATTAAATCATTAAATGCAACCCTACAATAAAGTATCAGCTAAATGCATATGATTATGAGAGTCCTACTTTCAGCATAAACTTTAATACACAGCAACACTGGGAAGCAACAAAATGTAATTATATATAGTACATGCAGTATAAATAAACTGCACAGCAATGGTTTTTAGACTTTTTTTTTACATTCAACTTTATTATTATTATTATTATTATTATTATTATTATTATTATTATTATTATTATTATTATCAACAAAAGCTTTTTGACCTCCCACCCACCCAATCAGGTCACAAGTCAGGAGGTCACAAAATGCTGAACTGAAATGATGAATTTCACTGAGACTATTTCCAAAGAAAACACACTAATAACTATTTTTGGGAGATTCAACCATACACAATGTGACATCACAGCACAGCTGCACACAGACACTGATATAGAAATAAATGTCAAGAGCTATGTGTGAAAGGACCTTATACTACATCTAAGAAACAGAAACACATACTTCCTGTACTCATTATACTATCAGAAAAAAACAAACCCAGTTATACTGGTATACTGATATAAATCAAGTTTGGTTTACATATTCCCAAACTTTCCAAAACACCTTCCAAGCTAATGCCAGTCATTAAATGGCATCCTGTATCACTAACCTCTCTAGCAGGTATTCCTGAAACATACACATGCATAGATGCAACATATTATATGCTGATACTGCAGACAGACCTATAAACTTATTACCATGTTCATGCAAACATAGTCCTTACTAAGCACACACTGTCTCTGACACGTTTGTGCTTCTGCTCTTGTCTCAGTCGGTAACACACCTGAGACAGGTTTGGATCTCCCTCTGAGGGTGTGTTTTGGGTATGGCCTACTTCTAACAGAACTGCTATTGTAATACAGCGGCTTATGCCAGATGTCTGTATGTGAAAGACAGAGTATATATTGTAGCCAATACCCTACCAAGGATCAGATGTGCACCAGTCAGTGACGTCAGACTCGATCACTGGGTCTATGCCACAACCCCTCATTTAAATATCTACAGTCCCAATTCCATCTATGCTATAATCCTACAATTGCAGACTTTAATTACACTTAAAGATCTATACACATTATCTACAAACAAACTCAAACTCCACCTACTCATATCTCAGAGTCTTTAATAATTCCCTTTAACCATCTACAGCCCTTAACCAGAGTCTTTAAATCACAACCCCCTACTAATCCTGTTTATTACAGTGAACATCATGATTCAGGCTGATCACAGACTGTATATAATGTATTCACTAAATACTGCTCATCAGTACTTTTATAATACTCATCAACTTGTTATTTACATTCATAAGGGATTTATTTGTTATATAACAAATGTTTAAGTTTCCTTGTTTTCTGTATTTACTAATTTGTTTTTCAGGTTTTCTTTTTTCAGGCAATACATTTGATGCTATAATTAGCAAACCTAAATACACTGATGTACTATATTTTATATTGTGAAAATATTTTAAGTATACTTTTGCCTCCACCCTTCAAAGAATTCACTTTCCATTGTTGCGATGTGCTTTAATTCCTATCATCATAATTTCCACACTATTGTTCATTCTCCATGCTTTTTAAATAGGTCAAGATCCTTTTTTAACCTTGACTGCCTGATGATAAAATTGAAACAAACAGTAATTCAGTAATATTCAGTTGACATATTTGATGCTGACTGGAAAAAGGCTTGTTGGATACATTGTTGTATTATCTTATGGACCATGCTATTCAACAGACAATGTTTTCAAATCATCATCTCTGCATTTCACCTGCAGAGAAAAACTGCACCAACTTCTCCAATACCTACCAGTAAATTTCCTTAAAACTGCACAGCAGTGAGCAACTCGGGTGGTTTCAAATGCAAAGGCAAGTTATGATTTTCTCAATATTGTAAGTATTTTGATCATGTGTATATTGCATTATAAGAGTGCTGCAGGTAGCTGCATATACTGTATAAGCCTTCAGGGCCTTCAGGTATAAAAAAAAAACTGCTCATGGTAATATATTTGAGGCTATGGAAAGGCAAGTCACTGACCCTGAGATCTTTACTACTGTGACTGTGTGCCTTATCTATGACCACTAACCTCAGTGTGTGACTGGATTCACATCCTTCTATCTCAAAAGAGCCAAAGGAAGTGACTTAAAGCCAAAGGAAGTGATTCAAGATTGAAGAAATGTATTTCTGCAGTAGATAAATGATAACAAATAAAGAAAGAGAGATGATGATAATGAAGATTGAGTGTGTGCGTGTGATTCTAATAAGTTAATTAGCAAATTGGTAAGTATATTTGGTTACTTTTTTTTTAAAAGCAGACATGGGACTACAGAAGGGATATACTATACAGTGTGATAACTATGACTTTGTTTACGCTTTAATTTGACTATTCAGTCTGCTGAATTCGTCAGCTAGCATGGATTGTCTTTATAACACTGAGTCCCTTGAGGCAGCAGACAAAAGTCCAGGTCTGCTGGACCCTACAAAGCGCCTCTTTACCATTCTGTCTACCCAGGATCCAATAACAGGAAAGATGGGTGGAGGCCAGGCTAAGAGAGTCACGTTTCCCCTCTGTAATATGGAGATTAGACCACAAACTAAAACACAGGCCATAAAAAAACGGTGATGCTCTGTTTTCCTGAGAGTGCAGACATATCATAGTAGTAATCATGTATAACCAATATAGTCATACAATAAAGTAATTACAAAATGAAAATATAAATGAAATCTAGTCTGGTGCTAGAGTCTCCTCTAATGTCCCTCTACAGTATGTATTCAACAAACTCTTCTCTCTCTCTCTCTCTCTCTCTCTCTCTCTCACACACACATACACACACACACACACACACACACACACACAATTTTAATTCCCAAACCATCAAAGTCTGAGCATTTCCTCTATCTCAACACTTTGCCTGCATATATTCTCCCACCAGATAATTTACCAGGCCCCTGGAAAGACAGGCTACGATGTATTTATTTATTCTGTGGCATTATCGAGGTGATCTGGGAGCAGTGGAATTGCTGGGCACATGAAGGTTGGAGCTTATCAGGGAGTGGCAGGCAGCTGGGAGAGGAAGTAAAGAGTAAAGCAAAAAAAAGCAGGAAAAGCAAGAACGGACACATTTCCTGGAGATACACAACCCCGAGATCCTCTGCAGCCATTAAACATGCAGAGTTTTCATCCTTTTCCCCTCCACTTTGAATTCAAATGAAAACATACAAAACTGCTAGCAAACCGATGCGACTTAGCACACAAAAGATGGTTAAAATGGTGTCTCATGCCCTTGTCTGTATGATTCCTTACCTTTCTCTTTCTCTCACACAAACACAAAAATAAGATGGGCTTAACACCACAACACTAATAGTATTTAAATTCATTACATTAAACTCATTTTACCCTCATCTGACACAGATTCAGTTTTTTAAACTAAACTTCCCATATGTTTATACTATTAAAATGCTCACTAATACATGACTTGTCCTGAAAATGGAGTCAAACCAATTCTGCAGGAATTCATTGAACCCCATAATATCTCTAGTCTACTGGTGTGAAATAAATGATAATGTATATTAATCATATTGAAATGATCTGGCGAAGAAGTGAGTGCAAAGAACCAGAAACAAACCCATTTACGCCATGGTGACTGTGCTTCATAAAGGGACGCTTTCCAAATATACACTGATGTCTAATGAGGTAATCTTCACATCCTTACTACAATCAAGCTAATAAAAAAGCAATAACTCCTAGTATGGTTCTATAAACCTTCTTATGCCATTTTCACACAGGTTTATAGTAGGGTGTGACACAAAGAGCGGCAGTGTGGATGCCTTTTAACGAGATATCAGGTGACATAAGAAAAAGTTACATAGCAGACAGTTCATGAGAAACAGTAAAACTGCAAGTAGTGCTAAAGGAATATTTAGACAGTCAGACTTTCTCTGTAGCAATATAGCCTGATGGACGTAATGGGAGTATATTGATTTCAAGATGTACATGGATTTATTGATATTTCCCCCAACAGATACCCTATACACTGTTAGGCTGGGATTCAGGAAACAAAATCCAATAATTACAATTAACAGAAATGTAGTAAAATAACTTGTTTTAAATAAGTAGCGTAAGGTTGAATTGTATGCCAACATTGCTGTGAGTAATTAGAAAAGACACATTTGTATCAGTAGGGCTTATTTATGGTTTATGGGGAAAAAAGGAATTACTGGACAATCAGTAAGCACAAACAATGAAACTCTCGTCTCTCATTCTCTAATTTCCTAACCCTTAATCCCAAAAGACTCATACAGAGACCTGGGTCATAATCGCTTCATGATCTGTAACCAGGACTGATTCTATTGTATGCCTAATACACCTTCTGTTGTCATACTACTTGTATAAATAATTAACAACTGATCTTACAGATTCAGGACTGCTCAGATGAACTGTGACACTAAAACCTCAAACTTTGTGTACTATATATACATATAAACTGTTGTCGCAATGTTGATATAAGACAATGTCTGAGTCATTAATATTTAGATGACAAACAGATCATCACTTGCTCATAAGGTCTGAAGACTGACGTCTGCACTGCTACTGTCTGTCTTGCCCGTGAGCCACATATTAAACACTGTGTGACCACCCAGATCAAGCCTTTGATCAGTGAGGGTGATTATGGAAGTGATAGGGTGTGTTTGTGTAGATGAGAGGAGTCTTTCAGAAACTCTATCCTTCTTCTCAAATTCTCAAAAACATGCACCATTCCTCTGAAAACAAAAAAACCACACACATCCTCATAACTAAATAAGGCTGGTGTCAAAATGGAAGCCTGCATTGGCTGAGACTGCAAATGTAAAAACTAATAGAAGATAGAACTGAAGTCTGAAAAGAAAGAATAGAAAATAAACTATTATATCAAAGGGGCTTGTTTTGCCAATGTGCTTTTTGCAAGTTCTCTTTTGCAAACTTGAAAACTTTAAAACATGAATGCTCAGTATGCTTCCTTTGCAAAATCTAGTTAAATAAACCTGTCTGAAGCAAAAGGAGTTGAGAAGCACTGGGGAAAAAAATCCAAAGGTTGAGTGCACACAGAAAACCCTGCAGCCCTGTTGTCCAAAACACTGAGCATCTAAATGTGAAGTAATCACTACAGTCCCATCATATCCTCCACCTCCTTGTGTCTTGTCTCCAAATTCAACACCTTCTTGCCTGAATGAATTAACCTCTCTGTGCTGAATGAACTAGAAAAAGCTATCTTAATATTTATTTTACTTTTCTGTGCAATATCTGAAACTACAGTAAAGCTGGTATTGTTAATAGCTTATGCAAGCTTAAAGATGGAATCGTGAAGCTGTGACTTCATGGGTGGCATTAAAACATTAGCAGACACGATGCATTTTCATATTACACATTTATTATCTGAGGCTGGATAGATACATTTCAGCTATCTGCAGTGCACTAAAAAAAGCACGTAACAGGCAGCTCTGTGCACCAAAGCACATTCTCTGTGTGTGTGTGTGTGTGTGTGTGTATGTCAGTAAATCTGACATAAATGTGAAGAAGTGAGATTAAAAACCCTCCTACTCCAGAACAGTCCAATGACTAAAGGATATAGGAAAAGCAGGGGGAAGGGAGGATAAGTATGTAAAACCACCCTACCAACCAGACCATGGAGACACACACAGACACACACTGGACTCCCATTTGAAACATGCTTCTTTGTCCTCCTTAGATTAAAGCCAAAAGCTAATTTACTGATACTTGCCATGCCTTCGTAATCCCTGAAGTAATCCTCACCAGCTTGATTAAGTAGACAAATCTGGAGCTTAGTAGAAAGCAAGTAAGTAAGTACATGTGATTCATATAGCACATTTAATAACAGATTTAAAAAGGGGTTTGCAGATTTGATATATTACTATAAAAATATTGCACTAAGCAAAAGTGCATGTATTTATAGCAGACACCTCTCCATAACGTGTCCACAGTCAGCATGCCATAGCTGCATCGTCAAAAGCCAGTGGTTGCTGTAAGAAATAGAGTTGAAGGCATCTTTGCACAGATACTCACAAGTCATATTTTGCGAGTACAAGTCAAGTCTCAAATCTCTGAGCTGGAGCCCATGTCTCAATTTTTTGCAGGGCAAGTCTCTGTCAAGTCTCCTATGGTTGTGTCATCTGTACATGTGTAAAGTTATGCAAGATAATAAGAGAGGGAAAGACATTCGGTATGTCAGAAATTTCCTTAATGTTACTGCACCAAAAAATAAAAAAAGAAATAAAAATCAGGTCTCAAGTCTTTCAAGGACGAGAATGCTTTTTGAGTATCACTGTCTTTACATTTACTGCATGAATAAACTTTATAAATGATCCGTGGACCTGTGTAACCCTGTGGTGTTACAATAGTGAAAATATCAGTGGATATATTAGTGGAAATTAGACATAAAACTGGACAATTGAAGATTCATAAAACATCACCTGGTATTTTTCAGTGGTCACAGTTGTGGTGAGCCTGAGACCACTGAAGCTTCATATTCCTGTTCTAGTCTGACAGGAGTAGGACCCAGTGGGTTGTATAGAGTGCCTATTTAAGCTACCATAGTCTTCCTGTCAGCTCAAATAAGTCTGGCTATTCTCCTGTGACTTATCCTACTCACTGGATTCTGTGCAATATTTTTTGCATAAAATCCCAGAAGATCTGCAGTTTCTGAAATATTCAAACCATCTGGTACCAGAAACTACACCATTGTCAAAGTTCTTGAGATCGTATTTTCTCCCCATTCTGATGTTGATGTAAACATTAACTGAAGCTCTTGACCAGTATCTACATGATTTTATACACTGCCCTGCTGCCACATGATTGGTATAACTGCACAAATGAGCAAGTGTACAGGTGTTCCTGTGGGTGGTGAGTCTATATCGTATAAATGTCCAATACAAATGCACCTCAAACCAATATAAAATGGCATTTACTAAAACAAGTGGCATTCCACTGGGAATGATTTCAGCCACAAAGAGGATTTGCAGTGACTCTAGGTCTCATTAACATGCCTCCCCTCAACGTCGCTGCCAGATTTCTCAGCTACAGCAGGTTAAGGGTGAAACTATTCAAACAAAATTTTTTATCAAGTGTTCAATTATGTATAGCACAGTAATTAAGGGCTGAATTATCAATAGTGTCAGATAGACAGAGTGGCCCAAACCTGACAGCCAAGGCTATTTTAAATGAGAGAGTAGAAAATGAGCTCCCAGCTGCCGCTTCCTGGAGATTATTCCAGATCACAGTGCAGAAATGAACAGCCAGTGTCACGCAGTGACAGCTAGGGAATACTCACCAATCTTACAGCTTTAATGTGGATCTGTATGAAGTCCTACATCTGGGGACTAGGGATTATTGTTTTCATGAGTGTCTCTGCAAGTGTCAAGGAAGGGGAAAAAAGGATTGGGGGGGACTTACTGGTACTCCCATAATGATGAAATGTTGGAAAGACACATACAGAGATGGAAAATGACACCAAAGAGAGTGCACAGTGGGAGGAAAGACAGGGGAATGATGAATGTTATCAAAGGCACCATTAAAGTGTGAAATATGTGTGTTGAAGAAAGAATTCAATCCGGAATTGCTATGTGGTGCCAGCAACAGCTCCCAAATGAGCGTAAAAGAAGTGCCGTGTTGTGTGAAGGATGTGCTCTTGTAGAACTGCTGGGAAAAACGGAGTGAGGAGTGCAAGCAGCTCCTTTAGGCACATCCGGTGTCACATGAAATCAGCTTATATGCATTTCTTCATACTGCAGCTGACCTGAACAAGCATGCTTGCAAATTTGGCTCCCAGAATATTCAAAATGGGCATAAAACATATGTGTAACAGTGTATACATGCCTAGACCTCACAAACCAAATAGTACTATCTAGAGGAAGAACATTTACCTGATACAGGTCGTGAATAGTGCAGACGCTTTAGTATTCATTTATATATAAATACCATTTTGCTGATTTTTTTTGCCAAAAATAAAAGTTTACTAAAACACCCATGAATAAAGAGCCCATTTCAGATGAGACACAGCGGCACTGCCTTAATGGCTGGATGTTAAAAGTGAGAAAATCAATAAGAGTAATGATCAGTCACTAATGAACTAAGCACCAAGCATTGAAAATGTCAATGAAATTTAGAGAAAGAGGACCGACAAGTTATTTAGTGTCAATTACTAGGGAGAAATAACTTCATCCTGCCACAAGCAATACACAATGTAGCACATTTTGATTTGCGTTGTACATGCAGTTAGGCATCGTAGAGCCATTGAAAATGTTGTTGCCGTTTATCACTGGTCTATTTTAAGAGAAATGTTGAATGTTGCTTCATTACTCACTAGACTTTATTTGATAAAAGTGAAATATTAAAGATGATGTCTTTTTTTTATTTAAAGGGAACTACACAGTGTGTAGGGAGCTAGGGAACATGATTATATCGCTTCAACCGGAAGTTCTGTTGTGCTGCTTCTATGTGATTGGCTGATTCAACTTTACCTCAGAGACCCGCCCCTGCATCAATAATAGTAATAATATATGAAAAAATTACATAGGAGTTTGTCACCTTTGTTGTCTCCGTCACTCGTTAAACTGATGTAAAATACAAAAACAAAGCAACCCAAAAAGAGCTCCAACTTCTTCGTTCTCCATTGTTCCTTTCAATCTTTAGCAATGTTTATGATAGCTAATGAGCTAGGAGATCCTAACAATGAACACGAGAGATCAGAGGACTGTGCATGAGAAGAGACAACCAAAACATACATTAAAAAGTTAAAATACATCACTTATAGTTCATAGACATTTCATCACATTTATTTCAACAGGGCGTACAGCATACAAATTTGTCTGAACAGTGTTTGATTTATCATGCTAAATACAGCCAAGTGCTGTAATCAAGGCGCTCCCCCGATGCTGTCCGCTATTGATGACGTTGCAGTGCATCCCAAATAGAGCCATTTTATTGAGTTCCCACTGAAGAACCCTTGGGATTCTGTACCCTGTGCAGTGTGTAGGGAGCAGGGATACAGCTTAGGGACCCTTGTGATTGGATTGCAGCCTAAAATGAGTAATCTTACGGTCAATTTTGGAATGTTTGTGTTCACTGGTGGAGTCGCTGGTTTGTGTAATTTTAGTAATATTTAATCTGCGTTAAAATTGCTAGTGGCGTGATTTTTTTTTTTAAAATTACGGTCAATTCTTTAACATTGCAATTAGCTCATTCATTAACGCATAAATTTAGAACGTACTGTCTAAACCACAAGACCCTATTTGAACTTGGATGATATGATGAGGGGTGATTTATTTCTACACCAAATTATTAATACTCTCAGAAATGTAGCACGCTGGCCTATATACAGAGTCGCTGCTAACTGTAGAGACACACACGGTATATACACTTACTGTTCACTGTACACCTGAACATCTGTATAACTGCTCATTCATGCAGTTATCCTACCAATCATGCAGCGATATATGTAATCATGCACATGCAGATCAGGGGCTTTAGTTAATATTCAAACATAAGCATGGGGGAAATAGCTGAGGCATAGTAGGAGGTGCCAGGTGAACTGGTTTGAGTATTACAGAAACTGCTAATATCCTTGGATTTTCACACACAAGTCAATAGGAAGGCTAATGTAACTCAACTAACCACTCTTTACAGCTTTGCTGAGCAGAAAAGCATCTCAGAATGCACAATAAATCAACCCTTGAGGCAGAAAAACTACCCTCAACGATGTACAGTAACACATCAGGGCTCCGGACTGCGACCAAGAGGGTGCAAATGAAATTTTGCAGCGCTTCAGGGGATTTACTTTCTCCAAAGTCGTTTATGTTTACATTTATATATTCTTTTTATTACTCAGTTCAATTCAATTTTATTTCTAGAGCGCTTTTAACAACGGACATTGTCCCAAAGAAGCTTTGCAAAGACATAAGATTCAGATTTATTGCTAACTGTTATCCCTAATGAGCAAGCCGCGGGCGATAAAGGAAAAACTCCTTCAGATTACTCCTCATATTATGTTCCTATCATTAAACCTAGACATTATTAGATTGAAAAACAGTTCAAGACATATTTTATACTACACTCTATATTTTATGATTTCTTCCATACCCTTACATTTCTTTCACATTGTTTCCTAAAGTCTATCTAAAATCTAAAAACCCTATCCTAAAAAAGACCAGCACTCACATTAAGGCTCTTGCTGGCTGTAAAATCATCTATTCATTAATTAAAAAAAACAAACATTTTTTAAGAATAACCTTCTGATGTGACCAACTGTGTGGAAAAGTTCATCTGGAGCCCTTCACACCACTATACCCCACAATATTTAAATGTGAAGCAGTAAAATTAATCCTGTGTCCTTTAAAATGTAGTGGTGGTGTTTTTTTTAAAACAGGTTTTATCATGAGATAGAATCTTGTTGGAAAATATTGCATTGCTATATTGGTGCTATATTAGTAATTCAATGGCCAATTTTGCTGTCTCATCCCATGTTGTGTCAAAGCAAATTCTTTTTGAGGTAATATTTATATCCTATGTTAATTTGTAAAGCACATGCAGTACTTCACAAATAAACAATCCTAAATGTACAAGAAATAATCAGTTGGGTTTAAACATACTGACGGTTGGGCATTTAATCCTTTCCACTGAAGGGAGAAGGGTGTAAAAGCACAGTTCAGTGCCAGAGGCAGGCTTTAAGGATCAATGCTTTTTACTGCCATTTTTCTCTTATAGGGCATTGTCCACTTAGACACTGACAGAAAGGATTGGATTTTGTGTGTTTTGGCAGTGGCAGTGGAGCTCACATCTATCGAATAAATGAATCTCTCTCTGTGTTTTAGGGAACAATTTGACCTCCCAAGTCTCTTAATAGAATTATTCTGAGCTCTTTCCCCAAGTCATGCAAAGAACGAATCATCCTTATTCATTTAAAACTTGTCGGAGGGTTAAGACAATATTACAACATTGAAACGAAACTATTGATTGTCGTGTATTTCACCTGGGACTGTGAATCTGCCTGATGCAAGCGTGACATCATCCCATTGCATGCCTCCAAGCGAAATAATGGCATTCTGAGGAGCAGTGAACTCCCATCAACTCCCCTGAAACACAGGTCTCATAAACACCAGGGTAGAAGACAGAAGCGTCATAGCCAAGATCCAATAATTACAATGTATAATGAAAATGGGACTCAAATAACTGTTATAGAGAGCAGAACACAGACCCAGGTTCAGGAAGCTCTAGTCGGCACTGGGTTGTGGGTATAATTATGTATGTAGTGTTTGGAGGTGGTGTGTGTCTGTGTGTGTGTGTGTGTGTGTGTGTGTGTGTGTGTTCAGTTTTATAGACTGGAGCCAGCTCTGTAACTACACCTCATGCTTCATGCTGCTTTAACACTCACAGAAATTGACAGGTGAACTGAATCTCTCTTTCCATCAAGCTAGGACACAGTAACCCTGTGGGCTAGCCACTTCACCCAGAGCGCCCTTTACTGTGAGTCGCTTTGCAGGCTTCTATCTGAGTGACATAATCTGAGAGTCTTTTTTTCACATTACTGACTTTCAAAACCCTCCATGAATAACCATTATACTGTATTCAAAGCGAATCATCGCATTAAAACTAGTTTGATAATAAATTGCATTAAAAATAGTGTAATTCATTGGAAATTAAACATATAGCACAGATGCACTGTTTATTTTTACCCGTATTGTTCAGCCCATTTTTGAGTTTTCAGTGTGTATATTACATTTGAAGACAAACTACTGTATGTATCTGTTCAATCTATTAGATTTATCAGAAACATGAATAGCACTTCTTGCTAATGGCCTGGAGTACAGTGCACTGCCGTATGAGCTCCATATTTCACTTAACATGCAACAACGTTCCAGAGTATATGAAGGCTCTGAACTTCTGTCCAAGCCTGAATTTGATTAATTAGACTATTACTTGACAAATACATTCTCAACAAAACTGGGTCCCTAAGGCCCCGTTCACACGACAACGGAAGGTTTTGAAAACAACGTTTTTCCTTTGTGTCTTCAAAAACTTTTCCATCCATATGACAATGTTTAAGTATTGTAATGGAGTACATATGCCAGGTCTGTAGGTGGCAGTGTAACTTTGTTACTGAAATATACAAACACCACAGAAGAAAGCCACAAGCCTGAGTATGAAAACATAAATAGCCATGCAAGAGGTAGGGTTGTGCCTTCACCATTATCAAAAGGCTCCAAGCTTTATTGCTTACAGGAAAATTATCTGGATCATCTAGATCTATAAAATTACTGAAAAGGAGCACATCCAAACAAACGAGCGTTCCAGACCTGAAGGCACATTTCCAAATGTTTTTTCAGCAACATAATACTGTAGTGACGGCCACTGGATTCTAGGGAGTGGGCAGTGACTTCTGGGTTGGGACAGTGACACCGTGTGTGTTCCCATTATGCAGCAGGGTCTGGACTTGGGCTGTTTGTTGCCTACCCTCCATGAACTGCGTATGTGTGTTGATAAGCCTCCATGCTGTAGCATGTAATTCAAGCTCTTAGTTGCTCTCTCAGTTCCTGCTGTTCTCTTTTGCTGGTTCTGTCACAATGCTGTTGTTCTTTAAGCCAGCCACTGAGTCTAAGAATGGCTTCCTGCAAACACCCATTGTTGCTGACATCACAATAGATTTGTGATGAGGCCACAGCTTAAACCATTTTATAAAAAAAAAAAAACTGTCAGCCTCTTTCTAGATGAACTGACTTGTGGGATGCTCCAGCAGACTGAAGTATCAGCTATTTTTATAGTTTATTTCACTCCCCCCGTTTGATACTGTCAACCCCAGAGTTCTCACAAATAGAGGTATGAAAATCATAAAATGGTCATGTCAAGCACAAATCTGTACTGTACATGTTCAGCTGATACCATGCCTCAAAGTTTTGCTTTTGTTAAAGTCATAGTCCTTAATATCACTATTGCGTTTATGTAAATACGTTCACACTGAACACAGAGTGAATATTCCTGAATTCATTAAATCATTAGTTAGATGTCTAGTTTCATGCAGCAACAAAAAGAAACATTTTTTATTAAAATGGGAGAAATAGTTCCTGATGGCATATTCAGTTGAAACACAGTCCTCACAGACTAACCATAACTTAGGTAGCGGTCTATAAATGCTTAAAATAGCCCTCTAATTACGCTCTGACATTTGCTGAAGGTACAATGTCATCTTCTGTCGTTGGCACACAACTGCACAACTTTAGCTGTGATAATGAATCTGTCAGCAGCAATAATGAAATAAAGCAGAAACTCTCATTATAACTTTCTCACTTCCTGCTCATGATGACCGAGATAAATACCATGAACATGTACTGATCACTACCAAGTAAGCGTGTGTGTGTGTGTGTGTGTGTGTGTGTGTGTGTGTGTGTGTGGCAGCCCATGGACTAGGAAGAGTTTTGGGAAACTAGCCCCCTGGTTTTCTCATGACCCCTGTCCCATACTGAGCATGTTCCTCTAGGGACAGAGAGCGCAGAGGGAGAGGAAGAGAGAAACTTCTCACACAGGACCATACAAGGAACATCCTGTTGCTAGATGTAGACACTCCTTTTTCCACTTATAATGCCTTGGAAAGTATGATGCACTTGAAACCAAATGTCTGTTTTCATTGATATCAAGGATAGATGAATTTTCTCTATAGGGCAATAATTATAAAAAAATTTATAAAATTTATAAAAAAAAATTCTCATTTCGTTCTGATCAACTGAAGTTACCAAGATGCTTAAAGCAGGAAGATTCACATAGGATTACAAAAACTGGTGACATGCTTTCTGATAGAGATTTAAAAATACCCAAGCCATCTGGCTTACCAGAACAAAATTTTCTGTTTTATACAGCAGCATTATTATTGATGTCTGTACTTTTGGAAGTGCATAGGTCCAGAGACCAGCTGTCTCCACTCATGGTATGGATTCCTGGCAGAAGAGTGCTGGGCAAGAGCCAATTCATATTATGTTAAGAAATAAGTAATTATAGATAAGGAGAGACTGGTATGAGGGAGTGCAGTCTAGGCGCTCCCTTAGCAAGCATTTTGATATATTTAGAGGCATGATTGACAAAGGAATGGTGAGCCACTAAAACATATTAAATAAATGAAATGCAGTTCATGGTCTCAGAAAACATTCTGAAAGGAAGAAAATGGGATCAACTGACCATTTAAAAGAGGAGAGAGGAGATCATGTCATTTTTCCATCTTTGTGATATACACTATATGGACAAAGGTATTCTGACACACCTCTTAATCATTGAATTCAGTTTTTTTTCATTCAGTTCCATTGCCACAGGTGTATAAAATCAAGCATCTAGCACACACAGTCTGTCATTACAAACATTTGTGAAAGAATGGTTCATTCTAAAGAGCACAATGAATTTGAGCATGTTACTGTAATAAGATGCCACTGTTGTCAGTTTGTGAAATGTCTTACCTCCTAGATATTCCACTATCAACTGTAAGTGGTATTATTGAAAAGTGGAAATTCGTGGCAACTCAGCCACGAATTGGCAGACCATGTAATGTTACACAGCGGGGTCGCTGAGTGCTGAGGCGCATAGTGCATAATAGTCGCCAATCACTGTTGTCTAAATAACTGCAGAGTTCCAAATTTCCTCTGGCATTAACATCAGCACGAAAGCTGTGCACCAGATGCTTCATGGCATGGATTTCCATGAACAAGCAGCTGCATGCAAGTCTTAAATCACAATTCCAAGCATTGGATGGAGTGGTATAAAGCACGTAGCCACTGGACTGTGGAGCAGTGGAAACATGTTCTGTGGAGTTATGAATCATCAATTCTCTATCTGGCAGTCTGGGTTTGGTAGATCCCAGGAGAATGTTAGCTGCCTGACTGCATTGTGCCAACTGTAAATCTTGGTGGAGGAGGGATAATGCGCCAATCTCAACCCCATCTGACACCTTTGGGATGATCTAGAATGGAGATTGCGAGCCAGTCCCTCTTGGCCTACATCAGTGTTTCACCTCACAAATGCTGTTCTGAATGGCCAAACATTGTCACAGACACACTGCAAAATCTTTTAGAAAACCTTCTCAGAAGGGTGGAAGGTGTTTTAGCTGCAAAGGGGGGACCAATGCCTATGGATTTAAATGCCTATGGAATGTCATAAAAGCTCCTGTAGGTGTAATGTGTAGGTGTCCAAATACTTTTGTACATATGGTGTAGCAATGAAGTTAGAATTCTGATTAACACCGAAATAAAGATCAGTTGTTTCTGTAAGAGTTTATTGACAGCTTCATATCTCATTCTGGAAAGGTATCAGTCAAGAGAGGGGGTTTCCAAAAGAATTTCCGAAAAATCCCATGCACCATGGAACACGATGAAGGCCATCATCTGTAAATGGCGACAATGGGGCTCCACAAGGACATTAAAAAGAACAGGACGTCCCTCCAAAATTGACAAAAGAACAGAAGAAAAATGATTAAATTAATGAAATGTAAAAAATGTCCACTAAATTCAACAGTGCAAAAGCTGTGAAGTTTTTAAGTAGACAGTGTGACTATGACGTACCATTTCTATTGTAACATATATTACAAAGCTAGGAAGAGGGAAAGGAGGGTGGATTATTGAGTGAATACAACAATGAATTCAACAGAAATACATATGGAATACTCCTTGTCTCCCACAAAAGAAAAAGAAGAAATGTCTCTAATGCCCAAACCGGGCTCGTTTTAGGTCTTTTGTGTGGTTTTTGCAACCTGTCAAAACTGGTTAATGATATTCCTCACAGTGGAACGTCTGAAACGACTCCAAACAATCCATTGGCTGTATGCTGGATGACTCTATGTTGTCATGTTGTCAACTGCCTATTACAGGATTACTCTAAAATTCAACACACAGAAGCCTATAGTAAGTCAAGTGTGAAACTTTGTTTGCAGTCTATAATGTTGGTCTGCCCCACCAAAATCTAAGGGCATGAGCCACTACTGGTAAACTGTACTCTAGATAGCATGCAGCAGGCAACCATTCCTTATTAGGCGTTCACACATTATAAATCCATCACTCTTCAGTTGGACAAACTTGTACATGACCACACCTTAAATGTTTCTTTCATCGATATCAAGAAGTTTCGATTTGCAGTTCACAATATGATGTCATTCTCAGGAACTTGCACCATTCCAATAACCGGATGTTTAACTTTATGACAAATTCTAAGAAGCAAAGCGAAAAGAAGTGACCTTTTACTGCCGCTCCTTGTTACTGAAAAACCGTTACTTCATATTTCAGTCCAAAATAGCCAACCATTATTTCTCCAATTTCCTGCATCCCAAAACTCATCATGCTGACGCTGTTCTTCCTTCCTCTCTTTCATGATGCTATTATCCTTATTTCCGCTCCAAAAACATTACAGTATGTACAGCAGGACACACCTGCAAGTTACTAAGTTAGTGTTTGTGCATTTGTGTGTGCAGTCTACGACAGAACCAATAACTGCAGCCAAGGTCAAAGTTCACAGATCATTTACTAAAAAATAAAAAGTAAAGAAATACTGCTTGTATAAGTAAGTAATAACATATCGGCTCATAAACGGCTCATTGAAACCTTTCAGTTGGGCTCTAAATGCTTCCTGCACTTCAAACGCTGCATTACTTCCCACAGGCTATAGAAATGAGTCCTTGTGTTATTCTTTCCCACCATTTTCATGAAACTAGTGTGATATGGTATTGTGGTTATGTGTACATAAAGGTGTTTTGGTAACAGAGGCTCATGAGGGTGTGCATACGAGAAAGCTCAGCAGTGCCAGTTCTTCTCATGCATGTCAGATATATGTTTGAATGTGAGTGCAAATGAACATCTTGAACTAAAGATTTCAAAAACATTTGTATAGAGGAAAACCTAGTGCATGACACTAGGAATTGAGGGATGTTTACGTAACAGACAAAATCTAGCACTCTTCAAAAAATAATAATAAACCACACCTTTTCTTGTTTCTGGGGAGTAACTCTTATCTTATCTAGCCTATACCTTTTAATATTAGAGATGGCATGATTCCACTTTTTCTTTTCTGATACGGAAACCTTGAGCTGATATCAATACCCATCCGATAGTTGTTTTTTTAATTATTATTTAAAACCTACTAAGCCTCAAAATGATTTATTTTATAAACAATACAGACAATACAGATCCAAACACAACTGAAAACAAGACTTGTATATAATGTGTGTATGCATATAAGTATATGTATAAATAGCCTGTAATTTTATTATAAAAATGTATACAGGATCAGAAAGAATTCATTCTTTCCTTCCATATCCATACCACCAATTTTGCTGGTATCTGCCCAGTAAAGATCCAGTATGTCTATTTACTATGTACATATCACTGGGAAATGTTGATAGTGTGCCTTTAAAATATATTTGAGGCATATATTTCGAGCATAATAACCTCTTACAGAGTAATACTTTATCTGAAGGTACACTGTGTAGACTTTCTAGGTAAAATATACACACTGAATGGACAAAAGCATACACTTCAGGGTAGCACCCCTCAAAATGAGAAATTGGAAAGCAGCTTAATCATATAATAGGTTAGTTTAACTCCCAAGATGGTTATTATTTTAATCACAGTGGATTACTCTTCTGCTTACTCCACTTGGCTTACGCACTTGATACAAGTGTATTCAGCTTGTGTTTACAGAAAAAGCCGGATGTTTATTTATTTTTAAAGAAATACAAGTTAACACCTACCCGGGCAAAGACACAGCAGCGTCAGAACGGACAGCAGCGTGTCAAGTTTCCCCCAAGTTCGGCTCTCCATTTCTCGGCACAACGAGTCCGCCTGTCCTTCCTCTCTTTCTGGTTAATGTCCACGTTTCTCGGAGTCCTCCAAAATAACCCCGTTATCTATGCGCTGTTCAACTGGTCAGCGAGTTAAAAAAATATATATATACATATATTTGACTCTTCAATGGAAAAGGTGACACCGAGGCGACGGCTCCAGCAGTTATCAACGCGCTCGTAAACGGTTGTAGTTTTTTTTTTGTTATTTTTCTCCTTGCACTTCGACCTCGAAACCCTGGCGACACGTTACAGCTCAACTCCTAACTGATAAATGCCTTTCTGGGTGAATGTTCCTCTGTCTGAGTGGACTAGAGAAAAGCTGCACCTGCCTACACTGGCCACGCCCCCGCACCGTGACGTCACTAGCACCGCCTCTCCTACAGGTAAGTCCGCATAATAATAATAATAATAATAATGATAATAATGATAATAATAATGATAATAATAATGATAATAATAATGATAATAATAGACTAAATATAAAAAAGTTTTATTTTTACACGTGTAAAAATTACACGTACAGAGAGAAAGAACTGCGAGTATTATTATTATTATTATTATTACTACTACTACAAGTAGTAGTATTGGTAGTATCACCATCACTATTATTAAAATTAATTTCTGTTCTCTAATCTCTATACTTCTATAGGGATTCTCATTT
>JAOUQY010000009.1:7176209-7186293 GCA_028566355.1 Doras micropoeus | reverse complement strand
ATCTTTCTTCTGTTGCTAAGTACATGTGTTTTGCTTGACATTTTCTTTCACCTTGCTCTGAAAAACCTCTGCTTTCTATGCTGCTTCTCTAAAATGTAAAAAGAAAATGTAATGTCACACTTTGTATTTATCCAGGCAGTTTGTATTGTGACAGATAACTCTAGTTTATAATAGTTATAATGCTAGTTAATAATAGAGTTATTATCACGCTAGCTTACATTTGAGAGATTAGAAATAAAGCTGGTATTAGTTAGCTAATGCTTTCCATGTCCCTTGGGTGCCTGGTTTGCCATCAGTAACTAAAATCACTATATGGTAGGCATCTTTTTCTTTTGCTAATCTTTTTTTGTACTTTTGGTAAATGTAAGAGTTAACACTATTCTCCTTCAGTTTATTTATTTATTTAGATATGAGTAATGGTACTTTTTCTTAAAGAAAGCTGTTATTTCTTTGTGCCTCAGAAATTAAACAGAACTAAACTACAGCTCCTGAATTCTCACATAACAGAAATATTTGAATACATAAGAGCTCATTGTAAAAGCACAGTGTTTCACAATTGGCCCTGACTTCTGTAATTGACTCTGGCGCTGTAGATGGCTTTTAGTCTGCCTGTGAATTAACTCTGGTATAAAGTGAGCTACAGGGAGGGCTGCCAGATTTTTTTGTTCGGCTTCTGCGTCTGGGCCAGGGTCCAACCTTTTTCTCTCCAAAACGGCAACACAGACCAATTGTTGCCATCTTTTAAAGCCAGATATTGCCCCTGGTGTGTGTGTCATCATGAAGCACTTAGCACATACAATGGCAGATCACCTAAACCCTGACAAAGAGAGAGCGGGGGTTGTGGGTTGTGCAAGCTTAGCAGGAACACATGGGGAATGTAAATACGACCAGGTGTGAGGCACAACAAATGATGCTACAACATCCATACATCCAAATGGTATTATATCAGCGGTGTTTTCTTCCAAACAGTGAAGAATTGAGACATATTTTTTACCATCAAACATGCCTGACCTGTAAAGCAGTAAAGAGCAGACCAGAGAGCAGAGTTTAGGACAATAGTTCTCTAAGTAATGACAATAAATGGATGATTGAAAAGCTGTAATTTTCTTACTTCTGACGCACACTGTGTGCTCTTTAAGCACTTAAAGCATGAACAAGGTCAGTTTGCAGGGTTCACTAACCTGAGCTGAGTCAGGAGCCAGACCCACAGCTGCTGGTCTGTTCACTCTGTGTGTGAGAGAGAGCTGAGCTTGATATATGGGCCAAATGCTCTCTATTAACAGCATGAGGGTCTTCCTATTGCAAATCAGTTCAGCTCTGTGGTATCACAGAACGATCAGATCTTTCAGGTTCGCTGCATGTTGTGGAAATGAGTCTTGTAAATCAGTCTTTTATACACAGAGTTGGATTTGTGAGAAAAGATACGAGCATCTCGAAGAACTGACAGAGTTACAAAGCCGAAACAGGGGAAGTTGTTACTACAACTTATTACTACATAGGTGGCAAAAAGGTCATGTTTTACAATAGAGAAAGAGCAAGATAGTGAGAATGTAACCGTAATAGTACGTGGACAGCTGTCCTGAGAAAGTGAGAAGACGGGAAGACAGCTGAGCATCCAGAGCCTTCTGTAACACTGACATACACAGCAAAGCACTGTCTGAATGTTCTCAGTGGCCTCTGCGCTTCTCTTCACTTTTGTCTCTTTTCACCCTTACTCCCCCGCTCAATTCAGTGTCTAATTTATCTATTCCTGGTCGTCTTGTTTTTTTTTTTTTTTATACCTCTTTCTCAGACAGCATGAGAGCTCATGTTGACCTGCATTTATTAACTCTCACACAGCTTGTCCTTTCAGTCCGGCTTCAATTAACGACTTGTTTACTCACTTGAAATTATTTTTCTTTTATGATTTTAAAGAAAAATGTTTTGGGATTGGTTCAAAGAAATATTGCTATTTAACAGAAAATAATACATCCAGGTTACACATCAATGCCTTTTAGTATTTTACAATTTTTTAATGTATTTAATGACTTATTAAGTTCAAAGAACAATAGCTACCATGTGTGTGTATATATGTATGTATGTTTCTGTGCGTGTGTGTGTTTGTGCACATTATGGTCCATTAACATGCTTATGAAACTGCCTGTCTGAGAGAGGGTATGTGTGTGTATATTAATTTCCATTAGAGTGCTTATGTTATAGACAGTCTAACCACACAACCCTGGCCTCTCTGCATTTAGAGGCGTGTCTGGCTGCCTTTCCATCGCAAATTACTGTGAGTGGTGCTTCACTGCTATTAAAATCTCACCCCGCTCATACCACTTCTTACCTACCACCATCTTGTGACTTTTTTTTTTTTTGACTTTCAACAAGTTGTGCTGAACTGAATTTGCATGTGCATGAATCAGTGACCTCCCACCGTGCTGTGAGGCCGTTTCAGTTATTAGCAGATTCCTGCTGTGTGCAAAGAGGCTGTAATACATTATCATATTTTGCTGTATATGCTAGGTGGTGATAAATGTCGTCGCTGGATTTCATTCTAAGATTGGCTGTACCTCTGGTTTTGTTCCTCACACATCACATTAGACACAGTGTCAGAAAATGGCATTTATGCTGGTGATGGCAATCCTTCATCTGATACAGTATTGCTGCTTGATGCCGAGCGATTCTGATGATTAGTTTTTGTAGGAGGCCGGTCTGGTTTTTCTTCTGCCTGATTATGGAAATGAAGCTTCCTGAAGTAGGTCTTATAATAAACTCTTCACCATGCACAGCCTCTGACAGCCAAACCAGAAGCTGTGTTGATACCCAGACAAAGCTCATTATACATGAAAAGCTGATGACCTTATTGTACCTTTAGCTTCTAAAGTTTTGCTACCTTTACCTTACTCTGTCTTTCACCCTTTCTACTCTTCAAGTTTTTACTTATCTTCTGTGACTTCTTCTGAAATTCAGTCTCCTTTTTTTTTGTCATGGCAAGGGCAATGAATAAGAAGGGAAAAAGTTGTCAAAAACTGATTTTAGGCTGCAAAACAGATTTAGCAAGGGAGCCTTCCAGCTTGCCACTCCAAAAAAAAAAATATCCCTTTCAGGACACGCTCGTCATATGAATGAGAGAATTATACTTACCTTAAGCTGGACTGTACCCAAGTGCCTGCAAATAGTTTCTGCACAAGTGTGTGTGTGTGTGTGTGTGTCTGCGTGTTGGCTTGTAATACGGTATGTAACTTTATGCTACCAGCTTCTTTCCTGAGTCATTTCTGTTTCACTGTCATGATTGGATGGTCAGGCTTCCCAGAAACAGTTTTTACACATTTCCCCTAATGTCACACTCTACAGCACTAAATATTTAGTTCTCTGTGCAACCATAATCTCCAGCTCACCGTCTAAAACCCGCTGCTTGAATGCTTGAATAAACACAGCAACTAAAATGCTCCTGGAGGCAACCGAACTATTGTCAGAGACTTTTTTTTCCACCGTGAATCATGCTTGACACAGCCTTGGGCTGCTCATCTATGAACTTTGAACCCTTAATTGTAGTGTACACCTGCTACCATGACCAACAAAACAGGTGTGATCAATGAAACCATGCATTTAAGGCAGCCTTACAAGCCTTTTATCTGTCCATATGGCCACTTGGCTAATAGTAAAGAAATAGCTAATCCATTTGATTATCTGTCTGTATGGTTTTTTTTTTTTTGCATTGTGCTAATCGAGGTGTGTTGTATCTTTTGTTGTAACCTATGCTAACAACAGCCTTGGTGTCTGAAAGCACAAAAACAATGGCTAAATGTATTTATAAAGGAAACTTAGTTAAAGGTTTGAGGGCAAGGGTCACGGTGAGGACTGCTGTCTGCTGTCTGCAGGTTAAAAGTGAACCTCCACGGCCATTTCCATAATTTGAGAAAAACGAAAAACACAAAGACGGGCTTCTCTGTCTGCACCCGTGGCCCGACTTTAGACATCTGACTCTGGCTTGATGATAGGCAGAAGCCATTGTCTCCCAAACAACAGTAGTCATGAATTTGGCCCCTAGTGGCCCAGGGGAGACTGGGGGGGAGCTCCCTAAGGCATGGTGCATCCTTGCTACGGATGAAGGTGACATAAATAAAGGGCTAGAAGAGAGGTTTATGCCTGGATACCTTCCCCAAGGCACAGCTCTACAATAGGGAGTGAAGTATTGTAAATCAAGGGCTAGCTGTATGTGAGAGAGAGAAAGGAGGAAGCAGGGGAGGAAAATTCTAGACAACATGAAAGCTGGAACATATACAGTGCCTGGGTAGGATTAAAAGGACAAGAGAAGAGAAGAGAAGAGAAGAGAAGAGAAGAGAAGAGAAGATAGTACATGCATGCAGACAGAGACAAGTTGTATAGTACATTTTGCTAAATTGTATGAAAGTTATAGGGAGGAAATATTGCACTGACATTCATCTCTTTAACAGGCAGGGGCAGAGCTAAAGAGTATCTAAGATGTCTGAGGCAAATTAAATATTTTATGATGCCACATGGCATTAATTATGCTATTGCATTAGCAAGGAAACTGTTTCTTATGAGTTCTGGCTGTACTCACTTGTATTTTATCAACAGTCCATCTAATCAGATTAACTCCAAAATATAGTCACTCACAAAAGTGAGTACACCCCTCACATTTCTGCAAATATTTTATTATATCTTTTCATGGGACAACACTATAGAAATGAAACTTGGATATAACGTAGAGTAGTCAGTGCACAGCTTGTATAGCAGCATAAATTTACTGTCTTCTGAAAATAACTCAAGTGAGTACACCTCACAGTGAACCAAATTGTCCAAAAAATGTCCAAATTGTGCCCAATTATGTCGTTGTCCCTCCCTGGTGTCACGTGCCTCGTTAGAGTTACAAGGTTCCAGGTGTGAATGGGGAGCAGGGCTGTTAAATTTGGTGCTTTGTGTACCATTCTCTCACACTGGCCACCGGACATTCAACATGGCACCTCATGGCAAAGAACTCTCTGAGGATGTGAGAAATAGAATTGTTGTTCTCCACATATATGGCCTAGGCTATAAGAAGATTGCTAACACCCTGAAACTGAGCTACAGCACGGTGGCCAAAGTCATACAGTGGTTTTCCAGGAGGGGTTCCACTCAGAACAGGCCTCACCAGGGTCGACCAAAGAAGTTGAATCCACTTGTTCAGCATCATATCCAGAGGTTAACTTCAAAAAAGAGACACATGAGTGCTGCCAGCATTGCAGAGGTTGAAGAAGTGGGAGGTCAGCCTGTCAGTGCTCAGACCATACGCCGCACATTGCATCAACATGGTCTGCATGGCCGTTGTCCCAGAAGGAAGCCTCTTCTGAAGCTGACACACAAGAAAGCCTGCAAACAGTTTGGTGAAGACAAGCAATCTAAGAGCATGGATTACTGGCACCATGTCCTGTGGTCTGACAAGACCAAATTAAACTTGTTTGGCTCAGTTGGTGGCCATCATGTGTGGCAGTGCCCTGGTGAGGAGCACCAAGATAACTGTGTCCTGCCTACAGTCAAGCATGGTGGTGGTAGCATCATGGTCTAAGGCTGCATGAGTGCTGCCGGCACTGGGGAGCTGTGGTTCATTAAGGGAATCATGAATTCCTGTATGTGAATGTACTGTGACATTCTGAAGCAGAGCATGATCCCTTCCCTTTTTTTCTAACATGATAATGACCCCAAACACTCCTCCAAGATGACAACTGCTTTGCTGAGGAAGCTGAATGTAAAGTTGATGGACTGACCAAGTATGACTTCAGACCTAAACCCAATTGAGCACCTGTGGGGAATCCTCAAGCAGAACGTTGAGGAGCACAAAGTGTCTAACATCCATCAGATCCGTGATGTAATCTTGGAGGAGTGGAAGAGGATTCCAGTAGCAACCTGTGCAGCTCTGGTGAATTCCATGCCCAAAAGGGTTAAGGCAGTGCTAGATAATAATGGTGGTCACACAAAATATTGTCACTATGCGCACAATTTGGACATGTTCTTTGTGAGGTGTACTCACTTGTGTTGCCAGCTATTTGGACATTAATGGCTGTCTGTTGAGTTGTTTTCAGAAGACAGTAAATCTATACTGCTATACAAGATGTACACTGACTACTCTGACTGACTATATCCAGGTTTCATTTCTATAGCATTGTCCCATGATAAGATATAATAAAATTTTTGCAGAAATCTGAGGGGTGTACTCACTTTTGTGAGTGACTCTATTAAAGTGGAATAAACCATTCTCATCCCTCTGTTTACCTTTCAAAAAAAAAGTCAGCTACCTGCATAAGTTGGTTATTGGAGATAAAAACAGTAGGCCTGCATGTGATTGCTTGATAGCTGTTTGATCAGATCAGCTTTTCTATTTGATGTAACTAATCCTGTGAGTTGGCCAGATCAGGTTGTCAGTATAAGAGTCACTCCATGTTAATTTTTTTTCTTTATAGACATGTTTTAGAAAAACAAAAGTACTGAAGATGTACTGAATTTCAGCAAGACTCACTTGTGTTATTTTGTTTAAATATATTCCCAGCGATTACTCTAATAAACAGTCGATTTATTCAGTAATACATTTTTTTTTAATTTTTTTAAAAGTTTTTTAAAAATTGTTGATTTTTCTGCTCTTCTTTTCTATAACCATCTTATTTTTCCAGAGTGACACAATTTTTAAAACCTTCTTTGCTCTCCAGTGTGTGTCCAATGGAAAACTCTAACACTACATATTATTTTTAAGACAAAGCTAAAAAGAATTTTGATTATTTGCACATTATCTAGGATCAGGGATTAGAAAAATGTTACAGGGTCTGAAAATGAAAATGAAGGAATTTGTCAACAATATCATGAACATAATTTTATGTTTTATTTATTTGGTTAAAGCTATTTTTAAAAAAGTGCTTAACTGGTTAGTAACATTTCTATTCCAGTGCTATTTCAGGAAATGTAGCTTAAACCTGAACGTTTTTCCAATAGGCTCTGGTTAAATGAATCACTTTTAATCCCTCTCTAGGATTAAGTCTCATTTTCCTTAGCTTTGTGTCCCACCTTGGCCAGATCACTGAAAATGTTCTTGATCCTGTGCATAGCACTTTGAGTATATAACTAGCTTCCATATGTTTCTGTAAGATGATTAGTAGGAGTGTATTGCATGAGTGGAAGTGCATGACTCCTGCAATGCTATTGACAAGTCTTTGGAGATTTCTGCATCTCAGAGGACTTTTGCTCCAATGCTCTTTGCACAAACCTCATGCATCAATATGCAATGTGGAGGCATAATGGACACACTCAGTTGACATAGCAGCAATGTTCATTCCCTTTAGTTCTGCGTTAAATACAGCACTCTGCCCACTGTTGTTTATCTAGTGTGTCAGAGCAGGTTTATTCTATTGGCTCCTGTTTGGTTTTCCACTGCTCGAGGCCCCCTAGTAAAGATATCAATGTTGTAAACATGCTGCAGGAAAATTCCTTTCTCCCTCTGGAGTCTTTCTAATGCGGCTTTGAGTTTTCTATCTTGAGCTTTTCCCTACAGCATTCCAGTGCCCTCTCTGACAGTATGATAGATATGTGAGATGAACCACTAGTGTCGTTTTCAGACAGACTCGGCATTCCTTGTCTACCATGCCGCCGGGTAGGGGAAAAGGTGCAGGAGAATCACCTCTCAGCTTCAGAGGACGGCATGAAGGAAGAATGTCCTGGGAATCCTGAAAAGTCTTCAATACGGATATCTTATAGCTTCTGCCCCAGTATTTGTGTATCTTTGTTTCTGAATGTGTCTGGGCAGATGTGTTTGCGTTATTAAATACCTTTAAAATAAAATTTCCTCCAGTGCATTCACTGGAGGAATCATAATTGAAGATGATTAACTTCTTTTTGAATTTAAATTTGCAGAAGTACGTTGTCTAAATGTTGATTTTTAAGTTTGAATCTCATTGACATTTAATCATGGAGCAGCCTGGTTTTTAATTTCCAACCTTAGATCAGAAATTATTCCTTCTCTGCTTTAGTGCGCTGAGCGGAAGACCTGATAACATTGATTATTTCTCCTGCCTCACTCGCTTCCCATAGCCAACGAACCCCGAAGCTGTGATGTGTTGTGGCAATTTGCATTTTATTCAACATGCAGTACTGTTTAATGGCTTTCGTTTTGCATATTCAAGAGCAGTTATATAGTACGCTTAGAGCTAGATTGTCTGATAGGTACATTTGTTATGCTGCTTTGTTCAGAATTGACAACAGGTCTTTCATGATAATGAGATGCTTCAGGAAAACCAGGAGATATTCCACGTTTTGTTCGACACCTTCACATCAGCAAATAAATAGCTAATTTATAGGCAACTATGAATATATTATAAAGAGATGCTACAAAGATTGAAAAAGAAAATTGGCTAGTTGAGTGTGATAGCCAGTGTCAGGCTTCTGAGGACCAGACCGAAGCTCGAAGCTCAAGCATGTGTGCCAGAGCAGATTTCCTGGCTGCCACTGGCCAGTAAAGGCTGTAATTGCTGTCATCTCTCTTGTGAATCCTGTAGCAGACTGTGGGAATTGGAAGAGTCATTTCCTCTCGAGGGAAACAAAATGATGGGGCTCCAATTTCCAGTTGAAGAAAAGAGTCAGAAGCAGGGTGTGTTGATAGTGTGCTTGTCACACCATCTCAGGCTAAATTACAACTTCGGCAAATCTTTTCTCCAAGACAGAGAGCTGAGACTTTGGACATTGTGGGGGTAGATAGCACGCCAGAGTTGGTATGGATAATCACTAATAGGCAGCAGCTCCGCTGTTTTTCCGGCTTCGCCTTGGCAGAAGCACCCCGTAGATATCCAATTAGCAACTACTTCTGTGTAGGGAAGACCAGACAAAAAAAAAAAAAAACAAAAAAAAAAACCCACTTCATTAGATAATTAGGCATTGGGGTCAGTTGTGTGCTTGAAATGTGAGATCTAACATGTAAAAGGTTAATGCTGGTTTTCCAACCAGGTCTGCAGACTGGGACACTTGGGACCTGACCCTCTATTTCACACCAATTTCAGCCCCTTCCAGAATAAAGCAGGTGAACAGTGGGATCATCTCACTCCACAGAGCGACAATTAAGAGTGACTCAAACATTGAAGTTCACAACAAAGAAAGTGTGTGTGTGAGAAAGAGCATGGGAGTGAAAAATAGAGGTGGGGGGTAGCAGTATCAATACAATGGAAAGCATCAGGAAATTGAGCATCTAAACATGAGCCTCTGTCTCTTGAGATGATGGCAGCCGCCAATCACATTCAGAGGCAAATCAATGACGAGATATATTGCTATTTTCCAACAGCACCCTCATAATCAATTAATCTATAACATCATCCTTCATGTCGCCAAAGGACTTGGGTAATAGTGTGACCTGATTTAGCAGTATTTTTGACAATATTTAGCATATTGAGCATAAAGTTTACTTATTATATTAAAGTCACTGGCTTGCATTTTATGTTTGACAAAAACACATATGTTGACACATTTTCTGATTTGCTGTTATTTGCAAGCCTTTGGTTTTTTTTCTGTCTTGATGCCCACAGTGGCTTTTATTATAAAATCAGCTGAATTGCTAGTCATCACAAAGCAGCACTTCATCACATCCTGTTGTCTTTCTGTGGCAGTGGAAATTACACTTTTGCCAGGTTTCCATGATTGTCTGGTAAATATTATGTTGTCTTACACTGTAATTATAAAGCCACATTTACTATAGTCAGATTGTCAGATAGGCAGATCGCCAGATAAATAGATAGATAGATAGAGTGATTGATTGATTGATTGATTGATTGATTCTATCTTGGCCTATACAGTACTGTACAAAAGTTTTAGGCAGTTGTGAAAAAATGCTGTAAACTAAGAATGCTTTCATAAATGGACGTGTTAATAGTTTATTTTCATCAGTTAACAAAATGCAGTGAATGAACAGAAGAGAAATCTATATCAAATCAATATTTGGTGTGAGCACCCTTTGTCTTCAAAACAGCATCAATTCTTCTAGGTACACTTGCACACAGGTTTTGAAGGAACTCGGCTGGTAGGTTGTTCCAAACATCTTGGAGAACTAACCACAGCTCTTCTGTGGATGTAG
>JAOUQY010000009.1:7155981-7169746 GCA_028566355.1 Doras micropoeus | reverse complement strand
TTTGGAACAACCTACCAGCCAAGTTCCTTCAAAAACTGTGTGCAAGTGTACCTAGAAGAATTGATGCTGTTTTGAAGACAAAGGGTGCTCACACCAAATATTGACTGTTACTTGATGAAAATAAATTATTAACACTTCCATTTTTGGAAGCATTCTTAGTTTACAGGATTATTACAGCATTACCTTTGCATAGTACTGTATAGAATACATAGATATCCACAAATAAGCGTAGGTAGATATCTAATACTTTCATAATGTTGAAGTGGTAATGTGCAAAAGAATATTATACAATTCAGTACATCATTTAGATAATAATAAATCAGATAATTGAGCTCTCCAGTACACACAGCAAATTAAGCCTTAACAGCTACTCTACTGTAAGGTTGATTTGAGACCACTGATAAGTTGCTGTGAGACAACATAATCAAAATCAAACAGCTTTACTGGTGGGATGTTATAGAAATGGGTGTGGAGGTGGTGGTGGTAGTGGTGGTGGTGGTGGTAGTGGTGGTGGTGGTGGTGGTAGCAGCAGGTTGCTCCATTTAAGCACCTGGTGAAGACTATGGCATATGGCATATGGCCAACAAATAAAGAGTTGTGTAGAGGTCATTTTCAGAACCCTGTTTTAAAATCTTACCAATATAGAGATATCCTACATTTTAGGCTTGGTTTAATTCCAGTGTGTACAGACATACAGTACATAATGGAAATTATTTTTATTTAATGCAAGTCATGCTATTAAATAAAAGTATGAGCCAAAACGATGTCAGTACTTTTACTTTTCTGTCATTAATGGATAAGTCTCCATTGCTTGTTAATGTACATGCTTCATTATTTCCTGATCCACTAAGAATTAGTGCCTGTATTAATTAATCATTAGGAAAGATTTAGTTAAGTATTAATATATGCTTTTGGATCTTACAGTGAAGTCTTGCTACTTTATTTTCTCCTTACTTTTTAAAGGACAGAATAAGTGCACATAATTTAAAAAGTGCAATAATTTAATCATTTAGAAAGTGTAACTGTGTGACTGCTTGGGCAATTTGTAATTATTATAACTCCTTTAGGTAAATCAGATTAATTATTTTCTGTATTCAGAAAATGAATTAATTGGGGGCTTTTTTCTCTGCACACATAAACTCCCTCTGAGTCCCTCTGACTCTTGCTAAGATGTACCTGTTTTTCATTTAGGTTTATGTGCATAGTTTGGCTATCTAGCCTATATACACTCACTCAACACTATTAGGAACACTATACTTATACTGGGCACAGCCTTTTGATCTCAGAACTGCCCCAGTTCTTCATGGCATAGACTCCATAAGATGTTGGAGACATTCTTTTGAGATTCTAGTCCATGTTGACATGAATGCATCAGGCAATTCCTGCAGATTTTTAAGGTCCACTTTCGTGTTGTGAGTCTCCCGTTCTACCACATCCCAAAGGTCTTCCCAGATCCAGTGACTGGGAAGGTCACTGAAGTACACTGAACTCATTATCTTTCCTTGAAACCAGTTTGAGACAACTTTTGCTTTGTGACATGGTGCATTATTATGGTGGAAGTAGCCATTAGAAGATGCTAAATTGTGGCCACAAATAGATGCACATGGTCAACAACAATACTCAAATAGTCTGTGGCATTCAGGTGATGAATGACTGGTAATAACAGGCCCAAAGTGTGCCAAGAATACATTCTGCACATCATTACACCATCTCCACCAGCCTGAACTGTTGACACGAGGCAGGTTGGGTGCTTGGATTCATGTTGTGAATTCTGACTCAGATTCTGACCATCTGTGTGCCTCAGCAGATGTTCCTAATAAAGTGTCCCATGAGTGTATGGCAAAAAAAAGACTTCCAACATTTTCATTTGACATATAAAATGATCCTGTGCATTTTTCTGCCCATATTTTGTTTGTTATTGTATCTTTGACTGTATTATGGACCATGATACTTGTTGCCTACTAACTGTGAACTGAAGCTTCATTTTAATTCAGATGTTTTGACAATTGTATATATGGTCTGCGTCACTATTATCTGTTTTATTTAAGCCATTTTTGAGCTTCCTTGGTTTTACCTGGGGAGTTCATATACAGTACTGTAGGTACTGCCAAAATATGTGATTTTATGATCATATGAATCATAATATGAATCATTTTTTTTTTATCTGAAAATGATTTATTCTGTTCTGTATTTCATAGAACACAGCATCCTCAGTAACAGTCCTATTCAAAACAGCCTAATGTGAAGGTAATAACTCAAACGGGTAATAAATGTAACAGTGACTGGATTTTAGTTGTGTAACCAAAAAATTGGTGAGACTAAATGTGGTGTAAAGGATACTGTTTCCATTTTAATTTACTATTGCATCTTTTTATACTATATTGTCAAGCATGACTTATTGATGGTAGTATGTCAAATGCAATTCAATTTTAAAGATCCATTATCCACTAGGATCTAGCTAACTAAATCCCAATTAAAGCAGGTTTCCAACGATCAATCGCTGATCACCATTGTTTCCCAATGACCGATCACTGATCCCAATGTTCCCAATGTTCCCAATGACTAATCACCGATCACTATTGTGTCACGATTGTCTTACTTACTTCTTTTTTCTTTGTTGTAAATTCTCTTCATGCCTATATTTACAAATACTAAATAAGAGTTATCCCATGCTCAGTCATTTACTTCATGTCTGTTTAAAGCCTATTCACTACCACTGCTTCTATTGTTAGCATTCTTGATAGAAATTTTACCAATGTAAAGATGTTAAGATGTAAATTAGTGCATTGACTATTATTATTTTGTAAAGATCTACAAAGTCCATTTCCAGAAAAGTTGGGACACTTAAAATGTCCCAAATGCTTAAAATGCATTAAAAACTGAAATCTGTAATTTGTTAATTCACATTGACGTTTATTTAACAGACAAAAGGACGAAGAAAAAAAAAGTGCTTTCAATGATGAATTTAATGCTATTTGTTAAATATAAACAAATTTAGACATTGATGCCTGTAACACACTCAAAAAAAAGTTGGAACAGAGGCGTGTTTACTGCTGGGTCACATCACCTTTTCTTTTAATTATACTTTTTAATCATTTGGGAATTGAATATACTAATTGTTGCAGTATATTTTTCACCCATTCTTGCTGTATACAAGACTTTTTCAATAGGAGACAGATCTGGACTGCAGGCAGCCCAGTTGTAGTAGACACTGTTGTAGCTTGTGCAGAACGAGGCCTGGCATTGTCCTGTTGAAATAGACGTTGGAAAAGTTGTTGTCTTGAATATGTTTCTCCAAAATATCAATATAAGCTGGAAATGGGGTTTGTACAAAGACTAGATACAGTAGTTTGTGGCATATAATCATCTATTATTTTCTATTCTGCTAAAACTATTCTCACCGTCCTCATATAATAAGTTTTAATAGCCTAGGTAAATAATCATGACAATCAGTTACACGAATGCAAATTAATCGATGACGTTATCTGGCAACTTCTAGTGACTTTTTTGCTCGTTAGCTACTTTCCCCTGGAGCAAGTTGGCAACACGTGTAGCATCAACATCTGCTAGCCTGGTCAACAGGACAGACTGCACCGTGTTCTCTAATGCGCTTCTGGTCAATCAACCGCATAAAAAAACGTCGATTCAAGTTGTATTTAACAGGCACTTCTAAAAAAAACACATAATCACTAAGATGAATCGTAATAATGAACGGAATCAGTGAGATCCACGGTGAACCCCGTGTCTAGGGTTTATTGTGCTCCTGTCTCTTTAAGACGCTCTCCAGCGACACGAGCACTGAAGGGGGCGCGAGGCTGTGGCTGTAGGCGCGCGCTGTGTGGAACCGCGTTCATTCACACTGAGAAAGCCTGAGTGAGGACGCAGCGCGAGAGGCGCAAACCAGACCAACCGCATCAATTAGCAATTCACAAAGAGACGCTTAATTTTGTTGAGACAAAAAAAAGAAACTTTAAGAGCCTGGTTGTTGTGTTTAGAACATGTGTAATTCCTGGCGCTGCTGAAACAGGCTACAAGACTAGAGATCTGTGCTTGAGTGGAGTTAAATGGCCAGATGGGTAAAGGATGTCCGGGAGAGTCGGGCTGATTCTGCGGTTTGAACTGTGAAAAACAAACTGCATGATGTGTATTGGATGGAGTTGCTGATCTTCTTCGGTGTGACTGTTTGGATGTGAGGGGAACGCTGTCACACTGCTTTGGAGCCCGTGGATGCTGAGCGGACAATAACGGAGCGCGTGCGTGTCCATCTGAAGCGCCGAGTCGCAGCAGCGCTGCAGGGGTGATGGAGTTTCCCCGGACTTTACAAGCTGTACCGCTCATATGCATGCTCATCTGCTGTGTGCATGGTGAGTTCAAGTTACAAAACTAAGCGTTTCATTTATTCCATATGCACTCACAGAATCAAAGTCGGACGAGGTCATGGGCAAACTTGTGCACAAAGTTACAAATGGTTGCGGCTTGAGGCTCGCACAGATTGCTCCATTCAAAATCCTTTTAAACGACATAAAACAAATGGTGATATACGTTTCTGAGTGCGCTCCGTTTGCTCGTGTGCACGCCGATTTCACGGAGAACTATACCTGAACTATACGACGATTATAAGGATATTATATGAAACATGCAAGGCGCAGTGGCGTTAATAATATTAAGACCCGGCGGCCCGGGCTGCGCCTCGGTTAACGGAAAGCTCAAACTGCACTCAGCAGCCTGTTTATGGCAGTATTTAAATTATGCTTTTAATTTAAGTCTTTTTCTCCCGCTTCCCTAAGTGAAATGTGCAAAAGTAACTCACAGCTCTACATTTCTCTGCTTTGAGTGATCTTTTTAATGCCTTAAATCACTTTCATTACACTTTATGATGTCATAAGGTGGTATGACTATCAAAAATAGATGAACAGTAAATCCAAAGGTATCTCTATTATGCTTCGGGGAGTTTATTTATTTTGCTGCCATGGTTTGCCTTCACTTCTCCCCTTCCAATGAAGCCTCATTGCAAATCAATACAACAGTCCTTTTGACCGATTACTCTTTATCCAGTAATGAAGCATTTCTATCCTGATGGGCACAGTCGCTTCCAGGATGACTCCGCACACATCCACAGGGCACGCTGAAAATAAAACTGACGTAAATAATATACTCATCGGATCTCAACCTAGTTGAACACCTATGAGGGATTTTGAAGCCATGTGTTAGACAGCTCCGTCTCTATCGTCTATCATGATTGAAAATCTTCCGTGTTCATCGCTCGAGTGCAATTCCAAGGACTTGAGTCTATCCTGGGATGCAGTGAAGCTGTTTTGATGGATTGTGCAAGTTCAATAGTTTACTAAGACACTTTGCGTTGTTTTTTTCCTTTAATTTGTCCCCATCTGTGTATCTGAACAGATGAGTTGAGGTTACTAAATGCAGTCTTTTACTGTCACAGACAGTATAAGACCGCATTAACCTCAGGCTGCTTTCACTTAAAAAATTAATAAATAAGTAAAATTACTACATGAAAATCATTACACAGCTATTTCCACTAATAAACTATAGTGTATGCTTTCCCTGAGAAATGTTGGCCCTTTGCATTTATGAGTTTCCAGTTTAACTAGCTGTGCTGCTTGGCAATAGCTTGTTTTTATGAGGTAGTAAACATTGTCTGTGAGAATTGCCCCTGATCTACCAGCCAGTACAGTTGTACAGTGAATCAGAAGGCTGCACAGGGACCAAGCAAAGAAATGATATTTCAAGCCAATACTTAACTGCTGTGAAATAAAATCTGTGGTCGTATGGTCTCAGTTGTGACATTTTTTGCTTGCTTTCCACACACTGAACCAGCCCAAGCTGAACTTCTGTGCCCGTTTGAATGGTCCAGCTGAGAAACCCGGTTGACCAAGTTTGGCAGTGAAACCCTTCAGTCCATGGCCTGTGTCTGGAAGCTGTTTTACTGTAGCGCCGGTATGCATGGAGTGGCTGCTGGCTATCTCCTCACCCTTTCTCACCTGATAAAGTTGCGAAGAGAAAGAAAGGCTAAAGTTACACCTAAAGGGCTCAACTTTGTCATAGTTGTCTTCTCCGGTACTCCGGGGCAGTTTGTGGGTATGTGCGTGTGAATGTGTGTAACTAGAGGAGTTAGTGCAGTTTCTTTTGAAGGGTTTTGAAATAGCCCTGAAACAGCTGTCACTTCTGTCTCGATTGTCCTCAAACTTGCTCTTAATGAGAGTGAGGCAAGGAGAAGCTCTTTGACTGTGAGTAATGATACAGTTTGGGGCAAACAGACCTTTATGATGTACACCAGAAATTAGCTGTACAAAATACACACTGCCCTTTGTTTTCCACAAAGGAGCAGTGTCTTTCCTTTAAGAGAAAATGAGCATTTTTAGGGATTTAACGCTTCCATGTTTGTTAATATTTACTGATGTTCTAAACAATGGGGAGGTGTGTGTGTGTTTGTCAGCGGATTGGCTCAAAGGATTGTCTTGCCGCCAGTCTTGTGCAGGCATTCTCCATCTCTTGTCCGTGTACACAATGCGGTCTCGTCAGACAAAAAAAAAAGCAGCATCTCCAACCGAGTGTTCTCTGATGTCTCTGTTTGCAGCCTCTGCACGCTCGTCCTGGCTATCTGATCCTCAGTAGGACACAATAGAAGCTTCAGACCATCCTAGTCCTTTCAGCAAGTCCACTGATAAAGCATTCTTCCATGTCAGCACCACTTCAGACAGGCTTCACTGTTATTAAATAAATCAAATAACATATTCAGACATCTGTATCTCATTGATTCGGGATTGGATTCATCATACATATAAGGAGCGCCTACTTTGGAATAAAAGGCTCGGGAGTATTTAACTTAAGGGCCTTAAAGTGAAATCATAAGCATATTATATTAGTGAGAAGATGTCTGCCTGGATCGTTGTGAACATCTGGCTCAGGGTGATGTGGCGCCGAAGTGTTGAATTGGGCCACAACACAAAGCTTCAGCATCAATCTGTGGCCCTGGCTGGGAGTTTAGGACAGATTAATGGCCACTGCATGTTTGTTCCAGTTGTTATTGTGGTGACCCCAAGGATAGATACCAAGGGACAAATCCTCGACCTATCAACACAACAGTGAAGTTAATGGTTAGAGTAGAGCTGGACATTTTTTCAGCTTAGTGTACATCTCTCCTTATTAGGGTGTTGACATTTACAGGCTGTAGGAGGCTTAAAGAAAAAAGCCACAGTGGTGCTGTGTCTTTACTGGCAACAAGGCCAGCACTCTGATATGATTCAGTAAGGTTCGGAGTAAAAATCTGTGACAGTTTTCTGGAATTTAGGTCTGTTATGGTATGACGTTTAGCCTTAATGTGCAGACCTCTGACTTAAACAGTAAAACAGACACATATTCGTCTGTTTCTGATATAATCTGGCAAATGGAAGTGTGGGTGTTGCCAAGAACATTACATCTAGATACTTGAGGACGATTTCACAGCACACAGTATGCACCATGATCATTAATTTTGCTTATGCATGCTATCATATATTTCGATAACTTTACTGGGAAACCGGAAAGACTTTCATAAAACAACAGCCTTATCCCTGACTGCTTAAAAGTGTTGAAACTGGAGACTCCTTCCATAAATGATAAATTCATGTCTCCTTAAAGAAAGCTTCACCGTGTCAACGATGAAACGTTTTACTTTGTTAAATGACATGTTTTTAAATTGGTTCAGATTACTTGAAGTGTCCGTCGGAGAAATCCCTGTGAATAAGCTGTTGCTATAGAAACAATATTTAAGAAGGACTAAATGAGAGGACAATGAGAGAACATACTGGTTAAAAACATCCAATTGTTGATTCTGTGAATATCTGTGATATTATTTATTACAATAGCAATGCCATATTGTCAGATTTCCAAATGTTCTTGTTTGTACAGGATAGCAAAAAAAATATATAAAGTGTGACGCAGTACATTACTAGCTTTATGGAACATATTGCTAGCTATATGGATCACATAATAAACAAAGAAACGAAAGCCCCAGGCAACAATATATATACATGATTGGGACTTTCTTGCCAAGACATTCTTTATGTGAATTTTATCATCTCACTGTCTGCCAGGATTTGTTAACATGCATTACAATGTGTTCCATTACTCCTGGAAGTGAATCCAGTCAGGGACATCACCATTATCTATAATTTTGTATAGATTATTGAGCCGGTTGTTGTTTTTGGCTGGGATATCACTTTAAAGACGAATTATTACAAGCCTATACAAGAGCCTGAGTAAATCGTATTTTGATAGTCGAGAATATAGGGCTCAGATCAGTTGTGTGCTGATTTTCCCCCGTCTGGCTCCGACGTCTCACGCGTGGTATCAGAGTCAACATTCTCAAACTGAGCTGTCTCCACTTCTCAAACAGCAGGAGTGTGTTTTGTGTGTTTGCATACAATGAGTTTGTGTGCCATCCTTTGAGGCGTCAGTGTATCATCTGAGATTCGGTGACTTTGTTTTCTTTCTCGCTGTTTGCTCGGTGAACTGAATAAACTTAACAGAGAGAGAGAGAGAGTGTGTGCGTGTGTGTGTATGTGTGAGAGAGTGTGTTGCGCTTCTGAAGGACATTGTAAACAGTAGGCCTCAAGGCCATGTGTGCTCTCTCATCAGGAGCCCTGAAACTAATGACACTGTCTCTGTCTGCACTCACAAACACACGCACACGCAGCAAGCACACACGTTCCCTCGGCTCTATTTACTCCACATTCACACTATCCCTGCTTCCTTTGCTGTGATTTGTCAGCGGCTCCCTGCCACCGAACTTGAACAGGCTAGAAGAGCTTTTGAACGACAAAAAAAAAAAATCCAAACACTTGCGTTCAGAATGACTTTTAGGCTATTCGGTACAGGTTATTACTGGCCCAATTGTTGTTTAATAGGTGTGCCAATGGAAATCGCAGCTTGTGAGTTGATTGTATTGATCGCCGAGAGCAATGTGAAGGATAGACTGAATGTGGCTCAGCCTGTCTTTATTTCTGCTGAAACGTGCTAGGAAGGTGAACCTTTTGTATTTCACGAACAGGCAGCACAGACTGATTTTTATCAGCTCTCTTCTATGAGAAATTGTTTCCTACAGGGATGGTTGATGGGTTGCTTTGCATTAACAAGTTTCCTGGCAGGAAAGCAATATTAGGTCAGCTAAGTGAAACAAAAAAATGTCAGCGAGATTACTTTTCTTGCACTCTACCCAGATATAGTTATAGAAAGCTTAGTTGATCCCTTTAGAAAGTGTCTAACCTATAGGTACCTTTATAGCTATAGGAATGAGGTTTTTTTTTTTTAATTTCCATTTCTATATACAGTATATAGTAGTATATTGCTGTTATGTCTTGTTGAACATACTGTATATAACAACTTTTATGCTTGAGCCAAAATAAGGATTCATCCAAAGGAATCATGCTTATGTGAAATACCAGAGGTGTGAAACTTAACTTAAATGGCTTTAAGTGTAATGTCTAAATTTACTGTTTTGTTAGTAAAGTATATTGTTGCAGATTAATCCACTATAAAATATTTAAACGTCACTCCAGGACTCCCTAATCTAATCTATGCGTTGTACTCAATGTTTTGGGTAGTTTGGGGGTTTTCCTAACCCCTCATTTTAACAATTTCCTGTGGTAATCATCCACCATCAAGGAAACTAGGAAAATATCCTGGCTGTGATCTGTTATCTTCTGGAGCAAATTCAGGGGTAGGGGGTGTTTGCTGAAGGAGAATGTTAACGATGATACATGCACCACAGTGCAAATTGAATATGCAGATACGAATGATTGCGTGTCTATTTTCAAATCTGTCAATCTGTGCAGTGCCAAGGCTTGCTCGGTGTTTAATTTCCACAATCTGACTTCTGCTACACTTATTTATAGCAATTTGTTTTTGCAAAGAAGGAGGTTGGTTATTTCCAGCAAGGAAGCATGCTGTTGGGGATATGTGGTTTAGTTTCGAGGCGAATAATCAACACATTTGTTGTCGTGGTTTTTTTTTCCCTTGTTGAATTATACCCGAAACTGAAACTCCTTCAATGTGGAGAGAAAGGAAAGAGCGTTCCGACAGAACATTTCAGGTGTCAGCCCACTGCTATCAAAAAAGCCGACGTGCTTAGCAAAAAACTTCAAGACACCACCTTCAGACCAAAACCTTCAGACTGCTATCCTTACTTCTGCATGAAGCGTTCTGAACTGGAATTAGTCACGCAGACGGAACACCCCTTCCTCCAAACCAAACATGGTGGATCTATATGGGCACTTGAGGCAGGCAGGATGTGTAGAGGTGGGATTCCGGAGAGACTAATCTGCTGCAACGAGGAGGTTTGCAGGCCACCATTGGGAGGACCAGGAAACCGATGCTATCTGTGCCAGCTGTGGTATGCCGAATACTCTAGGAGTAAAAGTCTCGTTCTCCATAGCCAAATCACTGGAGAGATCTGTTTCAGGAGGCCCTTGTTCGAGCAGCTGCTTTGAGGCTCCACTGTCTTTGCTCATGCACAATTTAGCATTCATACCCCACTTCTTCTCTTCCTGCATCTCCACAGGAAAAGTCAAGCCCCCCTCCTGAGATATGTGATACCATCCACATATATTCCAGATGTATTTTTCATTGGCTGGGAGAGCTAGAATTAGATACGGTCAGAAGGAAAAGACTGCGTTGTTGTCGAGTGATGAGCTTGTACAAAATCAGAGCAAACTCCACAAACTAGCAAAGCAAGCAAAATTTTAAGGGTGAAGGGGCAAAACTTCAGTATTTCTGTATTTTGATTTGCTTTGATCATATCTGAGTTACAAGCAAAAAGGAGAAAAAGACCAGAGGCAGTCTGGACCATGTCTGGGCTGCAGCACCGGGTACAGTCTTGGATAGTTTTTTTTTCCAGCTATCCCACAGTGAGAGAGAATGCAGGGTTATGCTACCTTCTTTCACTGTCTTCTATTTAAGCTCAACAGAAAAAAAAAGAATCAATAACATCTACTGAGCACTACTAATACCCATTGGATAAAGCTTTTGGATTTTTTTTTATATTTATAGCTGAGTAGCTAAAGCTTTGAGCAGCATAATGATGAAATTTTGTTGAAAGATTAACGCGATTAAAAACCCATCTATGGGATGCATTCAATATTTAGTTTCTCATCTTCAGGCTTGATCTATTCTCTGACAGTTTGCTTAAAATGAATATAGACACTCATCAATAATGTTCCCTATATTGGATTGACTGCAATCCCGAGGCAAGCTTTGAGTAATTATTCATTAAGCGTAATATTTAAAACATTTCAGAAGGCAGGTTTCTTTCCTATTGCACATCAAGAAAACTGTCAAAATAACATTTTGTGGAAAAAGTTTAACCTACAAGGGTTATTGCCTAGCTTTGAACTACATCAAAGCTCATTTAACAGACAGATCCTGAACCCATCATAGCCCAGAATTTTTTTCATGAGGATACATGACACCTTGCTGTCTCTTACTATTGGAATGCGAGATCCTAAACCTTGCCACATCCGGAATTCTTCACAAGACTACTCATAAGCTACTTGAGAACTCCCAAAGGTGTAAATGTTTTTTTTTGTTCTATATATTTTTTTTAAAGTTGTCACAGGATTTCCTGACAGCCAGTTTGTTTAATCCATTCTCAGTTCTCCAGGCTTATGCAGAAGAACTGTTTGTCCCTGAGGAAAGCACAGACTTTGCTGTGTAATTTCCTTTGACTGGTCCATTGCATCCTCCCTCCTTCCCCCTTAGTGAAGGGGCATAGCTTTATGGCCTCGGGTTTGTATTCTCATGCAAGTGTCCCTTTGTTGTGCCTGAGTGGAAAGAAAAGTTTGTCGAAGAAAGGGTGCTCAGGGAGACACCCCCACCTCCTAATTGAACGCAGGCAATGAATGAACATTTGCAAATCAATTCCCAGAAAGCAAGAGAAAACAGAAGGAGGGAAACTGTAAAACAACAAAGTTAGGTTCGGGGGCGGGTGGATGCCTACTGAAAAGAATTGCAGATAAAGCTGAAAAAAGAAAGTTGGCCTTCTCGGATACCTTGATGTTATGTTTCTCTGTTTCTGTTAAAAGCCTGGCTTCTCAGATTCACATATAATTATTTTTCCAGTGCAGAAGCTAGTGCTCCTGCTGTGATCACACTTTCATTCCTGTCATGGATCAGTGCTTACAGAATGAACTTTAAAGGTGCAGTTAAGACCTGTCATTTTTAGACATTTAAGATCTTTTATTATAACATTAATAATTCAGCCAGATTCTCTGATACTGTATATCTAAATTCTCACTAAGGTCATTAAGTCTTAAAATCTCTTGCATGTGTCTCTTTGAACTCAGGTCAAGATATGATGCGAAATGTATTCAGTATTTTGTTAAACAGCATATCAAAGACTTTGTACTAGGAAGCTGGCAGAGTATAGGTCTGTTTAATGCCCAGTCCGACTGACTCGGACATTTCCGTTCTTACGTGCAGCTCCTCCGGGGAATGTCTAGATAAGTTCAGGGTTGCAGCACAGGTGTGAAAGCTCTTTGTGTTTACCTCAAGGCCTACGCACATGCTTCAAAAGGAAGGACAATTATTGGCTTGACCTCTGACCTATCCCTGAACCGTTACCATGGGAATGGCACCTCCACACAGAATATTCTGCATATTTGCATATCATTAGGCTTCTCCATTCATTGTTGTTAATTCCTTATTTTGCATTGCAGACAAAATTACATGAAAAGTCAAGCCTCAAGTGCAGAGTGTTCTTAGATCTTTTGTCGTCCTTGTTCATTTTGGACACTTCTTGCTGGAGCATAAGTCATAGAGATTTGTGGCAGTCTTGTTCTATGGAGATTTTATTCTGCCATGGCTCCCACCCACCCCCAGTAGAGGAGATAAATCTGCTTAGTGCTAAAAGCCCATTCGGAGAGATCAGAGGAGTTGGCAGGACCCCGTCTTCACTCTCAGAGCTGGCATTCATATCCTGTCCTTTGCTCAAGAAAACAAGGTCAACCATTCACTCAAGCGTAAGTGCTGTGTAAGTTTGAGAGCATTGCGCTTGAGCTCAGCAATACTCCAGCAGGCTCAGTCACTCCCATTGGCCAAATGCATCTTACCAACATGGCCTCATGATTGCAAATTCACCCAAAGTAAAAGCTGCTAACAGTAAAAGTTGCTGAGGCAGAGTGCCAGGATTTAGCGATGTGGTAGAACTTAATTTGAATGAAATCCAAAAATAACAATCTTGTTGAACTGAATATTCTATGAATTTTGTATAGAGGGATGGACAAACCATGAATTTGGGCAGTGTAGCCTAGTGGTTAAGACATTGGATTACTGACCAGAAGGTCGTGAGTTTAAATTACATCACAGCCAAACTGCCCCTGCTGGACCCTTGATCCAGGCACCTCAACTGCTCAGTTGGGTAAAATGTAAGTCCCTCTGGATAAGGGAATCTGCCAAATGCCATAAATGTAAATGTAATGAATTTCTTAGTAGCCTTCCATGCTTGTAAACACACCAGTATGCTACCCAGTCTCATGTTTAGGTTTCCCAGAAACTGACTAGGCTGCAAAGTGGTAACTGATGTAATATAATAATATTAACATTAGTTCAGTGCTTTAATACAGACTAGTGGTAGTTCATTAGTCTTTTCACACAAAATTTGATTGTAGCACTTTTGTGGTCTCATCAAAAAGTCAATGGTTAAGGTGTTGGGTTACTGAATAGAAGGTTGGGGGTTCAAGTCCCAGCACCACCAAGCTGCCACTGTTGG
>JAOUQY010000009.1:7140025-7155881 GCA_028566355.1 Doras micropoeus | reverse complement strand
GTATAAATGAGATAAATGTAAGTCACTCTGGATAAGGGTGTCTGCCAAATGCCATAAATGTAAATGTAAATGTAGTAATAGTAGTAGTAGTAGTAGTAGTAGCATGAGAGTTAGAACAGCTTTACTCTTCAGTTTAATTTGCTCAGATGCCTGCATGTTCCTGATTTTGAAAAGTAAATCGTAAATTTGGAACAAGTAGCATTCATTACACTTACAAGGTGCATCTCACCACTGTCAATGTTTTTATGTGGCTACAAACCAAACAGAGACTTGTTTTGTGAAGGTCAATAAGAGGTAGTTTTGTCTTTACTTTCTGGTTGTTGAAGACACCAGGAGCATTCCCACGCAGGAGCATTAACTAAAAACCCTCCTTGTCACAAAATCTCCTTGTCCTAGAAGAAGGCTACTGATTTGTCAGTCCTTAGCATACGAACTAATGTAGCTTACAGTACAGATAACACTGTACAGGCTATCAGAGACAGTGGAAACTCACTGTTAGACTGATTTCTCAAGTCTAAAGCCCTGTGACGATGAATGTTGTGTGTATATGGCCATTTCTGTGTGGATAGCTCAGAGATTCTCTATGATCTGTCCCCAATGGAATAAAAGCACTCCAGAAAGCCCTGCTTTTCCAACTGTGTATCACTCCGACAGTGTACTACGCCATGGGCTGTAAAAGTCTCCATATCCTCAAAACACTTTTCTCTGTTTACAAATTTGGCTGTTAATTTCCATGGATCTACAACTATATGATATCTGCACACCTAATGCACTAAAAAAGTACTTTTGTTAAGTAGTGGATCTCTGTGCTATAAGTAGGCAATTTCTCTTTGTCTTATTGCCGCTCAGAATCAGCTAGCCTCTACACTGTAGCTTCTGTCTTGTTTAGCTCGTTTTACACTCAGAAGTACTTTCCCTTTAAAGTCCCTTATGTTACATCTCCTCTGTGGCAGGTCCACGCGTTTGGCCTGTAATATTTATAAAGCTGCTCTCCGACTCCATGCCTGCTGAGCCTCTCCTCCACCCCCTGCCAACCACAGTCTGTTCGATGCTCTATATGTGTCTGCTAAAAGCTATTAGCCAAGCCCTGGTGGTCTTCTCTCACTTCACTCAGCAGGCCAGAAGGCTTTTTTGTTTTCAGAGGCAGAAAGGGTAAGAGGCTTGGGGATTCAGTGGTGAGCTAGTCTGTACACAACTCGGTGGTTGGGCTTCTGCTGTCTAATGTACTCACTCTCTAAGGTCACTGTCATTTTAAAAAAACAGACAGGAAACGGTATGGTTTGTAGCTTACATTCATGCCTAGCTCAGGGCTATTTTTGCTCGAAACTTTATTGGCAAGAAATGGAAGTTAGATATGTGTTGAAGTGGTTTGAATTTGTCTTCAAGTACCCAGTGGTGAACTGAAGAGGTCCAAAAAAGCCTGTCTTTCAACTCAAGGTAATTGGTTTGAGTAGGACACCAGCAAATTCTGCCTTATCTTCTCTATCTCCTAAAAAGCATTTGCCCTTTGTTCATAATCCTATCGAGCCCTGGAGGATTTTGTTGAAGGGAAAGGTATTTGCCCAGTGGAACTGAAACGACCTTATCAGAAACATCTTACACCTGTGTATCTCAAGAGCTGAGCAGGCAGCTTCGCATCGCTTTCTTGCTTTCCATCAGAAATCTGGGATCCTGTCCATACAAAACTTTAACCGTGTTATTATCCCGGGATAATTATCACCATCAAAAAGAATTCTGTCATTACTTTGACAGTCACTTTGTGCAGTGGCTTCTGAATTTATTGCAACGTCTTTCCCAAAGGTTAAAATTCACCTTTCCGTTCAAATTTCAACCAGCATGTTTATTAAAAAAAAGATGAAATTATCAAGTCTCTGTCTCTTTTCCCTCTTTTCACTCGTGTAAAAATACACTGCCAATCAGAATGTAAAAATACACTGGCAATCAGAATGAATATGAATGTGACTTCAAACACAAGACAAATTTACTCCCACAATCCCATTCCACTTCCCACCCACGGCATCGCTTTCCCGTGGTAACTGTTGAATGTAGAGCGTGTCATTTTTCTGCCACCCAGTTTAAACCCTATACATCAGAGCCATGGATATATATAATGTGTGTCCATTTTACTCAGCCAAGTCCTGCTATAAATATTGTTTATTCGCATAAACGATCTGCACAGAGCCAGCATGCCGAGTGTGACTTTTTGATGAAGCTATTTTTTCTTAATACTGTATATTCTATTAATTTTAATCATGTCTGTTTTTTTTCCAGACTGCCTTCCACTAATGATTTAACCCTCCCACTTTAATAAATCCGATTTGATCATTCTTTATACAGCATGATAAATCTGGTTCTTCTAAGCATCCTTTTATTCATGAATTCCTTCTTATCGCAGGATCTCGGCCGAGGTTGGAGGACGCACCGCCGCGAATTGTCGAGCATCCGTCAGATCTGATTGTATCGAAGGGAGAGCCGGCAACACTGAACTGTAAAGCTGAGGGCCGTCCGACACCCATGGTGGAGTGGTATAAAGATGGAGAGAGGGTGGAGACAGACCGTGAAGACCCTCGATCTCACCGCATGCTGCTCCCTACAGGTTCGCTCTTCTTCCTCAGGATTGTGCACGGACGCCGGAGCAAGCCAGATGAAGGTGTTTATGTGTGTGTAGCCAGAAACTACCTGGGAGAAGCCGTCAGCCGCAACGCGTCTTTGGAAGTTGCAAGTAAGCTGGCATGTTTGATTCGTTGTATTTTTCTTCCTTTTTTAGTTATACTTTCTGCCTTGGGTTTCCCAGTTATTCAGGTTGATGAACTGTGTAGTGGCAGCAATTAAAATCAGCTGGACTTGTGTTATAGTGTTGGAACATTTTCTTTCTGTATTTTTACTTCTGGTAGTCTCCTTCTTTTTCTCCTTCTCTGCCTCTCTGACATTACCCAGCATTTGATCACAATTCAGTGTAAGAGCAACTGCTGGTCTTAGCGGGTGTAGGCTTGTGTGATATAATGATTTAATCATCTCTGCATGATATTACACCGCCACAATATCCACTTTATATTATATTATATTATATTATATTATATTATATTATATTATATTATATTATATTATATTATATTATGTTATGTTACAACCTTGCACATTTTGTATAGGTGCTTTGCATTTTAAAATAATCACTCAAAAATACACCAAAAGAATGAATCTGTAATAATTTGCTTAGGTGTTTTGAGCTCATGCATATTTACTAAGACTGTCTGGAAGCTCCACCCACTTCCCCCAGATCACATGCTCTCATCTGGACTTGCAGGCTGCCTTGCTTTCTATCTTGGAAAATGGAGAATGGCTTGAGTTTTTAATGTGAATTAAAAGCTGTGAGTATATATTAGATTAGCTGACATTCACTATTCAAGTACACTGAAGTACCAGAAAAACTGGTATACCAGTTAATACTTGGTAGGTCCCCCACATGATCTTGGAGGGAACGTTGCACAGTCCTCAAGCTGATGTTTGTTGAGGCTCCAGCATTGAATTCTGATGTTATTCAAGGCAGTGTTGCACGCCTATCGCATGAAACGATTCTTTTGCCAGCTGACACTGGTCACGTTCACCGAGTCTTTTTATGGCGACGCTGCCGTCATAAGTTCAAGGTTTTGCCGGAAATCTTGTAGTCATGGTACACTCTTGAAATGCTTATATGTGAAAATCTAAGCTTTGCTGCTACCTTTGAAATGCTATGACCCATCTCAACTATTAAACCATGCTGAAAATTGCTCAAGCATGATACCCTGCCATTCTAATGGCAAAAACAGCTCTAGAAGCTTCCATAGATCTATCGCTTTATATATGCACTGGCAGACACAAATGACGTGCATAGGTAGCATTGCTATGTATTTTGTATAGTGTTTCTGGTACATTAGTGTATATACAGTATTTATTGCAGATGCCACCAGATGTTTTCTGCCTGAAATGGCACCTTCAGGTTTTGGCTGAATATTCAAAAAAAGGAATTCAAAAATACAGGCAGGCATACAATAAAATGTACTATGAGGGAATCTACCAGTTCACAGGCCTATAGGATCAGATTTGTGGAACTTGTGGGACATAAAAGAGAGAGGAGAGATTTGTGATGCTGGCTGCTCCCAGGTAACAGATGTTTGTTCAAGCCATGTCGTAGTTCTCATGGAACATCTCCAGGCTCTAACAGAAGGACATCTCATATCCAGTGTGGTGTAATCAAATATAGATGGCACGATTTGATTATTGTCATTCGATTATCAGGTAACCAGATCATGTGTTTAGAAACTTGTGTCTTTTCCCTTTATTTGAAAAAAGGCAGTGCGCTATGGCCGAGATTCACAGTAAACAGAGCGTCGAGTTGGGCTTAGTCTTACTTAAAGAGACTGACAGTCTTCTGTTTGGACAACTCCGTCTTTGTTTACTTACTGTCTTTAGAGACACGCTGTAGCCCTGAACTGGTGTTTAAACGCTTTACCATCTGCTGAGTGTGGTAGATGAGGGGTAATACGCCTCACTTATTCCTACTCCTGGAAGACGGAGAGACGGGTGGTCTGCCAAACTAAAATAGTGTTTCTGTTAAGGATTTTGAAAATTACAGTCTTCTCATATATATATATATATTGCTGTATGTACTTGGCAGAGTGAAACACTTTACCTTGAATCCAAGAAATCTGTTTTTTTCCTTGCAGATTTATATGACCTTCATGTCTTATGTGATATAAACGATTAAAGAAAAACATTGAATAGCTGGTTACTCATCTTCTAGGGTTGTATAGGGGGTTATTGAATACACAAATTGGCCCCTTAATTACAAGTGAACTCTTCACCTTTTTTTGTGAAACACAACAATAAATCGGAGGCTTGCCTAATGATATAACAGAAAATATGAATCTGTGTTTGCAGAGTTCAATAAAAAACTTATTGCCACATATCGTTTCCCAGGCTCGTTTGCAGGTTCATTTGGAGTTCATGGTGATGTTTTCTGAGTTGCATTATGAGTGCTGCTAATCAGATGGCTGAATCGGATAGAAATTACAGAAAGGGGCTTTCGTAATCACTTGTGTCGTTAGAAAATTAGTCTCCGAAATAACGATCTGATTTATGAAACCACCTCGTCCAAATCGAATGACTGCATAGAATCTGGTGCCGTACGTGTCCGTCCCTGCTCGACGTATCCTGTAATGTTAGTAAAAAAAGGTTGGATTTGGAAAACCGTGAACAGAACAGTTTTTGTATACATGGAAGTTCTGAAATTGTTTTGATTTAAGATTTTTATTTTGTGCTGTCTAGTCACAGCCTTTTAGCACATAAAGACAATTTTCAGCTCAAAAAGACAATCTTCAAAGCCTGTCTTCTAACCTTCATATATATCAAAGCAATGCTGTCTTATGCAGTGTCATAGGCAGGAAGCTGTCAAGTCAACCCCTTAAGTTTAAAAAAAAAAGGGGGATGAAAAAAAATTATTACGTTAGCTAGTTACCTAATTCTGGTGTGCCTTCACTGAATACAAGCCTGAGTTAGATGACTCAATTCTGGAAATCACTTCAGTAATCACAGAATAATTCAATAAACCATGAGAATATGTGCATTACATGGATTTTGTCACCTAAAACTACCTTACCTGTGATATAATTACTGTAATGCGTGGCTGAGTGGCTTATTACTTTTATAAAATGGTGACAAAAACAAAGGTGAAATCAACTGGTAAAAGAAAACAGCAATTAATAACTAATTTAATGTATTATTAAAAATATTTGCAATAAACTGTTCTTCATCAACACAACGTAGTCTGTTACAAGTAAGCTTTGGTTGCTAAATAATATAACTGACCAAGTGTAGGACAGAATTATGGCATAGGTGTAAGTTTGTATAGGTTTAAAATCTGGTGCATTAATACAAAAGTCAATTCTTTTGATTAGGAATAATATTGAGGACTTGAACAATGGTTCGAACGTGGCTCAGCCACTCAGATTTCTTAAACTTAATCTGTCAGTTTTATTTTTTTAGATTTAGGATACTTGTCTGGTTTAGACCATTTGATCTGTCTGTCAGTGATCCTCCTGGTACTTGGAACGTGGGTCATCTCTCTTTCAGTTGAGAGAAAAGAATCCTGCTTATTCTTTAGTGAGTTCTGAGTCTGTGCTTCTTTTTGCTACTTGAGGAGGCAAAGCTAGAAAGAGATACTGAGGAATGGATCTGTCTGCAGAAATAATATGACACAATAGGCTAATTTGATGTATTGTGTAGCCCATGCTGGACATGATCTTGCTTTTATATTGAAACACAATGCCAGTTTAGTTGAGACTGTCTACAGTCTGAGGCAGTTGTGATGATCAGACGAAATGCCCCATATGGCAGGTGCGTAATATTCATTGTTAAGTCATCTCAGGTTAATGGCAGAGTGATTGAGTAAGGCCCATGGGCACACGCTGGATTGGTGGTAGCATTCTGGAGAGACACAGTGGGAAGGGAGGGGGTGTAACCGTGGGGGCACCCACTGCCAACACTGGCATGGTATCAGTGAGCCTCGCTCCAGCATGGCACTGAGCCAGAAGGCAGGTGGTGGGCAGGAGCTGAGGGGCATAGGGCTGTTCAGCTGCTGCTCGGGCCTGCCACGCTGCTGGTGTAGGGCACAGGAGGTGGAGCCCATGGGGGGAGACCTTGAGAGGGGCGGTGGCGGAGAAGGAGGTGGGAGCCAGTAAGAGTGAGGTACATGGAGAATAGGGCTAAGAAGGAGTGGGAGAGACTGAGAGCAAGAGAGAGGAGTGGAGTGAGGACCTCAAATGCCAAACGGCTCCATCTGGCAGCAGCAGGCAGCATGTTGTACATTATGGGGGCACTGATGAGAGGAGTGCTGGAGAGCAGAGACAGGCAGCAGCTCAGTGTGTGGGAGTGCATGAATGCACACAGGAAGAGACTCGGTTACTCAGCTAAGCCTTTACATGATGTTTTTGTAAGATGATATTTATGGCAGTGAGGGTATTTTCATGTATACTGCGTTATAAGCTTAGTTGAACAAGCTGCAGTTTAGATGATATGGAGCGGCAAACACTAGCTCCTTTGCACTAAATGAGGGATGAAAGTGACTGTTCTTGCTAGTGCATTTCTGTTTACTATTATTTTTTAAATGGTTACTTTGGCTTGTGCTGTTGATGTGATTGATGTGTTCATGGTGTGTAACTGATGGAGAATCATTTTGGAATCATGTCACTAGATATTTTCAGTAGCAGTTGATTGTTATGAGTTTCTTGCTATTTTCAGCATTAGTTTCCTCTCAAAGGATCCAAAACCTAAAAGCTGAAAAATGAAAACTGCATCTTGTACATGGTGTACCGGTTACAATCACGTTAACAACAATGTGCAATGTTGCAATGTACAGTTATTGCAAGTGTGTAAATGCAAGATGTGTCTTATTTAGGGCAAGCCAAGAATCATTGTCAAAGTACCCATGAAATAAGAGAATTTGAAGCTCTAGCACACAGGTAGCATCAAGGATACTTAATAAATTCCAAATAAACTCAGAAAACAAAAGCACTGCACTGGTCAAAATAACTAGTCAAAAGGAGACATAGAACAGGTGAACACGTTAAGGTAATCAACCGGTCATGACCGAGGAGAAAGCAGGACTAGGATTGAAACAAAAAGACATGGCATAACATAAACAAAAGCAACAGGGAACTCTAAACAAAATGACACAAGAGCAGCATAGCACTCTGAGATTAGTGATGTTTTGCTTTTCTATAATTTCCCTGCAAAATAGTTGACAGCCATACGAAGCAATAATATTATGCCGTGTGTCACCTCCACTCTTCATGCCCCTGACACTCTCCATGCTCTGATGCTTGAGTTTTACTGTGGGCATTTGGGTGAGTCATAGTCATGTGACCTTCTGAAAAGAGGTTATGTGGAGGTCAGGGCTGATTTCCATGGGAACAGGTGAAGGCAAACTGGCAGCTGTCTGAAGAAGTGCCAGGAATGAACATGTGAAAGGAGAACCTGAGAATCTTTGTTTTGATTGGTTGAGAGTAGGGATTTCTCACAAAGGGGAATTTCACTGGGAATGACCACAACTTGACTAGATGTTGCCATAAACAATCGTTTTTGAGAAGCATCAGCTTAAGCATTCGTTTTAGAATCCGTTTTGCCCTCATTTAAAATCGATGCAATCCCAGCATTTGTAATAAATAGTTGAGGAATTGAGGAGAGTTTTTAGCACATCAAGCCTGTCCTCGTGTGAGTGCAGACAGCTGCAGTGTATGACCCGGCATGTACAGTAGATCTCAAGTGTGGTACATGCTGTGCTGAGCAGTCATTACAGACAACTGAACTCAGCCTGTGTATGGTCAGATAGAGTTCAAGAACAGTCTGTTCTGTTTTCACAGCTCATGGAGAATTTAAGGCAGGCTTATTCTAAAAATTCTAAATAATTCAGGGTTATTCTAAACAAAAAAATGGCAGTCCAGTTACAGAAAATTTCAACTTACAAAGGTCCAGAAGTAACTAACAATAAAATGTTAAATGAAATAAGAGAATTTGAAGCTCTATGGACTCAGCAGAGAGGAAAACTACATACTACCTTGTTCCTACTGTTTTCCTTAGGCAGGTTTTCATTGCCGTTTTTGCTCAACAATGGAGCGATTTTTTAAAATAGCAGACAAAACACAGTTATGCATATCTGTGGTTCTACTGAGTGATGCCGTGCGATTAAAGCTGGGTTTTCTCCTCTCGCGATAGTCATTCCAATTAAACATGCTGACAGATCTCACAATGATTTTGGTGGAAGCTGACAGAAAGGCAAACCCCTTATACCTGGTAGCAGTTTGTCTGATCCTCGCACCCTCATACCCGCCTCAAGCGCCTTACAAACATTAGCATTTCTTTGCTGCTTGCTGTCTAAAACGGCTATGATCTCTTTATCTTTAACAAACTTCAGGAAAAGTTCGCACACGAAACGCACCATGATTATGAATGTCACGTGACTCTTCATGTCATGTCACGTGACTTAAATGCAAAAAACGTTCATTTCAATTTTGTGAAATATTGCTTTGTCGAAAAAAACTAATCTGAAAAAATCCACCTCGTGCAAGTGTATAAGCTTATTTGTAGTATTTGAAATGTTTCCATTTCCATTACAGGTTAATGGAAACCTGCCTGTTGTCAATGTCATTTTTTAACAAGGCATGTCACTAGTTCACTTATGAAAATAAAATTATAAAATTTAATACATAAAAATTTATATAAAAAAAAAAATAATAATAAAAAATCTATCAAAGCCTGTGAAATAAGAATTGGCTTTTTCCGTGAATGTCTCTAGCCCTGCGTGCGATTGGTCTCAACAACCCAGAACAGAAGCTGCAGTTTTCAGTCCCTGAATGACTGCCACTTTTTGTTAAATATGTTGATCAGTTTTGCTGCAGTATTTTTCACATACTCAGTTTGATCCGCTGAAATACTTTGCTGGGTACACATCTGGACCATCTGGTCTAGCAGTCGTTGGCCCCTGCTTTAAGGAGTAGAGTTTTTCTAGGTGAGGAATAGATGTACAGTGTTTGACCCAGGCTACATGAGGTCTGGTGATTTGCATTGGTCTCTGGGGGATTAGGCAGGGGTGACAACACAGATAAGACTGTCTGCTTTCAGGTCAGCTAGGCCAGGCTGAAGCCACAGAAATGGTGACTTATGTGCATCAGAGCGTGCACCAGGGCTGGCTGCCCTCCACAATGTTGAACCCAGGGAGTGCAGCAAACAGGATTGTTTTTGAAAAAAATCTGGTGTTAAAATCTCTTCAGTGTAAATCAGTGCTAAAGTGTTACAGGCAGATGGAATATTGTATCGTAAAGCATTTTAATTTCATCAGTGCAAAGTGTGTTAGTCCTAATGGTTTGTCACGCCCAGATTTTATATAGCAATAAAAATGAAGTGAGTAGGATCTCAGCAATGTCCATTAGTTTGAGACTGGAAGTTCATTTTAGGTCAACGAATGTGTTCCTGAGCCTCAAAATACTTTTGCATACTTGGTAAGGTTAATGCGAAACTCAAAAGCATGTTTAGATTGTGACGACATGGACGCTGATCCTTTGACATTGCCTATTTTTGGTATGGTGTGGACTGTGGAAGTTTTGCACACTTTCTGACACTGTGCGTGTGTCCAAGCTGCAGTAATGAGATCAGTTAGCCTGGTGGGCCATAGGGGTCAGGGAGACTGCTGACATGGTGGGGTCATACGGACAGAGGAAGTCTCGTCCCTTGTACAGCCTTCGCACTTAATTAAAGCGGGGACTAGAGAGCCCACCCGGCACTGCTGACTGCTAAATAGAGAGAGAGTGGGAGGGAAGCAAAAGGAGCAAGGTTCAGAGCAAGGGAGGCAGTTAAGCTGAGATTTTAACAGGTGGTGTGAGGCGGAGAACTAACAGACCCGCTGTTCGATACGAGTGCATCTGCAGGGTCGAGGTTATGGGCTGTGCATACTGGACACAGAGAATGATATAACATCGCTCTGATTCAGGCACCACCGTGGCTCATGTGCTTTTGTTACAGCTTAAGCACACACACACTCCCACACACTCCCACACATGTTTGTACTGCTATACTTATGAGGGCTTTCCACTGACATAATTATTAATGCAGCTAACCCTAACCTAACCCTAACCTTAACCTCAGTAATGAAAAGGCAACTTTTTTATTTTTATTTTAGTTAAAAACTACTTTCCTTATGGGGACCAGTAAAATGTCCCCACAAGGTCAATAATATCAGATTTTCTGATCCATGTGGGGACATTCAGTCCCCACAAAGATATAAAAACATGGTCCACATACACACATTGGCAAAGCATTAAGCCTATATCATACTCCCATCAGGATTGGAGGAGATTCAGCTGATGACTAGCTACACATAAACACAAACGTCTTTCTTATTCCAGAGGCACACAGTTATAGATTTGTGCGTTTATCCAAAAATATTAACGATCCAATAAGGAAGTGCTGCAGCTGTTTAGTTTCTAGAACACACTTTCAGATTGCAAACTCGATTCAGCTCTCTCACACTAAATGGTTTCTCTCTTCTCCCACTGCTCAGCTTTAGAACAGAGCAAACAAGAAAATTGCAATAATTAAAGCAAACATTTTGTCATGTTTGAGAAGCAGCAGCCATTGAAGAGTCGGTTTCCTAAAGTGGTCTCACACTGTGCATGGTTTATCACTGCTAAAAAGTATACTTTGTGCACTGGCAGATTCTTGCAGTGATGGCGATTATTTTTCTGTATTCATTATTATGCCCACAAGTGCAAAAGTATCATTTCATTGATTCTTAATATTGTGCAGACCAGGTTAATAAGACTGGAATTATTCGTTTAATCTGTTCTCCAAATAGGCAGTCAGTTTGAAGAAGAGGCCTTTAAGAATGATTGCATTTCATTTTCTCCCAAGTGGAAAAGGTTCGAGTTCAAATATTAGTCTATACTAAATAAACCTCTTTAATTTCAACAGCTTCAAGATCGTCTCAGAGATACGCATGCTACAGAGCTCTCGGCTGGAATTGCTGAGAATCAACAGAGAAATTGCAATCAGTTGACTAGCGTTTGTTTTGTTATGGTACTTAGCTATCAGGCCTCTTGGATAGTTTAGTTCATTTTTTGCACGCTTCAAGAGGCTGCACAGATAGTAGCCCTGGAATTGGATGATTGATTGCTTTTGTGTTGCTGGCAGTGCCAACAGCCATGTGAGGGAGAGGGAGATCAGGCAAAGAGCCAAGCTCTAGCTCTGAGTTTAGTAAGTGCACTCACTAACCTGCATAACGCAACAGCAGGTAAGTTACTTACATATCACATGGCTGATCATATGGATTTCACATGTACGACAATGTGATATGTGCTTACATGTGAGAAACATACATTTTAGCATAAAATTGTGCATGTGAAGTATACCATAACATCATGTGAATAAAAGGTGACCACATCTGTAAAAAATAAAAAAAATATGGAAAAAAGTGAAAATAAATCAATCATGAGCAAAATGCATGAAAAATGAATCATGAAAAAAATACATGAAAATAAATGAATCTTGTGAAAAAATATGAAAATAAATGAATCATGACAAAACACATGAAAATAAATGAATCCTGTGAAGACATGTAAATATAGTTTTGTCCTTTAAAAAAATGTGTAGACTAATCATTTTAAAGAATTACAAGTGAAAACAAATGAATTGTGAATAAAAACATGAAAATAGAGGAAGTGTAGAAAAAAATCAGACATGAAAAATAAGTGAATCATGTAAAAAAAAAGCATAAAAACAACATAAATACAGATACAGTCAGTCTGAAAAGGTCACATGAAAAATGTGTGAAAATATGTGAAGTGTCTAAAAACCGCACTGTTAGTCTCATGTGAAGTTTCTGCGAGGGTATTTACTCATTTTCTTTCTACAGGCTTGGAAGAATCTCAGTTATTAATTAGCCTCTTGCTTAAGATTTCTGAGGAAGTGAATTGGCAGGTTTTGTGCGCTACAGACACGTCTTTGTGAACATTCTCTTGTAACCATGGCAATATTTGGATCGTTCCTGACTGTAGCTTTAATGGCAGAATAGCGGCAGGGCAGAAATATCATTGACGTGTATTAGAACCATGGATGAATGTACTGTCCTCTTTGAGAGCTATACTCCATCAGGTATCCTGATATGAAGTAGGCAGGATAATCAAGTATCATTTCCTAAAGAGCCTTCCTTTTCTCTCTCTGTACATTAGTGGTGCCTGCGTCAGGCCTCTGGGTCATTAAGCTGTTTGAAGTAGATACATAAAAACCTGAAGGATCAGATAGTTTAGCAACAAAATTGCTATAATGTCAGGACAGATTCAGAGAGTCAGTCTTGTGATGTGCCGTGAATTATTATTCACATCTTTCCAGGGTCTGTCAATCTTACTGGGTCTGACCTCTGTCTTTTTTCATGATGTCTGACTGGCATGTGTTGAAGAAGACAACAAATAACAGTTCGGTTTCGACCTCTGGAAAGATTAGAAAAGAGAGCAAATAAAATGGGGTCATCCTGCCCCAAGCATGCATCTAAGACTTAATCCCTACTCCCTCTGACATTTATTGCTTGTTTCTTTATCCAATGCATTATGATTATGGGTTTATAAAAACCAAACCTCGTTTATAGACCACTCGGATATGGACCAGGAACTGACACATTTTCTAATGATCAATTATTCATAGCCATATTTAAACACTCGATGGCACTTTATTGGGACACAATAACAAAATACAGACATAGTTTATGACTAGATGTTAGTTATATCATTATAACGATGCAGCCGTATTTTGCCATAGGCCTGTGCTTACTCTAAACTTATGTATCAGGCAAAAGATAGGATGCTAAAGGTACAGAAACATCTCGTAGTAATAAAGTTTCATGAAATATGTGCATTTGTTTTTATTACTATGTTATTTTCAAAATTTATAAATGTCTTTTACTTTGTACTTCTTTCTAAATTTTTCTGTATCATATTCCATACTTGGTTGTACCTGTCAGTCAAGGAATGAAAGAGGCATGGCCTCTGAGTATGTTATGCTCAGTGAAAGAGGTGTGGTCTCTGTGCCTGTCAGTTCTAGTAAAAGAGGTGTGGCCTTCATGCTTGTTAGTCCCGTTGATAGAGGCGTGGCCTCTGTGTTAGTCCCAGTGAAGGAGGCATGGTCTCTGTATCTATTAAGCCAAATGAAGAAGATGTGGTCTGTGTGCTAATGCTGTATTGTCTAGAGGTTGTAACTCACAATTCTCAACATCCGACCATGAAAAACCAAAGAAATCACCCTCTCAACTCGGAATTCCTATGCAAGAACTTGGGATGGTTTTCTTAACTCTGAGTTCTTCCAAATACCACAATGGACATTATAATATCAACATGGCTGTGCACAGCATCAGCAGGAACACTCACCTGTAATTGACTTATTCTGTAATGGACCTTGAAAATGACATCATTTTGAGCTTTGATTTCCCACTTTTGAGGTAAGTTGTAAGCAGTTTTATTGGTCCCAGTATCCCGGCTTGTTAGGAAGCTGGGGTCAAAGCATAGGGTTAGTCATGTTATGGTTCCCCTAGTACAGAGTGGCTTAAGGGCCTTGGTCAAGGGCCCAGTAGTGGCAGCTTGGCAGTGCTGGGGCTTGAATCCCTTACCTTCTGATCAATAACCCAGAGCCTTAACCGTTTAGCAACCACTACCCAAGGTTTGACCTTGAAATTGAATTTCTCTTTCTATTGCAATAATATCACCATTTATTTTAGTGTATTTTTAGTGTATATTGAATGGTAGTGTAATTTCATATTGATATAGTATGCATTACATCGACTCCTTACACACCCCTAGTCCATCTCATTGCCAGTGTACAGATGGGCCTATTATATTCACTGTCAGTAAAAGAGCAGTTTATTCCGGTTCTTTTGGTCCACCCAGATGGCCACGTGGCAGTAAATAGGGTTAAAGTGGGACATCAGAGGGTGAAGGGGGGACGTGCGCAGTTGCCTGCACCCCATCCTGTTCACTCATCATCAACATTTAGCCTCATGCCCATCACTAGATTAAAATAATCCTCCTTCCCTCACAGACGGTGTCTCTGTTACACCCACCACGTGCACCACACATGTTGGATTAGACCACTTTTCTAATGGACTTATTGTTATCTGTATCTGCATACAAAAAGAACCATGTTTGGGGTTTTTGGGGACTTCCCTTTCCTGGTCATAAAACAGCATTTCATTCCTGCGCTTTCGCATTTCTCATCCCGTCATCACTGCCACATTTGCTCTTTACTCAGCCGTTCTTTAGGTCAGCCTTCTGTCCAGTATTGTTCAGATAATCACAGTTCTCGCATGGCTAAAAACAACTGAAGTGTACAGTTGAGAGTGTGTGTCTTTGTTTGCTCTAGACAGTTGACCGCATGTAGAGCAGACCTCACGTCCCTGAATCAGCCTTTTGAAGTAGTATTGGGACTTTGAGATCTTTAAACCTCTTTAGAATACAGCTAGTGAAATAGAGCAAGGAAAGTTTATTCACAGACTGTCTAATCAAGATGTCTAACTCCTCTTCAAAGACTAGAAAATTTGAAGCTTGTCATTGCCAATTAGAGGGAATATTTTTAGCTAGATTATTTATGTAGGAGCAGAAAAAATTCTGGCCCTGAAGTTAAGTTGAAGTAAGTAACTATTGTCAGACTGCTTGAATTTTTAATGATCTGCTGCAGCTTGTGAGATAAAGGCTTGTTGTGTATGACAGACATTTTACCTTTGGGGTCAGAATTCAAATCCTGTGACAAGGGAAGCAGTCGGTGGTGTCGCCACAGTAACCAGAACTGAGATGACACAGGATGCCCGAGGAATTCTGGGAGATGAATTTCGTTATTGTTTGGAATGAGGGAGCTGCTCTTTTTTGCATATTTCTGAATTTTCCAGCCAAAGTATGTGTTGCATGGAGCACATTTGCACATCTGATGTGTGTTTAGCACCAAAACTGAAATATTTTCACCAGGTCTTTTTCACCCTCTAGTTTTGCTAAGCCCATTTACCCCACTTCCATTTTTTGGCTGACAGAAGTATAACCTGGTGTGGTCTTCTACTCTTGTGGCCCATCAACCTCAAAGTTCAGCATTCATTTATACTGAGATGCTTTTCTGCTCACCACATTTATAAAGAGTGGACTGGGTGTCTTTTATTTTATTTATTATTATTATTATTATTTTATAATTTTTTATTTTTATTTTATTTTTTTTTATTTCCCCCCCCGATTTTCTCCCTAATTTAGTCGTCTCCAATTCCCACCCATCAGTACCAGTTCCCCCCCATGTCACACGACGA